>VDFB02193867.1:462393330-462444689 GCA_007258455.2 Sequoia sempervirens
TTTTGATGGAATCTATGATGTTGACTCTAGATCTGATAACAATAATCCTAAGTGAGATAAAGAAACCAAATAGGATCATGCACCTATTTATGCCCCTCTACCTCAAGCGCTCAACACAAGAAAGACTAAGGGAAAAGGATCAAAATGCAAAGAATCACATATCACATCCTATTCCAACACTCCACCAAAGAGAAAGAGGAGTCAATGGTATCTAAAGGGTTTGTTGTATCTCCAAGGGATCAATATTTTTCAAGATCGCTTGCCAGAGAATCCAAATCAACCAACATAACCTCAAAGAGAGCAAGTAGTCCTAGACTTGTGTCGATCGACATATCAAACAAAGAATAACAAGAGGTAGAGACTTTATTTTTCCAAGATTTCTCGCTGACAACCTAGGTAAGTTTTCCAACTCCGCCTCTCCTTTCTTCAACCAAGTCTTTGGTTGCTACTCCCTTTCATCTTATAGAGGGAAATCTTCGATCCCTATACCCCCAATCTCCTTTTCCTAAATACACCCCCAGATATATTAAACAATGAACCTTGTGAAGAAATCTTGTGCATCGAGCATGTATCTTCCACTTTATCCATGATTAACTCTTTAATCGCCCTATCAAGGGAACCAATTGTAAACACTAATTCCCCCATGCTACAAGTTTCATCACCTACTTCCAAACCTATGTCCCTTTTTCTACCTACTTCCCCTTATACACTGATGGGTGTTCAACCTTCTCATTCCATGTGTGGTATTCCACCCTTTTGAATGATGACACTTCCTTTTGCTTCCCCACAATCTTAGACGGCTAAAGATTCTCCTTTCATCACTCTCTACAATCTCCACATCGGCATCTTGCTTTCTACACAAAGTATTGAATCTCCATAAAGCCTTCGGACTCATATTGAAGTAACTATGCAAGCCTTAAAAAATCACAAGTAGAAGTTACTAGAAAAGGACGTGACAAATCCATCTACCTAGAAGTTGGAGGCTTGTTTGATGAAGAGAAAAATACTTTGTTAATCACATCTATGAGGCCACTAACATCAAAGCCTGAGGGAGAAATTTAGTTAAAAGATTATGACATCAAAGTTGTGGGTATCAACTAGAGTGAGACTTTGCAGCATGACAAAGTGGTCCTAGCCAAATTAACTTAGAATGTAGTCTATACCAACTATGAGAAGCTGGACAAGACATTGAAAAAGTGTGTGGTGGAGTTGGAAAATGTAAAGACTAGAGTGGACATGCTGCAAGAAGAAATCAAAGGAAAGGATTTGGAGATGGCTTGCTTAAGACAAATGTAGGATCAGTAAGTTTAAAAAACTAAGTTACTCAAAGAATTCCACAGTGAAAGGGATTGAATTTTTGTCAAGGTAGAAAGGTTAAATTGTGTGATCATGGTCCAATGATAAATTGTTGTAGAGCATAAATGAAAGAAAAAGAAGCTAGAAAGTGAAGTAGCTAGAACATATACCATATATAATGAGATACAAAAAGAGGTACATAAATTGGATAAGCAAAAGATAGACATGTAGGATGAATTGGATAAAGCCTTTGATGACCTTTAAAAGGTTAAAGTAGAAGAAAAACAAGAAAAATAGGAGAAGAAATGTGTTGATTTTTCTCTATATGTTCGTAATATGGAGATGGAAAAGTTGAGCTCTAAATTTTCAGAAGCTCTCCAAGAAAGGAATCAATTAGAAAAAGAAATAAAGGCCAAGGAGGTCCAATTCCAATAGGAATTGGCATTAGTGGATGGATCTAAGCTTCTCTCAATCCTTAAAAATTTAATATCTACTCACTGCGAGAGGATCATAGTTGTGGTTGTAGCTCTAAATCTAGTTTTGTGATTTTTGTTACATGCATAGGAGTTAAACAAAAAACTCAAACCAATAGTCAACTAGATTATGCATACAATCACTCCTCGTGCTATGGAATCCGTAGCCTTGATTTATAAGACTATGTAAGGAAACTTAAGAAGCCTTAAGAGAGGTCAAGATCCCTAATTGTAGAGTAGCTAGGATGAAAGCAAATGAATTCATCTTCTGCAAGTTAGTCATGATAAGAAGCACAAAATTATCATGCAAAATTGGATAAGGTCGGTCAGATTAAAGAAGATTTGAAACCTCTACCCCAATCCAGATTACCCTCCCTATTCCACTAGAAAAAGGAGTATTGAAAATATAACAAATCATTGATGCGATTAGGCTCAAGGCAAAGGATTCCACAACGCTCCAAAATTTAAGCACATCACCCATAGTAGAGGATATTGAGAAGGAAATTCTTCCCCTCTGCAAACTTTACTATCACATTGGAGTTGTCTCATTAAGGTGGTGAGGAGTTTCTTTCAAAGAGGTCCTTGATCTTGATTAGGCCTATGAGACGTTGCACACCCTTGTCCTGCCCATAGATGGAGAATGGGAGACCCATCATGCCACTTTCCTCAAACTCTAAAAATCATTTTATATCTAGGTCCACACTTCTACAAGTAAAGTCCCCTTGTGAGTCACCAGAACTATGAAGCTAAATATTTCCTTCAATGATTGTTTATCCCTTGCAGGTCTTTTTTCAAGCTTTACTTATTTTTTGCATTAAGATGAATTCAGGCCTCGAAGGCTAGGATTTCTTCATACTGAAAAGTACATAATGCACGACAGAACTTGGTTGCACAATTTTTTTTTATATTTTCTTCCTTCTGAGCTCGTACTGGGACATTGTCGACTTGGCAAGGATTTCCTCCAAACCATTCTCATAAACTTTGAAATCACTCACCAGCTTGCCATGTCATCCATCTCATCAAGCAGTTTGTATCTTCTACAAATGTATCTCATTTTGGGTAGATTTTTTTGAATGGAGCAATAGACTTCATACTTTTGGGAGTTGATTTCTAGATTGGCATCATTATTCTTTGTAGTTAATCAATCGTATTTTCCCTAGCCATGCTAAGATCCAATTGTCTTTTGACACAATATCTTCATAGATCTTCTATAGGATCAAGAATTATTTTAAATGTTCAAAACAACTCAAAATTTATGAGTGAAGATTGCTATGATCCAATCTAGTCTTAAATCAAATTTTGGTCTATCAGATATGGCCTTTATCATGAATTTCTTTGTTCATATATCATTTATGTTGAGAGAATTTTGTTAAAGCCTTATGTAGATACTATGAATTAGTTTTTACATGTTATTATCTTTTATCTTTGAAGCTATCTTTCAGAAACTGGATCATGCTCATCATACTCTTTCATTTTGTATAAAAGATGTGTTATTGTTCATGCTATGTTGTAAGAGAGGGAGGGTTCTGTAAAGATCCAAATATTCCTATTGGTCTTTGGGGTTTCTTATTTTTGTCGAACCTTAATGGATGCTTCCTGTGGGGAGATTTGAATGACTTCTTTGTGCTTTCTTTAGCCTTAGTTGTTTGTTCTCTTCCCAACAATGAAGGGTCTATGGCATTTTGTGTCTGTCTCATCAAGAATAAGGAATTGTTAAGTTTTGAAATATTGTAAAAGCTTTGGTGCATCTCCATTTTTTATGTTTTTCCTTGCATTTATCTTTCCCCTTTTCCCACATACAGAGAAGAGTTGGCTTTCTATAAAAACCCCAAAGGTCATTCAATGAGGTGCAATTTGGTCCCCCACTCACTGAATTTCCCATAAGGTTGTTTGGAGAGGGGAAAACTTTTATGATCAACATCTAGTTTGTTATCTGAGATAGAGAATTGCAGGTGCACTTGAACCTATCTGATCAACCAATGTGCACTTGGATTTTTCCAACCCACAAAGTTTCACTTCAAGCTATCTGACCCTTGAGGGAACACTTGGGCCTTTTTGATCTACAAATCCACTTGTACCTATGTGATCCACAAGGTGCACTTCAACCAAATTTATTCTCTATCTTGTCTAACACACATGATGTCCAATTGTCACATGAAAGTCTATAAAATTCTACAAGAAAGTTAGGGAAACTAATTTCAAATTTTTGGGTGACATAAAGTTATCTGACTTGTTGTTTGCAAGGAAGTTGTCTTCATCAAGTGTGCATTATATTGTATTATAAACACATTATTTATAATTTTTTGTTAGAGCTTGCAGCTTCATGAAGAACTAATCACAATTCTTTTTTGTTCTAAGAATGTTTAAACCTTTTGATTATCTTTGCTTGATGTTTCATTCTCTATTCTTCCAAATCATCATGACATGTTTTAATGAGGGTAACCAAGTAGCATGAAACCTCATGAGGAATTTTTTAGCATTCTTAGAACATGCAAATTGCCCAAGAATTTTTTTTCTCTTTATTTTTCCAAACAAAGATGAGGAAAATTGGTTGGAGGTTGGGGTGGTTTTGAAAATATAAGTAATTTTTTAATTTGAAGTAAGTTTTGACTATACTTAGATATGAATACATAAATGAATATTGTTATGGGATTCTTTCACTGTGAAAACTGACTAAAGCTCATATCTTGGCATGGCTGCTAATAAGCGATCAATTTAATGAAGAGAGTGATGATCACATGCCATAGATCATAATGAAGACCATGCTTCTAGTATCTTTGTGAGATCTTACCCATACAAAAAGAAATTAATGAGTTTCCACTTGTATTGATGTTTAAATATTTTTATTATCCACTTAAAAAATATAACTTAAGTACTTGAGAAATAGAAAAAGTGATAGTATGATGGATTGTAGAAATATAATAATATTAGTTTTATTGTTTTGAATGAAAGATATACTATTCCTTGTAACTTGAGTACATACCTAACACACAAAATAATTCTCTACTACAAATGAATAACAAAGAATAACACAACCAGTTATTGTATTGCAACTGATTTATAATATCACATATCTTTATAAAGATGAGTAGATAATTCAAACATTATATGTGACAAAGCTGATACCAAATTGCTAATAGTGTCATGGAATGAATAAAACTGTATACTGGATTTTCTCCAATTCGTTACAATGGTGATAGATTCACCACAAATTTTGAGTTGTGGCTGAAGCATTATGCATTATCATAATTTTATTGAAAAATTTAGTTATTTGATATTTAAGATTAACTCTATTCTAATAGTTATACATCTAAGTTTGACTTCAAAGAAACTCCAAATTGTGCATTGCTAATAATAGAGCATATCCGAGATATAACAAAAGCTATTTGTCTATACGTAAATATTATCTGTTCATTACATATATTAAATACTATAATTGTGGACTTATAGTTTTCCAGAAGATAATATAAAACATCTTTAAATAGTCAAGGATAAAGGCATATGATTATTATAGCTATGTATATGCCATTTAAATACACCCTAGTCAACTCAAACTTGTAAATCTATACATCCCATATTAGCTCCCACAAGAGCAGTTGATTCACCTCCTCATAGATGATATCTTGAGTTGAATCCTCGAGATGGACAACATTTTGAACTTGAGGAGATCTAGTTCGCAAGAGGATTGCAAGCTTATCATATTGAGCACGCATATTCATGAGCTCTTCTTTTTTGGCTGCCAACTGAGATTCTAGTTCAGCTATTTCCTTCTGCAATTCCTGGACTACACTAGCACTTCCCTGGATGGGGTCCTTCACTCTTGCACTTGCTTCATACACCAAACTATTTACTGCATCCACTCTTTGATTAGCCTCCAGACCCTGAACCAACATAACATAAATATGAGTCCCACAATCAAATTAATAGGAAGATCTATAGTAGTGATTGAGTTGTAATTTTACATTTAATAATTTATGAACATCTGTAAGTAGGTTTGTAAATCTACTACTGACACTTTTAAGTGATACAGAGCTTATTTTGTCAGTAAATTGAGTACAAATGAAAAGTAAGGAATCTTCAACCATGAGTAAGGAAACCATTTTTTTGCGTGGAACAATATGCTGATACTGAAAGGAATAAGTAGCTCTTGGAATAAGTAAAGCTCAGACTACATTACGAACATACAATAAAGTGGCAATGCAAGGCAAAAGATGCATTTAAAAACAAAAAAGCCAACAGAATAATCCCATGAGCGGCACAAAGCAAATAATACTCTCAATACAGAATTATATCAAGGAGACAAATTTTAGACAAAAGATAATGGCGTTCAAAAGCAAGTAAATATGGATAAAATTTACTTGAAGTAGTTTGATGATATTACTGGTTCCATACACACTCTCCACAATTCTGAACTTTTCTTGATCATGTGAAGGAAAATGAGGAGCCAAAATACATTGTTTTGAACATTTCTTCCGTTGCAATCTACAGGCAGCGCAGGATACAATCTTTCTTTCAGCCATTTCTTGCTATAACACCTAGAACCCTAACATTAATATTTTACAATGCAGTTCCAATATTTATAGTAAACTTTTTAGCCAAGAAGTCCGTTGGACCTACAAGTTCTATGTTTCCACACCCGCTGTTTTTTCGTTTGAACAAAGTTATACTGGCTGCAGTAATGTTCAAAAACTTTTGGAAACGCTTAAGAAAAGGGAGGAAACTTCCATAGCTTTTTGACATAATCGTTCCAGCCGAAGGCCGCGACGTCAGATATGTTCCAAAGCTTTTTGACATTAACATTCCAGTCGGATGCCGCGACGTCAGACATGCTGACGAATACGTTACATATTTGCGACAAAATGCAATGCGCGAAGAAAGGTAGGCGATTCCGTATTTGAAAGAAACATCGGATCGATTCACACTGGTGTCCGACATTTTTCAATTCAATACTTCGGGTAAATCTGTTGGCCGTATTTATACATTTTAGCTTTACTTAATTTTTTTTAAAGACCATATTATTTGGAAGGGAAGATTTCAACCAAATTATCAAAATTTCTATATAATAAGTTGTATATAACTTATCTATGTTTTGTCTAAAAGTTAATATTCTAAAACTAATTTTAGATAGCTGTTCACGTTGAAAATTCTGATTGACATGCATTCTTGAGCATCAAGGTGGTTATACTGTTTAAAAAGATATGGAGGTAAATGGATTTAACATGGTGAAATTATATATATAATTTCTTTTAAGAAGATGTTTTAAAATATTTATAGTTTGACAAATTGTATAAATTTGTGTAAAGTGAGGTCAGTTCTTTTGAATTATTTAATTATCTGTTTATATACATTTTCATATATTTATCTCTCAGCTTATTAATCCACACACACATCTCAACTATATTTTCCAAAATCATGCATTAATTGCATGTATCCATAAAATTATCCTTACACATCTCTTGGTTACTTCAATTTAAGATTTATTATGTCTTCAAAAATATAATTAGGAAAAATTCAAATTGAAAGTCCTATTGATACCCACCTATTTCTTTCTTCCTATGGGCTGACTCAACACACATTTGTGAGATTTATTAGATTTTAATGATATCTAAAGAAATTTAATTGCATTCATTTAATATCTCTCATGTTATCTTCTCTTTCTTAAAGAATTATTTACATATCATTTGCATTTAGGAAGGAATAGTTTAGTTTGGAGCCCTTTTCACTTGCTTCACTGGAAGATACATATAAAATAGTGGAGTTTAACACAATTCAATAATTGTAATGTACTCAAGTCAACATATCTGTATGGAGCCTTGTGTACATCACCATTTTAGAAAGATATATTTCAAGAATCCTTATAGTAGAACACAATTAGTTAAATCTTAAATTAAGGTTATTGATCATCGCATAAATCATGCAATATCATTTGATGATAAGAAAAATCACCATCTAAAATAGTTCACAAAGAAGTATTACCTCTACACATAATGGTGAAATTTGGTGCCTTGGTCATTAAACAAACTTTAGTTGGTAAATTATCTAGTTCCAATATATCTATTGAGGATTGTTTTCAATAAGCAGGAGTAAAGATTTCAAAAATATAACCTTAAATTTTTTTCTCAAGTTTGTCCACACAAATTAGACACATTGCTAGATCAACTACTTATGTGTAATTATTGTTTTAACTCTAGTTGGCCCACTCAATCTAGGCACATTAATATACATTTGATGCCCATAATTTTAATATACAATATCATTTTAGAGCATCAATGGTTTCTTTACATAAAATTGATTCCTTCCACTTTGTATCGATGTGTAAAATTTTTGCACTAATGGAGGCTTTCTTACATACCTATCAATCCTCAACCATACAAAATTCACACAAAAATTTAGGTGTGTCTAAAAATTGCACAAAGGGAACCCTTACTACTTGAGAATATAACTTTTTATGTTAATCATTCAATTAATTCAATTATTCACCTTTTGGGATCCTAAATCTTGTGATATCTGATCTTTGTAAATGGATACTTTCATTTATAGTGGAAAAAATAATAATAGATAAGTCAAAGGAGGAATTCTCATGTCAAATCAGTCTTTAAGTTATTACATTGACTAAAATGTCACCTTCTCCTAAATTTCCATTCATACAAATCTATGCTTCTTATACCTTATAGATTAATATTTTGGCTAAATGTACAATACTAGGGCAAGTAGTTAATGGATTTTAAAACTAATATTTATAATATATTAGTCTAAATGACATTTAATTAATTATCAATAGCTATTAATTTAAAATATATAAAGTGAGTGATATTTTAAAAATATTTGATTGACTAGTAATTTCTAGAATAATGTATTGGGCAATAAATTGCCCATTCTAACAAATGATATTAGATTAAATACTCTAACTTAATGTGTATCCAAGGAATTATTCATTTTTTAATAAGATCACTTGGTTCATATTTTAAAATGGTGTCCTTACAATTTTATTGGTGAGTGTAGGGTGTTGACACCCAATATTACACTTGGAATTTTACTGGCTTTTTGGTTGATTATATGATCTTAAAAATAGTGTTCTTTTGTTTTAAAAGTGTTCATGTGTGTTTTTTCTTCACCCTTATGGTACTTTTCATGTTGTGTACTCTTGTTGAGATTCATTCATGTAACCACATAAGTCTCTAAAACTCAATTCATGCCTTGTTCTATTTATTTCCTAAAACCCAAAATTTTACTGATAATTCATTATTGAATTGCAATAATTTATGGTTGAAAAATTAATTGGATGTATTTTATTTGTGTGTTATTTTAGAATCAGGTAGCAAGGCAATTATAATAGGATTTGCTATTTTTCTTCTTATTCTCTTGTGTGAAATGGTGTTAGCTATTAAGAAGAAAGTGACAAATACTAGTCTATGTTTATCAATGTGTAATTTCATTGAAATAATGAAGAAGGAACCATTTGATGTGTTTTCATTGATGCCAACATTGTTTTTTGATAGTTTTTCTGATCCAGGAAATAGTTTTGGTGACATCATGATTCAATAATTTAGTCTAGAATCGCTCATATATAATATAGTTATATTATGAGGTTATAGTATGTTACTCTTGGATATTATATACATATAAGACCAAGTTTTTAGTGATTTGGGTTGAACAGGTTGAAAGTTACAAGTGACAGAAGTTTGACATATAGTTTTTGGCTTTGTATAGGATAAATGAGTATGTGTAATCTAGTTTGCATTCCTCCATTGTTGAGAATCAGACTTAGAAATTTTAGAAGGTGGTTTACAGGTGTCATTATTATATATTTTCTAGATGGAACATGCTTACATGAACATATGAATTTTTGGTGTTGATTAGATTGGCTTATTTTTGTGAATAGGTCTAATTATTGGCCGAACTAATACATGTTATGTGTTGTAGAGAATAAGTATGTACTAGAGATGTGAGTAGGACCTATTTTAGGTCCATACTAACCTAAATCACGTATTGCACCTTTAATTTGAGTGTGAAGATGTTTTTGAATTAAAATAGGGCTACATCTAATTAGGCCAACCTAATTGATGTATGTGGGTGTAATTGGGTATATATGTAGGAAATTTTTGAGTTGCATGGTGATAACAATGTAATGTGATGTGCAGGAGATCTGATATTGTGCAAAATTGCAAATTTGTATGTGTGAGATTAGTATAAGAGCATAATTGTTGTGAATGTTGAGCAACCGCTAATCATAGCAGTATTTTGTATTCAGAGCTTTAATGGAATTGGCATCAACACAAGCACGACACACTTTGTATTAGTTCACACTTTAGCTATGTAGCCACTTTTGTTTTGTATCTATTTCTAGTTGTGAGCCTTATAAGGATAGCGTGTCCTAAAATTTAGCCCCTATAATATCTTATAACTGGCTATAATATACTGTGAGCTAATCCTCACTGTGATTTTTCCCTTTTTGGGTTTTCCATGTAAAAATCATGGTGTTCATGTGTTATGTGATCTTGTGATTCCTTTCATGCTTTCATTCATAGTTGCAATTAGATATGTTTTGATTATTGGATGGATTTTGATTAAATGGTTTAATATAATACTGATTCACCACCCCTCTTAGTATTTTGGGTGTTCAATAATTGGTATCAGAGACTAGTTCCTTTGAAGAAGCCTAACAGCTTGAGGAATCTCATGGAGTTTGAACAAATGGCTGATAAAAGGTGTCCTAGTCCTCTAGAAGAAATTTCTACAATTGAATACATAGAATATGACTAGATTTTTTACAAAGAAGAAAAGATGCTCTTGAAGATCTTCACAGAGTTGAAGGTGAAAAAAAAAGTCTAAAGGAAAGCCTAGAGGAAGTAAATGAATGTGTCAGAAAGTTGAGAGATCAAATCAAGAAGTTTAGAGAAATACATAGAGAAGTTAATGAATAGTTGACGAAGAAAAATGAAGATATTACTAGACTTAAAGTACAAGTGGAAGAAAAGAAGAGAATTGAGAATTTTCTAAATACAGTTGTATAAAGAAAGAATGATGAATCCATAAAACTTGAACAAGAAGTGGTAATCCTAAGATCAAATCTAGAAAGAAAAAGAGCTCATTAGGACAAATTTAAAATAAGTACTACTATGCTTGATGAACTAATTGTAGGAAAAAAGCCATCTATTGATAAAGGTGGTTTGTGACTTGAAGAAGAACAAAGCTCAAAGGGAAATTAGATACCTATTAAGGTTGACAATCAAAAGTAGACTCAAGGAAATGGTAGACCAATCAGGAATCAAAGAAGCAATACCGAAAGATCTCCAATTAGACAACCAAATGCTCAAAGGTACTCATCCTTCAATGGTATTTTTTTTCATGCAATAAATTTGGACATAAGGCTATAGAATGTAGAAGTAGAATGAATTATAATGTTAGATCCTTATGTGGATAATGTTTTTCATGCAAGAAATTTGGCTCTAGAGCTACTGATTGCAGAAGTTAGATGATGAATAGATTTAATACTACTAGAATGCCTCAATATTTCAATGGTTACTATTATACATCCAATGTATTTGGACATAAGGCTAACTAGCAGAATTTGGAAAATAAATGACTACGCATGACTAAGAATTTTAGTCACAACAACTAAAAATGACTAAATTCTAATTTTTTTTGCAACTTATCTATAAATGAGTAAATAAATGACTAATTTGGTCATTGACTAAAAAATTATTTACTCACATAAAGAAACATGACTAAATATTTAGTCATTTATTTAATGAATCATTTAAGGAATTAAGAATCAATAGCCCACCAAAATACTCTAATAAACATACTCTAGAACTTTCGTCAAAATCTTATTTTTAGGCGTAGCCCACCAAAATGGGGTTTTCATTTTATTAAACATACTCTAAAACCTTCATCCAAACCTTATTTTCAGGAATAGCCTGCCAAAAAGGAGAAGTGTTTCAGTTTAAGGAATGATAGAGAATGGTAAGGAGATGTGTGTGATAGGAGGCATAGGATTCATTGCTTCTTATCTCATTCCTACTCTGCTCAACAAGGGTTACATTGTTTGTGCTACTATTTGTAATCCAAGTATTTAATTGACATATATTTGCATAATCTTGTGCCATAGAAAATTGGACCCTTTGCTTGATATGGATTAATTCATGAACAAATTGACTAATCAAGGTCTTAAATCTAGTGTTGTGAAGTATTTTATGCATCCACATTAGGTCTTGGACCCTTGCAAATTAAATAAAATACATTTAATGATGTCTTGTGAAGGTGTTGTGAAGCGTTGTAATACATTTCTACACACTTCTAGAATCTTTTTATTATAACTCATTCAAATATTCCTTTTTATTCATTATTAAGTCCTATATTCAAGTGTTGTAAATTCTTGTAACACAATTTCACACATTTCTAGGCACAATCTCCTTATTTACATATTTCTTATGACTTAATTGACCTCTTTATGCCCTCACATGTCTTAATTAGGTGTATTTTTTAATACAAACTTGACAAAAAATATTAAATGCAAGTTAATTCCCGACACCCACTTTTGAGTCCAAGGGGGGACCCATTCACCATGGGTGGTGAATGAGTCCTTCTTGGCTCTAATTTCAAAATATTTTTAAATTCCTTTTAGGTTTTTATTTAATAATCACTTGATGCCATCCTGTTATGAGGTATGAATGGATAATAAGGAACACGATTGTATAAATAAGTGTTTACCTTCATTTTTACATATTCTTTCATCCCTCTATCATCTTCTTCCATTTTTCTTATCATCTTCAATCCATCAATCTTCTATCAAGCAACTTAGGTTTCAAGGAATTTGAAGATCAATTTTCAAAATTTCAAGGGTACATTCTATATGTTATGTTGTTGACTTTCAAGATCAATCACCATGGAAAGGTAATCAAATCCATAGTTGCATTTTTCATTACTTCCTTTCATCATTTTGGTTTAATTACCTAAACAGGGTTTGACCGAGGCGAACCCCCATGCCTTCACAATCAACATTTCTTCTTTTCTTCTTGTGTGTTTGCAGATTTAGGTCCCTTAGAAGCTGGAGAATCATTGAAGATCAAGTTGGAAACTCATTCAAGTTATCTATTCATCATTTAAGTCAAAAAGTGAACAAAAAGTCACTTTTAGACACAAATTTGATAGTTTTAGAAGTGGACAGAAGTGCAGATCTAACTCCACAGAATCTTCCTCCAATTTTATAGATTCCTATAGCTGGAATAATTTTCCACTCATGGCGAATGATTCCCATCTATAGGCCTGAAAATTGGATTTCTCATATTTTAGCTCTTGGCAGTTAGAAACATGATTCTGGAAGATTTCACGAGAAACATGATTAATTCGCCATGCATGCTGAATCAGTCCTAGTGGAAATTAACATAAGTTTTAAAGACATTCCAAAATATTCCCGTAACATCATTCTTCCTCCAAGTGCACTTTGCTTAGTCTTATTCATTTTTGTTTTCATTTGCTTAAGTTTCTAGTTCATCCTTGCATTCAACATTGTGTTTTCCAGCACTTTTACATTAGACCAATTTACATTCTTTAATTTTCATTTTCATTAAGTTTCCAGCATTAAGAAAGATTCACACACTCCACATTTTCTTTTCATTCTTCCATCCTTTAGTGTTGAGTGAAACATTGAGTGGTTTTGGCCATATTTTCTCTGACCTTCTAGGTGAAATACCCTAGAAGGTACACAAAGGATTTTGGAAGCCAAAATCCTTCATTTCGTTTTGGTGAACCTACCATTTAGAACATTTTCTTGTGTAATTTTGGAGTCCTTCATCTTACATTTAAGTTGGATTGATCTTGCATTAGGGTTTTCATGAATTTATTTGCATGTTAGGTTTCAAATTTTACATTCATAAAAAGTGTATTTAGGTTGCATTTGTTGCATCTAAATTCAGTTAGATTTATTCAAATTATACATTTTTCATTTAGGTATGTGTATTGGCTCTCCGAATTCCTAAAAAATAGTCTAAAATTTCTATACATTTTGAAGAGGTCCATGTTGGGACTCATTCACCACCTTGGGCGAATCAGTCCCTTTGGACCCCTCAAACAACACTTTACAGATTCCAGAAATTAGTTTTTAGGCTTCTGATTAGTGCCTTAACCTACATATATTAGTTAGTTTCATTTTTGTAGCATGCATTTCACTATATTTCATTTCAAATAGATCATTTCATGAATTTTTTTATTTCACTTTTTTTTTGCACTCACCACACTTCCTTTCTAGATTGTTGCATTGTAAAAAACCAAAAATTCACTTCAAAACTGAACATTGCATTGCATTGTAATTTATTTCATTTGAACATGTTTTCTCTCACAAGATATGCTCTTAATTTGATTAAACATGGATTTAACATGCATGATACTCCCTTTTATGAGTCTTCTTTTGAGTACCATAATAGGAACTATAAGAAGAAATCCATTAATTTCATCCTTAATCTTACATTTCCCTTTGGTGAGAATGGTAATGTTGAAAATCCTAACACACATGTATACTCATTCTTCTTTTGATACCTCTCTTACTAGTGATGAAGGTATTGAGATGTAAGAAGTCACAATCCTTGAAAATAGTGATTGTCCATCTCCTTATTCCCCTTTCGGTGAGCTTACACAACAAGAGCATGAAATCATAAATAAATTCCTAAATGTCACCTTACCAATTCTTCATGGTCATGATAATCAATCTTGTTCATATCCTAATATTCCACCTTGATGTAAAGAGGATGGGTATGTGTTAGGAGATACCTCTATTATGAATCATGACACCCTTGATTCTCCCTTCCCTAATGTCCCTATCCTATGGGATGATCTTTGCATGATCTATTTTCAAACCATAGTGGTTCTTCTCTTGATACCTCCTCCACTTGTGATAAAGCTCCTTTCCAAATCTCAAAGTTAGATGAACATATTACAAGCTCTCCTTGTAGGGTAGATAATATGGACCAAGAGAATGAGACCTTAATGGTAATGGACACTCACCTAACACTCTCCCCTCCTTCTTCCCCTCTTCATACTTCCATCATTGATCATTCCACTATTGAAAAAGAAGCTATTGTAGAAGAACCAAGCCTTACTTGTCAAGCACATGTGGCTTGTTGTTCTCCTCCAAACTCTCCTCCTAGGGAGAATATCATAACACTGGACTATGGTAAATAATTGGTTCTTGATTTCCCTTACTTTGAGATACATCAAAACAAGACTACTAAGGATATGGATGCACAAGTTTCCATTGGATCCCCTTTAATCAATCCGCATCATACATATCCCATAGGACATCTTGATAACTCCATCATTCTTTACCCACCTTCATCCACCCTCAATAATTTTACATCATCTTTCCAAACTAATGGTCTTGAATATCATCCTTCACAAAATGTTCAAATTGTCATCTCGCAACACACTTATGATTTAAATTCGTTAGATTTTGTATATTTCTATAATGAAGAAGAAAAAATCTCACAATCTATAGAGTCTTGCGTAGACATGACATCTAAGAAAAATATATCTTTCACCCCAATCACACAACCATCTTCTTGCCTTGATAAAGAATGCATCTTGTCAAGAGTTCTTTATGATAACTTGATCACTTTCCCTCCATGAACTCATAAGAAATGCTATTCCAACACTTCATTTTTTTCCTATCATAGAGTTCATGGTCACTCCACCAATGAATGTTATGCTTTGAGTTGTAAAATACACCATTTTTAGGAGTTTGGTATTCTTCCCTCTAGGGGGGCATCTAATTACTCTTATTGTTATTAATCTTCACTCTATCATACACCTCATTCACACTTTCAGCTCACCTTTGTTGTACACTAGGTGGGGGAAAAGAGTTAGAAAGCCTTATCCCTTGTATGTCACTTGTTGTTGTCTCTTTTGAATACTCATTAACTTTTCATGAATACATATAAGAGCAAGTTGGGGATGTGGATGACATGTCTTAATATTGATTCGCATGTGACATACTACCTTTCTTTGTTCCCTTTACATGATTGAGCTTATCGAAAACATATGACTTGGCATAGGGCTTTTCATATAAGCTCTCATGTATTCCTCTTTTCTTCTACATGATTAAAGAAATTGCTCACAACAATTGTGTTAGCAACCACTTTAAAGTGGGGGAATACATCACCACTCACATTTCATTGTGTGATTTTTCACTTTCTTGTGATTCCCTCTCTCAAAAGCATTACGAACAATGTTTCCCATGATGATATTATCCTCTCTTGGAGACATTGGACATAATGTTCCCTAAGATGAGACAATTGCATGAGTCAAACAAAATCCCTTTGAATATCTTTCAGATTTTCTTTACATTTTTGCATTTTACATTTTCTTTTCATTTTGCCACCTTTCATAATTCAACTTGCATTATTGTGGTACCTTTCCTTTTTTTTCATAGCATTTGTTTCCTTGTGGTTCCTTGTCAAAATTATCAATGGGTATAACTTTGGCATGGTTGAGCGAGAAGCCCAACTAGCAGCATGAATTTTCCCCATAGGCACTTTTCTATTTGTTTGTAAAGTACATACCAACTAGTGTATGTATCTTTTCTTTTTGGGCCTTCTCACCCCAAAGACAACTAGTTTTGTGATGCCAAAGTGAGTACATCTTTTTCATCTTGTCTTTCTTTCTACCTTTCCTTTGCATGATTTTGTATCTTTGGGGCTTAATGTACATATAGATCTCTCTTGAATGTCTACTTTAGTGTGAGTTTGAAGTAAGTTCATCTTCTCACTAAAGTGGGGGATAAATTTGCCATAGAAAATTAGACCCTTTGCTTGATATGGATTAATTCATGAACAAATTAACTAAACAAGGTTTTAAATCTAGTGTTGCGAAGTATTTTATGCATCCACATTAGGTCTTGGACCCTTGTAAATTAAATAAAATACATTTAATGGCATCTTGTGAAGGTGTTGTCAAGTGTTGTAATACATTTCTACACTTTTCTAGACTCTTTTTATAATCATTCATTTAAATATTCCTTTCTATTCAATATTAAGTCATATATTGAAGTGTTGTAAAGTCTTGTAACAATATTTCACACTTTTATAGGCACAATCTCCTTATTTACACATTTATTATGACTTAATTGACCTCTTTATGCCCTCACATGTCTTAATTAAGTGTATTTTTGAATATAAACCTGACAAAAAATATTAAATGCAAGTTAATTCTCGACACCCACTTTTGAGTCCAAGGTGGAACCCATTCGCCATGGGTGGTGAATGAGTCCTTCTTGGCTCTAATTTTAAAATATTTTTAAATTCCTTTCGGGTTTTTATTTAAAAATCACTTGATGTCAACCGGTGATGAGGTATGAATGGATAATAAGGCACAATATTGTATAGATAAGTTTTTTTACCTTCATTTTGACATATTTTTTCATCCCTCTATCATCTTCTTCCATTTGTCTCATCATCTTCAATCCATCAATCTTCTATCAAGCAACTAAGGTTTCAAGGCATTTGAAGATCAATTTTTAGACTTTCAAGGGCATATTCTATATGTTATGTTGCATAATTTCAAGATAAATCACCATGGAAAGGAAACCAACTCCATTCTTGCATGTTTCATTACTTCCTTTCATAATTTTGGTTTAATTACCTAAATAGGGTTTGACCAAGGCAAACCCCCATGCCTTGACAATCAACATTTCTTCTCTTCTTGTGTGTTTGCAGATTTAAGTCCTTTGGAAGCTTGAGAATAATTGAAGATCAAGTTGAAAATTCATTCAACTCATCTCTTCATTATTTAAGTCAAAACATCAACAAAAAGTCACTTTCAAACCTGAATTTGACAGTTTCAGAAGTAGAGACTTGTAGGAGACAAAAGTGCAAATCTATGTCCACAAAGTCTTCCTCTGATTTTCTAGATTCCTATATGTGGACTGATTCACCACTCATGGTGAGTGAGTCCTAGCTCTAGGCCTAAAAAGTGGATTTCTCATATTTCAGTTCCCGACAGTCAGAAATAGGTTTTTAGAAGAAACTAAGACTAATTCGCCATACATGGTGAATTAGTCCTAGTAGCCATTAAAAAAAGTTTGTAAGACATTCTAAAATATTCGAGTAACATCATTCTACCTCCAGGTTCACTCTATTTAGTCTTATTCATTTCTATTTTTCATTTACTTAAGTTTCTAGTTCATCCTTGCATTCAACACTGTGTTTTCCAGCACTTTTACACTAGATCAGTTTACATTATTTAATTTTCATTTTCATTAAGTTTACAACATTAAGACACATTCACACACTCCCCATTTTATTTTCATTCTTCCATCCTTTAGTCTTGAGTGAAACATTGAGTGATTTTGGGCATATTTTCTCTTACCTTTTAGGTGAAATACCCTAAAAGGTACACAAAGGATTTGGGAGCCAAAATCCTTCATTTCAAATCTCAAATTCCTTTAGATGATTTTGAGGTATAAATTTATCCTATATAGGGTTTTGAATTTTTTCTTTTAATTTAAAAAAATAAATAAATTACATGTATTTTCCTATGATTAGATAATATGGAGATGTTGCAAGTATGAGCAAGATTGGTGGTGTTGTCATTAATGTTGTCATTTATCTTAGCACAGTTCAATATGTTGTAGATTGTACATGTATGGTTGAGATACTGCTAAGATGATATGATCACATGGAGCTATCATTTTAGTGTTGTAGATGTGCTGTATTGATGAGTTTCCAAGTGATTTTGAGAAAATTAAATAAAGAAGAAAAGTCAGTGTTCAAAATGTGCTCCCGTATGTGCTCCACATTTCTCTTGTGTTGATCATATGCTTTTGTAGATTTGAAGGATTTTTAATAAGTATTTAGTGGTGGTATAATCTAAGTTTCAATTTCTGTTATGATGGTGTGTAAAAGTTATGTTCACCAGTGTGTGAATTGTTCTAGTAGAATTGGTCTTCTGTGAACTAGAAGAAATAGTTTTGCTCCGTAGTTATCTACTATTTTGTTTTATATCTTGTGGATATGTGATATGTCTTCTGTAGGTATTTTCTATGCTCTGGCATAGAGGTTTGAAGTTTGGTGATCCGAAAGTCGCGTTTCATTAATTTAGTGTGAGTTTATACAGTCTAGATGAATTGTGAAAGGTGTTCAGTGATTAAAGTTTGTTGTTTTGTTGCAGATGTATCTAGAAGATATAAGGTGTATTCTTGTGCTTGATGAAGCATGTTGTGGATTCCACTTGCCATCTTCTGATTGGGAAGCATGTACATCAATGTTTATTTGTGTTTTCATTAGGTTTGGATGACTTGGTGTTTACACTTCATTCAGAGAATAAAATTTAATTTTAAGTGTGTAGCTATTTTGAGATATTATTTTTGTTATCTTGAAAAGTGTTTTTACTGGTCCACTCTTATTCCTTTCCACCATCGATATTTTGAGTTGTTGACCTAATTTGAATTTATGATATAATGTTTTTGTTGCCAAACTTTGAGAATGTTTCTAAGGTTGAGGATGTTATAAAAGCAAGTCGAATTGTGAAGAGTTGTATGACAGTGTGATGCAAAGTGATGAAAGTGAGCCATAAATCATAAGAGCAGAAGTGTGTGTGTGATTTGTGATATCATTTCTCCATTAAGTTGAAGGAAGTGAGATAAGGGTTTATGCATTCCTACAAATGTACATTAATTGCAGTGGTGGATATCTTTGTTCTCATTTGAATCTATAGGCAGTGAGCCTCCATGTTGAATAGTGAGTCCTTTTTATAGTAGTGAGCCTTTGTACTTGTATAGTGAGTCCTCTTTTGGGTAGTGAACCCTTGGAAATGAGCCTTTATTTTATAATCTTTATATTGTGAGTTAACCCTCACCATGGTTTTTCCCTCATTCGGTTTTCCACCTAAACAGTCTGGTGTTCATTATGTTGATTTTCTCTCTGTTATTTGTGCTTCATTCTCTTAATAACATAACTGTGTGGTTTTGGAACTAATAAGTATTGAGGTTTTTAAGTTTGAATTGTGTGATAACTAATTCATCCCCCCTCTCAGTTGCCTTGCACCTATTTAACAATTGGTATTAGAGCTTTGGTTCCGTTTTATAGAGCTTAATCGCTTAAGGAAGATCTGATGCTGCATAAGTTGGAAATCCCTATGTTCGATGGAATTGATTACAATGATTGGAAGGGAAAAAGGAAAGGATATATTATCTCCTTTGGTTTTACGACTTGGAAGGCTGTTGAGATGAAGTATACACCCCCTATTGGTGGTCTTTCTATAGCATAAGAGATCTCTACTTATGAAGAAAATGAGAAGGCAAAGTATTCTATTTGCAGTGGTTTATCTAAGAATGAGCGAGCAAATTTTTTTTCTTTTGAAATTTAATATGAAGTCTGGAAGAAGTTGGAAGATGGGTATGAAGGAAATGAAAGAGTGAAGTTGACAAAGAAGCTGGCGGTGAAGTGTAGATTTGTGAATTTGAAGATGGAAGAAGGTGAAGAGTTTACAAGTTTCTTTCAGAGAGATGAGATGATTGTGAATGAAGTTAAAAATCAAGGAGGAAAACTATCAAATGAAGATATAATTGAGAAGATCTTGATAACCCTACCAGAGTGGTACAGTGATAAGATCTCGGTTATTGAAGAAGTATATAATCCTAATACTTACACTTTGGAATAGTTGTTCAGCACCTTGCAAGCGTTTGAGATGAGGACGTTCTAGAAATAAGAGAAGATAGAAGAAAAGATAAAAATGACATTGAAGGAATTGAATATTGAAGAGGAACCAAATAGTGATGGTGTTGATGAGTTGGAAGAAAGCTTTAATAGGAAGCTGAAGAAAGGAACTAAAAAGTATAAAGATATGTTACCCATTAAATGTTTCAGTTGTGGTAATAGTGGCCATTATGCTTTGAGATGTTTGAATAGATTTGTGCATAAGAAGAACAAGGATTATAAGGATAAGGATAAGAAGTATAAGAGATTTAAGAAGTTGTACTATGTTAAATAAGAAGAAGGAATTTCTGATGATGAATTTGAGAATGAGGTTAATGATAGTGAATGCTTATTCTCAGCTTTGGAAAGTAAAACTTTATCCACTAACCCTAGAAAATGTGCAAGCAAGAAAATCCAAAGAGTAAGAGGAATAGGATGGAAGGTACTTTGGTTACTACATTTCATGCAAGATAGGATGAAGACTACTGGGTGATTAATAATGGATGTTCTAATCACATGACCTAAAATAAGAGTAAGTTCACTAAACCTGAAAAAATATGATGGTGGTTTAGTTATGTTTTGTGATGATTCAAGAGAAAAGATCTATGGGGCAAGTTCAATTAGTTTTGATGGAGTGCATAATATTGAAGATGTATATTATGTGAAGGGTTTGAGGCATAACCTTCTGAGTGTTGGTCAGATGTGTAGCAATGGTTTTAAACTTGTGTTCCAGAATAACACATATGAAATGAAAAAGGATCCAGAAGTGGAGATATATTTGCTGCTACAAGAAGAACTCATGGAAACATCTATCAGTTGAAAGGAGTTGATGGTCACTTCCTTATATCTAAAATCAGTGATTTAAGTTGGTTATGGCACTAGAGAATGGGACATGTAAATTTTGATAACTTGGTCAAGATCAATGCAAAAGAGATTGTTCAAGGACTACCTAGAATCACAAGACCTGGTAATGCTATTTGCAGAAGTTGTCAATTGGGGAAACAGACAAGATGCAAATTTAATGGAAAAGAGTATTATACTACCAGAATGTTGGATTTGACTCATACTGATCTCTATGGTCTGACTAGAATAGGAAGTCTGAATGGTAATAGGTATTTCATGTTTCTTATTTATGATTATAATCAAATGACATGGGTTTTTTTTCTCAAGCAAAAGACTCGAGATCTAGATAGGTTTAAGTTTTTCAAAGCAAGAGTTGAAAATGAAGTAAATTTGAAAATAAAGTGTTTGATATCTTATAGAGGTATATAATTCACTTCTGGTGAATTTAATGCATTTTGTGAACAACATGGCATAAAATGACAATTTTCTACTCAGAGAACCCCTTAGCAGAATTGTGTAGTTGAAAGGAAAAACCAAATAGTACAAGAAGCAACTAGAACTATGATGAAAGAATCAAATGTACCAGATGTCTACTAGAGAGAAGTGATACATACTAATTTTTATACATTCTAAATAGATTTCAGAATAGATACAACAACACTAAGACACCTTTTAAGTTATGGACTAGTAAGACTCCTAATGTGAAGTATTTTAAGGTATTTAGAAGAATATGCTATATTAAAAGAGATGATGAGAATCATGGAAAGTTTAATGATAGATGTGATGAAGGAATTTTTCTTAGATATTTTGCTATTAGAAAAGCATACAAATGCTTTAATAAAAGGTTGAGAAAGATCATTGAAAGTGCTAATGTGAAAGTTGATGAAGACATTTGCAGAACTATTAAAATAAGTGAGGTTGAACTTGATGATCCTATCTATGGACATGTACCTGAGGAGAGTAAGGAGAATGAAGAGGAAGAGAAAGAAGAGCAAGTGGAAGAAGAAGGAGAAGAAGAAAATGAACCAGAACCTACCGCTAGAACTCCTAAGTACATTAAAAAAAATTATTCAGAGGATTAGATAATTGGAAGTAAAATTGAAGGTGTGAAGACTAGAAGTATTGTTGAAACTGAGGTAAATCTATGTTTTCTTTCTAAAATTGAACCTAAGACTATGGGTGAAGCATGTGAAGATGAGAGTTGGATGAAGGCTATGAAAGAAGAATTGATGTAGATAGAAAGGAATCAAACATGGGAACTAGTCCCTAGGCCCGTGAATAAGAATGTGATTGGTTCAAAATGGGTGTTCAGGAATAAGCTGAATGAAAATAGAGAAGTTGCAAGGAATAAGGAAAGACGTGTATGCAAAGGATATTCACAAGTTGAAGGTATATATTTTGAAGAGACATTTTCCCTTGTGGCTAGAATGGAAGCCATTAGGATGTTTTTGGCTTTCTTTTCTCATAAGAACTTCAAAGTGTATCAGATAGATGTTAAGTCATCATTTCTGAATGGTGAGTTGGAGGAAGAAGTGTACATGGAGAAACCTAAAGGGTTTTAGTTGTCTGAAAAACCAGACATGGTTTGTAAGTTGAAGAAGGAATTGTATGGACTGAAGAAAGCTCCTAAAGCTTGGTATGTAAGACTAGACAAATATCTAACAAAGCAAGGATTCAGTAAAGGTTCTACTGAAAACAATCTTTACTTCAAAGTGCATGGTAACAAGATGTTAATGCAATTTTTTATGTTGATGATATCATTTTTGGTGGAAATGAAGGAATGTGTAAGAGGTTTGTTGAAGAGATGCAAAAAGAATTTGAGATGTCTATGATCGGTGAATTGAATTTCTTTCTTGGCCTACAAGTAAATCAAACTAACAAAGGGATATTCATTTCACAATATAAGTATGTAAAATAGTTGTTAAATAAGTTTGGGATGGATGATTCCAAACCTATCTATACTCCTATGATAAATGTATGTACGATAAGCAAAGATGATGAATCTACTAAGACTGATCATAGAAATATATATCTATGATTGGCGGACTCCTATATTTTATGGCTACTAGACCACACATTATGCATGTACTGCATTTAGTTGCTAGATTCCAAGTAGATCCTAAAGAGGCACATGTTGTAGCTATAAAGATGATATTTAGATACCTTGAAGGTACACTAGATTATCGACTATGGTACCCTAACAGTAATGATTTCAACTTGAGTGCTTATGCAAATGTTGATTGGGCTGGAAGTGTAGATGACCAGAAGAGTACCAGTGGTGGTTATTTCTTTCTTGGTGGAAGATTGGTTTCATGTTTGAGTAAGAAGCAAGACTCAGTTTCTTTATCCACCATAGAGGCAAAATATATTGTTGCATCATCCCGCTGCACACAACTTTTGTTGATGAAGCAAACTTTGAAGGACATCAGAGTGATATGTGATGAGCCTATCTCTATTTTTTGTGACAATACAAGTGCAATAAACATTTCAAAGAACCTAGTTATGCATTCAAGAATAAAACATATATCTATCAAGTATAATTTCTTTAGAGAAAAAGTGATGGAAAATGAAGTCAGATTGTAGTATGTGACCACAAAGGAACATATTGTAGACATATTTATGAAGGCTCTTCTAAAGGATACTTTTCAGCATATTAGGGAGATGTTGGGGGTCATTGTCCCTCCTAACTAGGTGAACATGAAGGTGCATTAGTATAGTGAATTCATAGATTCTTCATTTATCTAGACTGATAAATGGGTCTACTCCATAGGGGGAGTAGAAGTTGTTTCATTGTTGTAGTATGGGTGTACTCCTAAGGGGGATTAATCAGTGTTGTTGATCTTTTCCATTGATGTCAAAGGGGGAGAGATTGGAGTAACAGAGAGAGAAAAGTCATGTGAAAAATAGTTGTTGAAGAAGAGGTGTTCTCTTGGTATTGTGAAGGATGATGCTATCTTTGATGGTTTTTCACATCATGTGTTTCCATCAATGACAAAGGGGGAGCTTGTTGCAAGTATGAGCAAGATTGGTTGTGTTGTCATTGATGTCAACATAGTTCAATAGGTTGCAGATTGTACATGTATAGTTGAGATGATGTTGAGATACTGTGAGTCCATGGAGCTATCTTTTTAGTGTTGCAGATGTGTTGTATTGATGAGTTTCCAAGTGCTTTTGAGACAATTAAACAAAGAAGCGAAGTTAGTTTTTAGAATGTGATCTGGTATGTGCTCTTCATTTCTCTTGTGTTGATTGTATGGTTGTGTGGATCTAAAGGCTTGTTAGTGAGGATTTAGTGGTGGTATATTCTAAGTTTCAGTTCACTGGTGTGTGAACTATTTAGGTAGAATTGGTATTCTGTGGACTGGGAGAAATAGTTTTTATCCACAGTTCTCTACTATTTTGTTTTAGATCTTTTGGATCTAGGATATGTCTGTGAAGGTCTTTTCTATGCCTTGGAAAAGAGGTTTGAAGGTTGGTGATCCAAAAGTCATGTTTTAGTAATTCTGTGTGAGTTTATACAGTTTGGATGAACTGGTGAAAGGTGTTTAGTGAGTGAAGTTTGTTGTTTTGTTGTGGATGTATCTGGAAGATTATGAGGTGTATTATTGTGCTTGATGAAGGGTGTTGTAGAGTTTGCATGTCATCTTCTGATTGGGAAGCATGTACATCAACTTTTATTTATGTTTTCATTAGGTTTGGATGACCTGGTGTATACACTTCATTCAGAGAATAAAATTTAGTTAAGGGAGCATGTAGTTGTTTTGAGATATTATTTTTATTATCTTCAAAAAAAAATTATTGATCCACTTTTATTCCTTTCCACCATGAGAATTTTGAGTTGCTGACCTATTTTGATTTGATGAAATAAGGTTTTTGTGGCCAACCTTGGAGAATATTTCTAAGGTTGAGGATTGTATAAAAGCAAGTCAAATTTTGAAGATTTGTATGACAATGTGATGGAAAGTGATGAAAGTGAACCATAAATCATAAGAGTAGAAGTGTGTGTGTGTGAGTTGTGATATCAATTCTCCATTAAGTTGAAGACAGTGAGATAGTGATCCCATAATAGTGGTTTACAATTTTTGGCCAAACTAGACACTGAAATATTTTTTTGTATTTAAATCTTCACTTTCAAACACCTATAGCGACTAAACCATGAGGAATTTGAAGATGATGCAAACTAGAGTTTTATGAAAAATTTTCTATAGATTCTAAATGTATTTTTTTCAAAAAATTTGGAATCAGATTGCAATTATTTTTCCATCTCCCTCGAAAACTAATTTTTTTAGAAAATAACATTTTTAAAAAGTGACACTCACCGTATAACACATAACTTTTTTTCCATGAAGGATAAAATTATAATTCTTTCAAATTTAGATTCGTAACTCCGATATCTAGTGCTTCCACTTGGTTAGATAGTTTTTATTGAATATTTTTCTTTAATCAAGTTTCAAAGTCAAACTAATTATAATTCAGACATAGTGTGACTGTATAACGCGTAACTTTTTTGTATGTATCAAAATTAATTTTTTTCTCTTTGTTGGATCAAGGACTTCAATATCTGGTGCACTCATATTTTTTAGAATTTTTTTTTGATAATCTGCTATTTTTCCACATGTGAAGAACAAAGAGCTTCATTTTCAATGAAAAACCTACATTCACGAGAAATAAAATAAAATTTATTTAAAATTATACTTTTGGGAAGATTATAATAAGGACTACATACTTACAAAAAATAATTTAAATGAATTCATTTGATCCCCAAAAGATAAATCAAAAGTGGGTTTTTATCAACATTTTGATAGGTGTAAAGGAGACTTCATTATAGGTATGGTTTAAAACTAGCGGGGTTCTATCCAAGGGGGTTTGATTTAAGGTAGTTTGATCAAACCCTCTTCAATTGGAATCCTTTAAATGGAATTTTAAGGCTTAAATCATTATATTTTCTAAAAATATGTGATTTTAGCAAAAATTTGTTCCTCACAGAAATTGTAAACCAGCTTTGTACTTCAATGATAGTGGATCTTTTTATTCTCTTTTATATCTATAGGCAATGAGCCTCCCTATTGGATAGTGAGTCCTTTCTATAGGTAGTGAGCCTTTGTACTTGGACAATGAGTCCTCTTCTAGGCAATGAGCCTTTATTTTCTAATTTTATATTGTGAGTTAACCCTCATGTGGTTTTTTCCTCATTGAGGTTTTCCACATAAAAAATCTGGTGTTCATTATGTTGATTTGCTCTCTGTTATTTATGTTTCATGCTCTTACTTAATAACATAATAGTGTAGTTGTGGAATTAATAAGTATTGAGGTTTTTAAGTTTGGATTGTGTGACAACTGATTCACCTTTCATCTCAGTTGTCCTGCACCTATTTAACAGGAGATCTCCTAAATCTACCTTAGCTCACTCTCCTCTTTGGCACTATATTCATTACTCAAGCTGCTAGGGTTTTGCATGTGACATCTTTGATATCTTCATGATAATGGCTTTTAAATAGATCTCAATCTTTGCTTTAATCTTTATCATGGTAACCCCTGAGTTCCATAATCCATCTTCAATCTCTTCTAAGAATGTTGTCTTAAGCTAGACAACATAGTATGCATATAAAGCAAGTCCTTCATAGCTGCCATTGTTCCAAACCACCACTCACTGCCTTGCTTAAAATGTTTCCTCCATAAGCACAATAGTATTTTTTAAAATCATGGTTGCAAGTGATTGACCATTAAGGTCACTACTTTCATCAAGATACAATGACATTTTTGTCTTCAAAATCAATGCATTATGCAAGATAACATTTTTGTGTAGGGTTTGATTTTCTTGCACATTTACTACTTTGCTAACTGCCTTTAAAACTAGATATTGCACTCTCAACTGTTATCTCAAATAGCTCACTCACTGTCACTTGAAGATTGCTTTCATGAGCATCCTTTTATAAAATCAAACTATTCCCTATAGATTTCCTACTTACTTATGATAGGGGACGAGCATTGTTTCATGGTATTGTGGGTCTTAAGATCCTTCAACCTTATTCACTATTCTCCCATGTTTGACGAGTCTCAAAACACTGCTCAGACATGCAATCCACTACCTCCATTATATTATGGATAAGAAGAAACATTGAATTTATGATTATCAATGTTACTTCATTTGGATAGTCATTCCCTGATTGCATTTTCCTTGTCTAACATTGTCAATAGCATTTCAATAACCCTTTTAAGGTCAAAAAGGGGGTAAGGAAACTCACTATTAAATCTCCACTTTACTATGTAAGATTTGAGCTTTATTATCTTGTCATTGCTCAACCTCGTTTTGACTGTCACACCTCAAGTGACTGTCATACTTCTTACAATACATTGCATTTACAAATGTCACAAGATGTGCTTCTTATTGGTGACAATATTTAGATTGCAAGATTTTGTTATTGGCTACAATGTATTGATATTTTTGGTATTGCAACCTCACTAATCTGCTAGAGTTATGGTTTATGTTTCTACGGAGGCCTAGGGTTTGTACCCTAGTCATGCTCTTACCAATGCTTTTGTTGGTATTGAAAAGCAACCTTAAATCTTGGGTCAGAAAATTAGTTGTCTTGATAGGGTGTGGTTGTTACCAAATTTCACTCACAACTCAATTTGGTAGAGCTAAAACAGTTGGTTGCATTTAAAAGTGAAGGGTATCCAAACATTTTTTCTAAGGTTAAATTATTGCACAATAGGGATGATTTCAAATGGAATTCATTTTTTATTATGTAATGTTCTACAATGGAACGAAATTACATAAATTGAATGATATTGTTGTCTTTCATTCATTTTACCAAAGAAGTGTACACAAGATTGCAAAAAAATTGTTGTTTAATGCATTGAGAGGAAAAAGAATGTTTGAATGTCCTACACAAGTCGTGGACAACTAATTTAATACAGCATAAAGGAAAGCTATATATTTGAAGATATGAAATAAATGAAAGCACATGGAAAGAGAATGTATCCATCATTGTCTATGGTAGAATCTTGTATTGATCTTCTTTGTCTTCAGCTCCTACTTGCTCCTCATCTTTGGAAGTACCTACATTATGATGAAAATTTTTGGTTAGAGTTCTGGATATGAACTCTAACCATATGTCCTACCAAAAAAAATATAACTTTCATTCAAGATGCCTTAAATCAGTTATGAATTGTCACATGTATTAAGAGAGCCAAAAATTTAAATCATCAAGAAGATCATGGAGCTTCATTGTGCAGGTACAAGTTCTTTTATGATTTTATGATTCATCTTGTTGACATAACAACATGTGGAGGAAATGTGGCTACCATAAGGGTTGGTCCTAGCATGCTAAAGGTTGTTTTCATTAATGCACATGTATTCAATTTGCAGTCATTATCTATAGGAATGCCATCAAAAGAATGAATATTCTAATAATAGATAGTTACCAGAGCGAAGAAAAAGTTCATCAAAAATTGGAGAGAAATGCAACTGTGAGGATTCAAGTTAATAGGAAATATTATATCAGATAAGTATTTTTCCTTGCTATGGTAATTGTCTACTGTCAAAGCAATGTCTTGAAATTTCAAGCATAAATAGTAGATTTATGATAGTCACTGTTTATAGTAAAGGAAGTCAATATACGATGAAAGCATAGCATACAATACAAGGACATGATGCTATCTATAGAGAATCATTATTTAGCCATTATGAGCAAGAGGATTAGTGATTAAAGGTTTTTATTAACTATAAGAACAATCATTATTAAGGAAAAAATGCAATATGAATTCAAACTCCTTCCAAAGGTCAACCACTCATGGCTATTGCAACATCAATTGAAACAACTATTGAATAGAAATTGCATTAATTCTTTTCACCAAAGATTAGGATAGTCAAAGAAAGTTCTCAAGAAGGGAGGACTATCATCTGAGGAGGACAACCACTTAGTAATTTTAAAGGACAAAAAAATAGTTTGGAAATGAATGTAGTGTTAGGGTAAAGAGAAGCTCAAAGAATAACATAAATGGAATAGTCAGGCAAGTTAGAGAAGAGTTGCAAGAAATGAAAGTAAAACATAGTGGGAGCATCCTATAGTGAACTAGAAGCAACCTAAAGAGGCAAGCATGAAGGTTTCAAGAAATTAAGGTTAGTAATGGCATGATATTTTCATAGATTGAAAGCATGAATTAAGATCATCAAGAGGTCTCAAGCAACAATTTAGCATGGCTAAATGGTTAAACACGGTCAAAGTTGCAAAGTACAATTATTGAAGTGAATGCAAGAGACAATAAACTATAAAGGCACTTTATATGATAAGAAATGGGGTAGAAAGTAGATAAGAAAAAAAAATAGCATGAACATATTTGTGAATTGCTTTCCCTTACAAGTGTTATACAAAGTATGGTAGTCAAATTCCTATAAGAAGATACTATGAGTAGGGTCTTTTTGAAATTCCTCACTTTTGGAAAGTGACAGTCACAATAAAGAATGGGCGTCAGTAATATTCTCAATCATGTATAAGCACTATTTTTTTTTTCCTTCATGTACAAGAGTAGTGTTTTTTAGTCACAAATAACAAGTGTTATCTTTAGAGAATTAGAATTTTCCATGCCATAAGTTGTCTCAAAATCAGCACCAAAGGGACAAGAAAAATTTAGAAAGATATTTAAGTGATAAACAATGGTAAAGTTACATTGCAAGAGCCCTCTTTTTATTTGCAAACCATCAGTCATGATAAGATGTAAACCCTCAAAGTACCTATAGCAATAAAATTTAGCAAATGGAAAAGATGTAGATAAACCCATCAAAGTTGGGAATGAATTTATAGATAGAGGGAGAAAATAGAGTGATCCAGCTTGTCTTTTCATGGGACCAAGCACTTAGGTTACCTAGAGAAGAAAGAACTCACTTTTAGGTAAGGCATGACTTTATAAATTTAACACATTTCTTCATATTCTTAGAAGTTCCAAGGTGAATCCTCAAATCAAGTCATGGCCTGCAATTGATGAAAACCCTCAAGTTTTGTTTCAATAGAATACTTTTTGTTTCAAATTTAGTTTTCTTCATGGAGTTTCCAGGAGATGTACAATGGGAGAAAAATCAAGTCGTGGCCTACTATAAAGTAACCCCTCAATTTTATTGTTTAACATAATAGGAGGAAATTATTCTCTTCTTTTCTTTCAGAATGTAGAACATTGAAAACCACGACCTACAAAAAAATAATAACAAACCTATAGGATTTCCTCAAGTTTTTCTTGGAGTCAAAGCATTGAGAAAAATGAGATTGAATAAAGAAAAATAATGAAATTTATATTATTTGCAGATGGTTGAATGTAGAAATAAGAAACACTAAATTTCTTTCATCTTTCATCCATGACATCAAGAAAAACAACATAAATCTAAAGATTTTTTTTTATCTCAGAAGAGGCTTAACTATTATGAATCAACAATTCTAGAGGTTTGAAGTGGTTAAAAGCACTTGGGAACAACAAGCAGACTCACAATGAAGAGAAGTAAACCTGAGAATGGTGGCACACTAAGCAACAATTAAGTGTCTCGTACAACATGCAAAATGAAATGAAAAATACATGAGGCTACATGTTTTTACTTTAGGGTTTCTATTACCCTAATACTTGGTTGACCCTTTTGGGGATATTTTTCAATTTTAATTAAAAATTTTCCTAAAAAAATTAATACCTTAATATTTATTAGGGTTATTTTTCATGACTTAAATGTATGTGAAGTGTGTGTTAAGTTAAACTCAATTTCTTCCTCCTAAATTTTGCATGATATAAAATGGAATTAAACACTGTAAACGTCATTAAAGCAATCAACTATAAATGTCTTTAATTGATATCATGCAAATGCAGTAAGGATGCAAACCCATAACACAAGTTAAATTAATCCTTAATTGGTTGTTTTAATGTCCATTTAGATCATTTAACTTTATCTCTATATCATGCAAAATCAAGAGTGAAGTTCAACTTGAGCTTTTTGAGTCTCATTTTTAGCTAATGGAGTGATTTAGGTCAATTTTAGTCAAACTTATTGTGATAGTGAGTTTGAGCCTATTTTTGTTCAAATTACATTAGTTCTGACCCCTCTTTTTGATATTTTTCATCTCTTCTTGTAGGAGAGATATTTGAGAGATATTTTCACTTGTAGTTGTCTGGTAGTGCCACCTCTTGGAACTTTGGAGCCATCTTTTGTATATATTGGAAAAAACTTATATTTTTTCTCGATTGAAACTAATATGAGGTCAAAGAAAAGGGTTGTTGACTTAACAAAACAAGTTGTTTCTATGGAGTAGCAATCAAATAAAGACCAACAACAAGCTAGAAAAGTTAAAAATTAGACTTCTACAACCCAACAGGGGCAGATTCAACCTTCCACTTCTCAAAATATTCATATTTTTCCAAGGGATCAAGTTGTGAATGGTAAATAGCAACCTAAGGTTCAATCAAAGCCTTTACCAACACAAAAATATGTTGTTTCTAAGGCACAAAAAAAGGTTAGTACTCCTAGATTTAATATTATTGATCATCTAAAAAAGGCTACTGTTAGCTTGTCTATGTTTGATGCATTGCACATTCCTAGGTAGAAAGATTTATTGCAAGAGGCTTTGACTAGGATTTCTATTTATGACGAGTCTAGTAGAGAGCAATTAAAATTTGTGCTTGCAAATAGCTCAGAGACTAAGAGTGACCAGTCAGCTCAAGAGGTTGAACCACCTCCTTTTTATGTCAATTTGATCATTGGTGAAAATGTAGTGCACAACTACATGATTGATTCAGAAGCAAGTAGCTCTATTATGCCTAAATAGCTAGTGGATAAGCTAGGATTGACTTATGAGCCATTGTCAAAGGAAATAGTTCAACTAGATGGTACAACCATTAAATATGTTGGAGTGATTAAAATTCTGCCAATTACCTTACATGCTTGTCCAAACTTCTTAATCCCATGGGATATTTATGTCATTGATTTTCCACCTTTCTTTTCCACTTACCTTTCTAGGGACTTTACAACAAAGTTTGGCGGGTATTTATCATTAGATTAGTCACAAATTTTTTTTAGAACTAGATATGGCACTAGAGTGACAGTCAAATAAAAACCACAAGCCAAATATAATATAGAACCATATGTGCCAAGTGTTGCAAATGAAAACCTAGCCATCCATGAGCAGGAGGATCAATCCATGACCCTAGACCCCAATATACCTATTGAGGGCATACTTGATATAAATTTATATGAGTGGGCAACTGAGAAACATGAAGTTGACCCTTTTAGTCACATGGATGAGGTAGGATTAGGCATTTTTATGATTCACAATCATGATGCAGTCATTCCAAACTTGGTCAAGGATGAAAAACAACGAGAATAGTAAGGTAATCAGCTTTGGAAGCTGTATTTTGATGGATCAAGAAGTAAGTTGGTACTGATGGAGGAGCCATGTTTATTTCACTTGATGGAGAAAAGTATTAGGGTATGTGCATGATCATGATGGGCCAAAAAGTGGTGATATGATGGGTATGTGGCTGACGACTTTTTTTTTACCCAAAATTGATGAAACTAAATGGGTTTTTAAAGGATATAATCATATTTCCACCAATATAAATTATGCTTTACTTTTAATTTAATAAATAATTATTATTCATTTTCTATTTGAATTATGACTAAATTCTTGATTGATAGGCTGATTGAAAAACATCTATAGCTTTCAAACAGTATCACATTTTTGAATCCGAAACATGTGCCATACTCTATGCTTCACATACTATAGGATTGAAGAAAAAAGAATTCCATGAAGTTTTGACCAAGTTAAGGTGGTCAAACATACAAGTTTTATATTTTTTAATTTAAGTTGTAATAAAAAAATTCATAATTATTTACTTGGAAAAAATTACAAAAAATATATGCATCACATCTAGACATGAGTCCTCTACTTACATCTAAAATATTATAAAAAATATTATCATTTTATTGTGGTTAAGGTGGTTACACCTACTTATTTTATCCCCTAAATTTAAGTACTCATCGCATTGAAATTTCAAATTTCACCAAATAGATTTAAAAAAAAATGAAGCTCGTAGTTTATAAACTACATTCAATTTTCTATAGATTATATTCTTACATATTTTTTAAATAATATAGATAACTTATTAAATTTTTTTATGTCAAGTTGTCTAACTCTAATTTTTCTAAATTTTTTGTGACTTAAGGGCCTATTTTTTCCATGATGATTCTACACATGCTCATTATTCAACACTTCACTTTTCCTTTAGTTGCTCAAAAAATATTTTTGAATATGAGGCACTCATTCATGGCTTAGAGTGTGCAAGAAAGAAAGGTATAAAGTGTCTATAGGTTTCTGGTGACTTTGAATTGATAGAAAATCAAGTTAGAAACTTGCACATTACAAAAAATGATTTGATTTTAACTTGTATAAATATAGAGTTATGGATTTAATCGAGGATTTTGATGCTTTTAATCGATTTTCTATTCTTAGAAATTAGAATAAACAAGCTAATAAACTTGTCTCCATAGGGTAAAACATAATGTTGAGGTACAACAGTATGTAAAAGTGGTTGTGAGACCATCTGTACTAGACAAAAATGTTAGTTGGTAGGTTTTTGAAAGTGATGAACATATTATTAACTTTTAGATGGAGGAAGCAGAAATTGTTGTTGGAAACCAATAAAAATTTGAGCAGAAATATGACAATCAAATCTTGTAATTGAAGTCCAATAAGCTTCCCAAAGTTTTAGTAACCCTAGAATCAATATTTAATTCTGATGATCAAGTTAGAAGAGATAAAAAAAAGGGTCATCCCACAATAATGGGTTACACTTTTTGGCCAAACTTCACATTGAAATCAACATTTTCAAAGAAAACTTCACTTTCTGACACTCATAGTAGGTAAACTATTAGGAATTTGAAAATGATGTAAACTAGTGATTTGTGAGATTCTGTCTGGAGATTTTAAATGTATTTAAAAAAAAAAAGTGATATTAAATTGTAATTTTTTTGTGTCAACTTTAATAACTAGTCTTTAATAGTAAACAACATTTTAAAAAAGTGGTGTGTACTCGGCTCGATAACTTTTTTTCTACAAAGGATAAAATTCTAATTATTTTGAATTTAGGTTGGTACACAAGTATACAGTGCTTTCATTTTATTTCATAGCATTTTGTTGAATATTTATCTTTTAATTAAGTTTTGAAGTCAAAACATTTATAATTTAGACATAGGTGCACTTCGGCTCGCATAACTTTTCTGGTATGTATTGAAATTCAATTTTTCTTTTTTTGTTAGAACGAGGACATCAATACCTAGTGCATATATATTTTTCAAAAAAAATTCCTCAAATTTACTATTTTTCCACAATGATTTTTCATCAAACTTGATGTTCGTGAAAAACCTATGTACAGTAAAAACAAAAAATAAAAAATAAAATAAAAACAAAATATATTAAATTTATAGTTTTGGAAAGCACGTTTCGATCACTACAATCATCTAGCTTGGTTTATCAAGTTGACTCCATTTGCACCTCCTTCCCAAGCTTCAATAGTCAAAAAAATGAATAAATTTTGAAATAGTGAAGGGGAAGGTGAAAAAAGGGGGTTCATTAGAATCCCCTTCAACAAAGGGTTCATTCAAACCCCTATTAGAAAGGTTCATTTGAACCCCCTTTATATGGTGCAAAAGGGGGTTCATTAGAAGGGAGGGGGGTTCATTAGAAGGGGGGAGGGTTCATTAGAAGGGGGGGTTCATTAGAAGGGGGGTGGTTCATTTGAACCCCCTTCATTAGATGGGGTAAACCATTTCAATTTTTTTGATGAGCATTTAATTTTTTCTTCGCTTGAAAATTGTAACCCACTATTGTGGGGTTTACCACATTAGAGTAAAAGAAGTATTAAGTAATTTTATATCCTATAGTTTGCGGTGTCATTGTGGATAGATCCTTAAGTTGAAATAAGTCACACAATTTTCTTTAGCTATCAAGGTCTACCCACCTAGGTTTAGCAAAGCCTGAAGTGTAAGGAATCATCAACCACATAGGTCAACTCCATTCATTGGTTAAAAAATGTTGCAAGTTTGATCATAGAGCATGGCATCCTCTTAGGATTTGTAACCTACATTTTTGAGATCCAATAGATTGGTGACTTCTACTAGGACTTAGGGGCATGAAGTTGGGTGCTCAAGTTTTGGCCACTTACGATTTTTTTAAAACAAATGTGTCAGCTTTATAATGCACGATTATTTCACATTAAAAGTAAAGAAAAAGTGAAATTATTTGTTTTGGAATAATAACCCAAAGGCTTGAGGGAATTTACCAAGGCAAGAGACGGTTTTTGCAAATTCTACAATTTTTCACATAATCGGGTCTATGCTCACCATCAAGATTGCATCTAGTTCAATATTGACAAAATCAAAAACATGGGTAATGTTAGGTTCTCTCTTAGCTATCCAATGATGTAATTTTTTCACTTTTAACAATGTTAAGTCTTTCATCCATAATTTCTTTTGTTTGTATGTCTCTTTTTTCCAAAAAGTAGTGTTTAGTGTTTTTTTTGTTATAAATTAACCATTCATCAAAATTTCAAATAAATTACATTTTTAGAAACTAGACTCCATTCTACAAATTTAAAAAAGAAAAGAAAAAAAAAACAATTATTTTCAAAAATTTGTAGGGGGAGCATGGCCAAAATTCTTCTTTTGATGAAGTGCCCACTTAGAGAATTAGTAAAAAATCAAATATTCATTAAAAAATTATCAGAAAAATTGTGCACCAACTAGATGATATTAGCTAACTTCTGACCATAACAATTTTAAAAATACTAAAAAAAAGTTCACTGTGCTCAGGTCATACAAGAGTTGCTATGTTATGTTTTTTTTGACAAAAACAACAACAATCTTTGTACATCTCTCTTTTGAACCCCTTAATCTCAACCATTTCCAAAATAATTTATTAGTTTAGAAAGTAGAATCAGAGCACTTTGATCCATGTTTTTGTTCCATCTCAAAATTTTGAGTCTAACTATCCTCAATTTCACATCCAAGGTCAGCATTTCCTGATTTCATAAAAAAAGTGGCCACTAAAGCCCCCTTTTTGGGAACCATCTTGGTGCACTTACCCTTAGATAATTTTGAATCCAAACCTTTTATCATAGAGTCAACACCCTGTACAAGACTCGACTGGGAAAAAGACATTATAAAATTTTCTTACTTTTCTAAAAGGTGAGTGGCGACTATGTAAGAACAAGTGCATGACTTGGAATTTCAAATACACATCAACAAAGACAAACACAAGAAATTAGACTATTAAAGCATTGTACAAGATGAATGGTAGGAAATATTTGCACAAGGAAATCCCAAAGAAGAACAATGGTAGGTGGATTGAAAAACATGTGTCTCCCCTTTCAAAGATTGGTACAAATAAAGACAAAGATAAAGCAACATATGTAATTAATGAAGGTAGGGAGCTCAGCTAAAAAATTCCTTACAATGAATAATAGTTTTGATCTATTCCATGGATCAAAATTCCATGGTGATGACTTGAGCAGAGATCCTCATACTCCTTCTAAACAAGAAAATACTAATCATCTTGTTTATCGCTGGAAAGAAGACCCTAAGAAAACAGGGGAGTTGAAAACCAGATTTGGGGCAGAATGAGTTCAAACATAGAATGAATATGATTACAAAGTGTCATCACAACAAGTACTTAGAGGAAAATAATGAGAGGTTTTTTTAGCACACTATTGTTGATCTTGTTGGCATGAATGACCAAGAGTTTGAGATACATTTATAACGAAAAAGACAAAAACTTAGAAGGAGACCACAAATGGTGTAGGGAAGCAAAGAGATAGATCAACAGATGGCACAATTAAATATCTAAGCATCAAAACTGCCATAGTATGTTCCCCCACATAAACAAGGTAACAATGTTAGTTCACTAGGAAAATCCCAGAACATCGGTGCCCCAGGTACTTCAAGGGTACCTCATAATGTTGGTGGTAACCCTAAACAACATACCTAACATAATATACCACCACAAAGATCCCAACCCCCAAATAATTGAAATATTCCTCAGCACTATCCACCTACTAGTCAACAATATGCCCCATAGCATCAGCAACATGTGTCATCAGAATATCTACCCTCACAACACATCCAAAAAAATGTCTACCATCATCCTCAATATGGATACCAATACCATCCCAATCCACCACCTCTAAATTTTCCTCTGCAAAGCCATATGAGCACATGTAGAAAATTTGATTTAACAAGGCACCAATTATATCCATACCCAATGGATAGCAATTGGAGAAATATGGTTCCCAAATTCAATGGGAATAAAGTGATATCAGCTGAAGAACACATTAGAAATTTCAATGCCTTCATATAGGATATTGCTATGGAATACGAGGATGTAAATATGATATTATTCATTATGTCACTAGTTGAAGAAGCAAGGGATTGGTTCAACGTTCTACCTGATGCTTGAATCAAATCTATAGAAGACTTTCAAAATTAATTTTTAGAACAATATGGGAATCACTGTTCCCCTATATTTTCTCTTCATGAATTGCTGAGTATTCAAAAAAACCAAAATGAGCCAGTTTATAACTTCAATAAGAGGTTTTCAAAAATATATAACAAAATACCACAAGGTTCCAAACTGACTGGTCTGGTAGCCTTTAATATTTATTTGAAGGCCTTTGATCCAAAAATGGGGTATAAAATCATAAATAGATTCCCTATAATTTTAGTTGAAGCACAAAAGGAAACATTGACCATTGAGAACAACATAAAGGCTGCATGGATGACTAGAGAAAGGGATAACCTTATAGTTTCTAAAAAACTTTAACAATCCCCAGAATAAGCAAGAGAATTCATATAGAAATGAGAGACCATGATTGCATGATATACAACACAAAATGGAAAGATGGAAAACCTATAATTGATAGGCCTAAGTATAAAGAAACTCTTGACCCCTTAAAGAAAAAAGGATCCTACATGGTCAATAACAACCCTTGGTATCAAGTTTGCAAGTTGCCTCATTCCCCAAATCATTGTCTTATAGCACAGTTAGTACAAGAAGAAGAAATTCCATATGAAAATGAAGAGGAAGATCATACAATATACATGACTTCACATACCCTTCATCCAATTGAACATGAATATTCATCCTTAGGAGATGAAGGCTATGAATATGATGTAAGCAACCAAAGATATGATATTCACATGGTAGAACAACATGTATTCTTTGACCAAGATAATGAAAGAAATGATGAATCACATCCTCCTTATATACCACCTAAGTAAAATAAAAGTAAATTCAGGAGGCCAACTAAGGAAGAGGTCAAAGAGCTAACCATTGTTGTAGTAGAGAAAGAAAAAAGCAACTATAGGCTAAGAAACAAAAGAAATAATGTAGATGAAGGTATTCCAAGAGGATTGTTTGTGAAAGATAAAAGAACAACGCATGAAGAAAAAAAGAAGGATAAGGAACCTAATAAGAATGAGCAGAAGCATGTTCCTAAGGAGAAAGAAAAAGAATCATAGAAAAGCAAAAAAAAGCATGATGAAACAATTAAAAAGAAGAGAGAAGAAAATAAAGGAGATCCACTAGAAAAAATTAAGGTAGTGAAAATAGAAAATGTCTCTTCATTTGATTTCACACAAGCATTGTCTCAGGTGAAGATGTTTGTTCCACTCTTGGAGATTATGAAGATAAGATAATATAGAGACATTGTTTTTTAGCTAATATCCAATGTAACTAATAAAAACACAAACTTGGAAAACAAAGAAATAACCAAAACCAATAGTTGCAGGCATGGAGATATAAAAGTCACTGAAGTATATCTTAGTGATGCACTGGAGAATCCTCCACAAGTCGATCCATTTTTTACCACGTTGCTCATAAATAATAAAATGGTGAGAAATTGTATGATTTATTTACGGGATACTATTAACATCATGCTAGTAGGGGTCATGAAATAGCTTGGCATGTGGGTGAATACTCCTAGTGGTAAATGTTATGCAAAGGATAGTAGGCTTGTACTACTAGTAGGAATCATCAAGGATGTAGAGGTGAAGTTAGTTGCTTATCCACAAGCAACATACACAATTGACATACCTGTGATAGAAACACCCCTCATTTTGGTCTGCTCCTATCAAGGAAATGGACTACATTAGTGGGAGGAAATGTGAAATTTGACTTATCCTATGCCACAATACCAATAAATGGTGAAGAGGTTAAATTATATAAAGAGCCAAGAGTGAAATAGACTATGGAGTATGTTGATCAAAATTAGATGAATTTCTTCTATGACATGGACCTGGGAAGTATTACAATAGAGAATTCACAGCTTGAATTGTTGAACACTGATCCAATTGATCTAGTGATGTCTCCAAAAATGAACATGGTGTATGGTGAATGTATTTTGATGGAGCATGCAATAAATATGGTAAGGGAGCAGGAGTGGTTTTTATCTAACTTGAGGGTACTACATTCAAATACTCATTCTTGTTGACATTTGAATGTACAAACAACATAACAGAGTATGAGGCTCTGCTGATTGGATTGAACATGGTTGTCAAACACAAAATTAAACTATTGAATATTTTTGGAGATTCTGAGTTGGTTATTTTGCAAGTTAGATCAAAGTATGCTACAGAAAGAAAAAGAAAAAGAAAAAGAAAAAAAGGCCAAGGTAGTACAAAAATGTTGTATGGGACACCATTGAATTGTTCAATGCTTTCTTTATTGAATTGAAAGATAGGTCCAAGAATTTAATGGAAGACTTCTTGGTGAATGTTGCTTTGAATAAAGATGATGTCACATTGTCAGGGATTTCACAAGTTGAGCTCAAAACAAGACCTGCAATCCCTGATAACATATATAGCTAGAAGGTTTTTAATAATGATACTGATTTGATTAAGTTCTTACATTGAATTGATTAGTACGAAACCCAAGAAATTGATTTTAATACATTTGTAGAAGAAATTGATGGCAAGAAAACTGTATTTGGAAAGGAAGTTGTTCAACTCAAAACTAACAATATTTCTAAAGGACTTGTGGCATTGGAGAGGGTGTTTGATGGAAATGACCAAAATTTAATGAAACAAACACCACAAAAAGGGAAGACATTGAAGAAACTAACTTAGGCACTAAATTGGCACAAAAAAGGGTGTATATAGGAAAAAAGATAAGCCCAACAATCAAAAACATGTTGATTGCATTATTAAGGAAATATAAGCACACTTTTACATGGTCTTATGATGATATCAAAGCATATAGAGATGATTTGTTCCAGCATGAGATCCCATTCAAGCCAGATGTAAAACCTTTTAGGCAAAACAAAAGACCCATAAATCCTACCTTAGAGCCTAAAATGCTTGAGGAACTTATGAAGCTTAGAGAAGGGGGTATCATCAAGCCTATCATACATTCATTTTGGGTCTCTAATTTAGTGCATGTAAGAAAGGAAAATTGGAGATATAAGGCTGTCTGTAGACTTCAAAAACTTGAATGTGTCCTCTCTTAAGGATAACTACAAACTCCCAAGCATGGAGGCTATGTTGTAGAAGGTCACAGGATGTGAGTTGTTGACTATGATGGATGGATTTTCAGGTTATAACTAGGCGAAAGTTAAGGAATCAGGGCAATACAAAATAACCTTCACCACACCATGGGGAACATATGTATATGTAAGAATTCCATTTGGACTCAAAAATGCTAGTGCAACTTTCTAGAGAGCTATGGATGTTACATCTGTTGATCTATTTAATATAATAAAGGTGGTGTACCAGGATTAATTAACTTGATATTCGAAGAAGCCAAAAGACCATATCAAGCATCTAGAAAATATTTTCATCAAGACCATTGAATATGGCTTCTCTTTAAATCCAAAAAAGTGCCACTTTGTAGTTTCTGAAGGGAAACTAATGAGGCACATACTATCCAAAGAAGGGCTAAGGATTGATCCAGAAAGGGTAAAATCAATAGATAAGATTCCCATTCCCAAGACAGTTAAAGCCATCTAATCTTTCTTTGGGAAAATCAATTTTGTTAGAAGATTCATATCAAACTTTGTTGAGATAGTGAAGCCAAATTAAAATATGTTAAAGAAGGGTGCAAAGGTTGACTAGATTGCTAAGGCCATAGATGCATTTATATCCATCAAAATCCAATTAATGAGGCCCTAGTATTGAATTCCTTTGATTTTAGTAAGCCTTTTCATGTTTTTTCATTTGTATCTTATCACACAATTGTAGCAGTAATCTTACAGAAGAACGATGAGGGTCATGAACAACCTATGAAATTTTTTAGTAAATCCCTCCAAGGAGCATAGTTAAACTATAATATTATAGAAAAATAGGGATATGTATGCTCTGGTGAAAGCAGTAAAAAATTTCAAACCTTACCTTGTAGGAGCAAAAATAATTGGATATGTCCTCAATGTTGTAGTCAAAGATGTGTTCCTACAAACTAAGTTTATTGGGAGAATATGTAGATGGATCAATAGAATTCAAGAGTTTGATATAGACATCTAGATCACCAAGCTATTCAGAGGATAGAGATTGGCCAAATTAATGGTTGAAACAAACATTGAAGCTACCCAAGTGTGCAATGTGGATGATGAAGATAATATAATTACTAGTATTGAGTGTACACCATGGTACACTTATATTATGTACTATCTTAAACATATGAAATTTCCTAAAGGATTTAATGACAACAAGAAGAGAATGACTAAATTTCAAGCTTCAAAATATGTATTCATGAAGGGAGACCTCTATTGGAAAAATAGAGATGGTGTTCTATTGTTGTGCCTAGATGAAAATCAAGAAAATAACATTTTGAAGGAAATGCATGAAGGACTATGTCAAGGGAATTTCTCAACAGAAAATACTATACATAAGGTGTTAAGGGAAGTTTACTATTGGATAAATTTTTTTAATTATGCCTATGATTATACCAGGAAGTGTGAAGCATGTTAGAAGTTTTCTGGGAAATTGAACTATTAAGGGGCATTTCCTTTAAGGATGATATAGGTTGAGGCTCCATTACACCAATGGGGAATTGATTTTATAGGAGATAATGTGGAAAAATCTAGTGGAGTACATAGATGGATATTGGTAGCTACATACTACTTCACAAAATGGGTGGAAGTTGTGCTTGTTGGCCTCCTACAATGATCTAACAACTAAGCCCTTACAGATGTGATTTAGAGATTAGAAATTTAAACTAAATAGTCATTTAAATCATCATGAAGGTGCATTTAACTTGTCAACCCAAGGACGTGAACTTGAAATGGTTCAACGCAGTATGTGCACTAAGGATCTAAAGTAGCCATATTCATTCTACAATGAGAAAAACATAATGATGAAGATAAATTGCTTGGGAAGGAATAACATAAAGACTAAACATCAACCAACAACTATACTAAGATGAAATGCATGAAATATATGAAAATATGAGCAAACAAACAAGAAACTACTCTGTCTACTTTGGTTGTAGGAATAGTCACATAATGGAATTCTAGTGGCTACAAGAAGAGTCAGTGCCAAATTCTTAAACCATAAATTCTACAAAAATTAAACCATAAACTAGACTCATTATTCCCCCCAACATAAGGTTTTGTTGGTCCTCTAGCAGGGAAAGGGTTCTTATTCTACTTGGTCAATGCCCTAAAATTTGTAACTACCAACTGTCCTACATCAGTGTTTTTTGTGCATGAATTAAGATCCCAATACAACCTTGTTGTCTATCCAATATGTTCCATCTTTGTCTCTCTGGAGCAATATCATAGTGGTAAAATCTGAAATTAAGCATAGGCCACATTAGAATGGGTGGCTGAAAAGTTAGTGGAATCCAAATTCATCCCTTTGTCCTTCCAATCTGTATATATCTATCAATTCTTTAAGTGTTGTAGCATAGTTCTGTATAGATTGGGGCTCAACTTGTTTTAGCTCATCAGTAAGGTTGTTCCATCTTTGTGATAGGTATCTCTTCACAATTTCCTCTTTTGCTTTTTCCACCACCTCATATTCACTATAAACTACTTCTATCTAAGGAATGATCATATTACCATAGCTAGATCTGAAAAGAATTCTATTCCAATCCCTATAAATATGCCTTAGGTTTCTTGATTCATCCCTGATGGGTAGAGGGATGTTGGATTCCATTTGTCTATAAGCCTCGTATTGTTGTCCCCAACTAATCTCATTCTATACTCATGACATAAATGCCCCTAATTGGACATCCTCAACATACAACAATGGATTCCAATCATGTTCTTGAGTCATAACATAATTGTACAAATAGAATTCAGACAACAAATTCTTCATCATAGGGGAAACAATCTAATAAGCATTGAAAAATTTAATAGGAGTCTCAATGGAAGGGTTCAAACCTGAGACAATCCTTGCCAACTTAGAAGAAAGACATTTCTCCTTCAAATGTAGAGCATAGACCCTTGGAGGGGTCCTACATTCTAAAATTTGTGCTACCAAGGCTATCATATCATCCACCTTCTTCTTTAAAGGAGCAATTTCCTCATTTTTATCGTCAATCTCGTTCTCTTTTTTTTGAATTTCCTTCTTCAGCCTGGGTTTCTCCTCCTTCCATTCTTCTTCCCTTATTTCCATCTCTTTCCATAGATTCAGAATTGTTGTGTGTACTATAAAACAAGGGGGGTTATGTATTCCTAACAACATTTTTCTTAGAACTGATGCTTGCTCTTCATATGGTATTAGTTGTGGGGATTCTGGTTGTTTAGTCAATTCTGACTATAGGGGTACTGATTGTTCTCCCAATTCTTGCTGCAAGGTCTATTGTTCCTATTCTTACTCATGTTGTAGGATCTCTTGCTACAAGAAATCTTAATTTTCTTAATACCCTTGTTTCTCAAATTGTTCTGTAATTTTAGCAAGATTTTCCAATGTTATTTTTGCTACTCTCTCAAATATGTCCTCTTCCTCGACATTCACCTACCCCATTGTAGCTTCTATGTCCCCCTATTTTGTTTCTCTAGGCTTAGGGTTTTCCTTTGGAGGCATGCTAAAGGCTGGCTTAGCTAGTCTTGATTTTCTAGTAGGGTGTTCACATTTTTCTTTGGTTGCAGGATGAACAGTGTGACCCTTCCGCTTCTTAGAGCTTTGTAATTCTTTTTATGTTGCCTTCTTTCTAGCTTTTACTTTCCTTAATTTTTCTTCTCTCTTTTTTTCCCTAGTTCTCATTAGTATTCCAAGAGAAACATCATCATCAAAATCTGGAGAGGAACTTTCTTTTTCTGAGTGCTCTGTCTTAGAAGAACTAATATCTATGGTTTGTTCTGTTGTAGGAGGGTTTACACTAGGGCCTACACTAGAGGTTGAAGCACCAGAAGTGGATTCAACCATGATCAAACTTCTACTATACCTATGAGGTTGAGGTAAAACCCTAGATTACAAATGCTCTATTCTAATTCGATCAATATCTATGAATTCTTCCCAAGTCATCCTAGATACATCATGCAGACACTTCTCAGTTATTAATTTAATCAAGCAAAGGTGGGAAATGAAATTGTCCCTACCTTTTTGAGTCTTGGCTTCCATGATTGAAAGAAGGATTCATAGCATGTTCAACACATTCATCCTCCTCCTGTGCCTCATGTGATTCAAGAGTTTGAAGTGCACAAAATATAGATTTGACTGGCGACCTTCACAAGTGATATATTTAATAACATAAAAAGATACTTTCCTCCATGGCTCAGGTAGAGAGGTTCTTTTTGCACCTTTTTTATCCATGCTCAATGGAGGGTTACCAGGTTCTATAAATTCAGCCCTAACTAACCTAGAGTCTTTGGAAGCAAGGTAATTTTCATCATTGGCAAGCAACCCTATAACTTTTGCAATCCTTTCTTTAGTAGCCAATACTTCCAGTCCTTCTACCATGGCTTTTCCCTCAAACAACTTTTGGGAAAATTCTAAAGCAATGTCTTCATTAAAACCATTAAGCTTTAGGAAGTAGTCTAACCAGCTGTAGTTTTTGAATTCAGCTTGTGAAGGTGCATCCTACAATAATATGTCATGAATCATGGGTTCATTCCTAATTAACCCACCTCCCATTGTTCAATTTTTTTTAATCAAACAATCACTCTACAAATTTTACCTTCCTGCAACACTGCCAAATTTCCAACGCCAATGTCATTAGAATTTTCCCTTTCTGTTTTACCCTTTTGTTTTCTTTCTATTTTACCTTTTGGTGACTTAATATTATGAAAGGATCAATAATGGAAGTAAAGGAGTAATAAAGGAAGGTAATGATGGAGAAAAATAGTAGTGGTGGTTGGTGTCAACTCACACATGCAAATTGTCATCTCACCCAAAATTTAAATTGGCTTGATTTAAACTTGTTGGCATAGATGAGCATGGACTAACACATGGGAAAAGTAATCACATCTTGTTCCCACCAACCTAAATTTGGGAATGTTTCCTCACTTGCAAGGTGGTAAGGATGATTTGACACGGATGGGGAATAATGGCATGCTTTGGTGAGCATCCATATTAATTCACAACAATTAATTGAATGCACTAAAGACAATTAAGAGATAGCAATTAATGCACACATACCTGGATTCATGGAAGATTTTTTGCAAAGATCAGGAATAAATTATCAGTAACCTTTCAAGAAATAAGTTGAGAAATTAGTAAAAATGAGGTGGAATGAGGTGAAGTGATGGAAGAGAGAGAAAGGTGGAGATGGAAGGGCGGATGGGTGGATGGGTGAAGAAGTGGACTCCAACAAAAGTGGAAGTCTTTATTCTGACAAGGTACATACCTTAGTTAGCAAGAAGGAGGGACACTAGGTCCACTTCCCTCAGCTATAGGAAGTTTGGGTGTTGCATGCTAAGTGAATTTTTGTAGGAACTCCTCTTTAGAATTTGTATTGCGATACAATCTGATGTGATGACCATCGACAAGTAGCTTGAATCTGACTAGGTCAATAATGTTGAGCTGAACAACACCATTGGGGCAGAATTTAGCAACCTCATATGGTCCTAGCCATCTTTTCTACAATTTTCCTACACTATCTTGATACCTCGAATCATAGATCAAGGTCCAATCTCTTTGTTGTAATTTCTTGTCCTTGATGAATCTATCATGCCATTTGATTCTCTAATTCTGCACTACCTCTATGTGATGCAAGGCTTCTCTCTTCATCTCATCCAAAGAATTTAGTTGCATGATTCCTTTCTCTTTGTGCCTCATAGATATTCATCCCCAAGTCTATTGTAGTTCTAAGAGTCTTATGTTCAAATTCAATGGGCATCATAGTTGTCTTTCCATACAACTCAAATAAAGTGAATCCTATAATTGTTTTCCAGGTAGTTTTCTAAGGCCGAACAACTTCTGGTATCCTAGTTTCCCAATCATTTATGTGGATAGATACTATTTTGGTTAGAATAGCTTTAATTTCTCTGTTGGTCACCTCAACTTGGCCATTATTCTGAGGGTGATAAGGAGTGGACTTCTTGTGTCTTATGTTGTAATCATTGACCAGTGCTGCAACAAGGGTTGATGTGAATTGGGCCCCTTGATCAGTCGCTATCTCTCTTGGAACTCCATACCTTGTGAAAATATCCTCATAAAGAAATTCAACAACCTTATTATCTCTTGCATTCTTCATGGCCTTAACTTCTACCCACTTGGTTACATAATCAGTTCATACCAAGATATAAGGCTTACCATTTAATGGATTTTCAATGGGTCCTACAAATCTAGTCCCCATTTTTCAAATGGAGTGATTACTACTTGAGGGTAAAGTGGAATCTCATTACGTTTGGTTGGTTGGCCCATTCTCTTCCATCTATCCCATTTTTTGGTATATCTCCCTACATCCTTGTGGAGTTTTGGCCAATAGTATCCTATATTCAAAATCTTCATTGTTTTCCTCTTGGCTGTAAAATTTCCTCCACATGGTTAATTGTAGCATGCATGAAAATATCATATATCTCATCTTCTCCCACACATTTCCTCATGATATGGTCTGGCCCAGTGTAAAACAAACATCATACAATCAATGGAAAAGGAAATGATTTTTCAATGAGCACCCTTCTCTCTTTTAGAGAGAAGTGGGGAGGTACTCTCCCTATGACTAGATAGTTAGCAATGTTAGCATACCAGGGTATTTACACACTAATGGAGAATATATTCTCATTAGGAAAAAATTCATCTATGGCTTGATTGTCTTCTGATGTAGTCATACCTAAAAGAAATTCTACAACAACATTGCCCTTCCCTTGTTTATCGATAATGGTTATGTCAAATTCCTGCATCAACAATAACTATCTTGCCAACCCACCTGTGAGCAGGGGTTTATTCATGAGATATCTAATGGTTGCATGATTAGTGGGCACAAATATTTGATAACCTATTATGTAGTGCCTAATTTTTTTCAAGGAATAGATCACTGCTAACATTTCTTTCTCTATCACTGTATAATTGAATTCATCTCCTTGCAAGTTTTTCCTAACAAAATAAATAGCATTTTCAATGGTTTCATATTTCTATCCTAAGACTACTCCTATAAAATAGTCTAATACCTTTGTATGTATGCAGAAAGGAAGCTCCCAATTAGGACCCTTGAGTATAGGAGCATGAGTCAAAGTTGTGTTTAAATTAGAAAATGCTTTGTCACAGTCTTCTATCCATTGAAATTCAACATCTTTGGTGAGAAGAGTATACAATGGTGCTACTATTTTGCTAAAATCCCTAGTGAACCACCTAGAATAGCTTGCATGGCCAAAGAAACTCCTAACATCTTTTTGATTTGTAGGTCTAGGAAGATTTTTGATGACCTCAATTTTTGTAGGACTACACCTTCTTGCATCATCATGAAGAACTTTTCACTATTTAGAGATAGATTGTGATATTCATATCTCTGTATGACTTTCCTGAGATTCTCCAATTCCTCATTAAAATCAACACTAAAGATGGTGAAATCATCCATATAAATTTGATGCAATCATGAGAAATGTCTGAAAATATGCTAATGACTTCCCTTTGAAAAGTTGCAAGTGCATTGCATAAGCCAAATGGAAGTACTGAGTAGGAATATGTTCCCCATGGAAAGGTAATGGTGGTCTTCTCCTGGTCCTCAGGTGCAATTTGGATCTGGTTGTATCCATTGAATCCATCTAGAAAATAAAAATACTACTTTCTTGCAAGTGAGTCGAAAACTTGTTCTATGAAGGGTAAGGGAAAATGGTCCTTTTGGTGGTGGAATTTAGTTCCCTATAATCAACACAAACTATCCATTTCCCTCCTTTATTGGCCACAATCACCAATGGATACACCTACTTTCTATTTGAAATGGCATAGATAAATCCTCCATCTAGCAATTTCTACAGTTCCCCTTTTACAATTTCTCTCAGTGTAGGGTTAATTTTTCTATGTGGCTATCTTACTAAGGTGCAATCATCTTTGATGTAAATTCTATGAGTGCAAACCCTAGGGTTCAATCCCTTTCATATCATGATATTCCCATGTGAATGCATGTTGGTAGGTCTTCAGTACGTTTATCAATGACAACTATTATTCTTCACTCAATTTGTTGTTCTTGTGTACATGTTTTCCTTCTGCCACTTGCACTTGTGTAGTTATGTCTATCATGCCTACTTCAAAAATGCTTGGAAGTTTTATTTCATGTGGTAGCAATGTAGGAGACATGCATGTTGTTGCAGGAAGTTTGGCTATAGGAAGAATTTCTACAAGAAGAGTGGTTGCAGGAAGAATAGGCAGAAGTGTCTTGACTGGAACAAGAGAATGAGAAGATAATGCTTCCTCCACTTCACAATAATTCTGAATGATGTTGGCCAATAATTCATCTCCATCTTGAAGTAGCATGAAAGAGATTTTTTCTAACATCATAAGCTATGCCACAAAATTAACTTCCTCGGCCTCTTCACTAACATGTGGCCATATAGAATTATCGATATCATGGGATGGTTGAGTAGGAGGGTAGAGATCAAGCTTTTTGGTGCTCTTTCCATTAGAAATGGTCATGTCTCATGTCTTACATCCAATATATGCATCTATTGTTGCTAACCATGGCCTTCATAGAATGATAGGGTAGCCGCTGAGTGTGGCTTTAAGAGAAATAATCATGAAATATGTTGGGTACTCCCATGAGTCTAGAGTTACTACAAGGTCCTCCACTACACCATTAGGTTTAATGGTTGAACTATCAGCAAGCTATAGGATAGTAGGAGTAGGTCTCATGCTTGCAACATTTAGTTGTTGTAGGATATCCTTGGTCATTACATTTATTGCTTCTCCCAAGTTAATCAGAGCATTCTTTATTTGGATCCCATTTATAACAACTCCTACCACAGGCCTACCTAGGTCATTGTACTTAGGGACAGTGACTTTCCCAAGCATAATGTCAGCTAGTTGTCCCACCACATGAACCATAGTGGGGTCTTTCTTCTTCTTAACTGGCTTCTTAAGGAATGCTTCCTTAATTGCCTTGCCATAGATTGGAACATCTTTTATGACCTGAAATAGGGGTATCTGGACACATATATGCTTTAGTTGATCTATAATATAAAAAAAAATCTCCACATTTTCTTCTTTTTCCTACATAGTTTCTAACCTTTGACGAAATGGGGGTGTTTGTTAGGTCTGCTTGACTAGAACCGGTTTAGGATTCTTAGGTGCACTGGAATGAATGGCGGTATTCAAAGGATCCTCTTCTTCCATAGGAATTTCACTGATAATGGGTGTGGAAGGAGCTGGAAAAGTAGTTCCTAAATGCAAGTGGATGTCACTTACACTCATAGCATATGTAGGGAATTGATTTGGATTAGCAGAGTATACTAACTACTATTGTGGTTTGTTATTTGGATTGGATGTGGGTTGAGCTAGTAGCTGGGTAGGTTTAGGTGCATTTGAACTTGAACTAGAAGGAGGAGGCATTATAATAGGTTTTTGGGGTTGAGAAGGTGGTTGCATGTAACTATTTGTCTAGTTTAGCCATTGTTGTCCTCCCCTCCATTGATTTGTTTGCTTCCAATTTCTTGGCGTTGGTTGCCTATTTCCTTGAAACTACTACCAATTCCCCTAATGTTGTTGCCACTGGGGTGGATATTTTTGATGATTAAGCTAGGTATTTGGATGGTTCCTCTAATGGTATGATGGATATCCTCCATAGTTGGATGGATATGGGGGTTACCATTGGTTACCAGATGAATAAGAATTGAAATATGGCCCAGCAAAAGAGAGTGGATTGGGTGGCATACCTTGTCTTGGAGCCCATGGCCTCCTTTGTACAACATAGTAGACTTGATATTCTTCAACCTAGATTGGCTTGAACTCAGGTGTAATCTACTTGCTATGAATATTAGCTACCATCTTGCATCTACAATCCTTATTTTTTCTGCAATGGGGGCAATATTTTTCCAACATTGCCTCTGCCTCCTCTTGTTTCTTCTTACCCTAAAGTGTATCTAGCTAAGTAGCTAGATTGTTTATAATGTCTTGCTTGAAGTCTACCAACAAATGAGTAATATCCATTCTTGAAACTCCATTGGTAGTTGAATTACCCATAGAATATTGGTAAGCTCTCCCTTTCTTTGAAGCTTCCTAAGAGTAGTCTTGACATATCTTCTTGATATCCTCCCAAGGAACATGGGAGATATCTCCTCCTCCCATCAAGTCTAAGACATCAACACAACTATCATTAATTTGTCTCAAGAAAAGAAGCTTTTGTGAGTCTTCATTGAGTGTATGGTGTGGATATTTTTGTAGGAAAAATAAAAACCTTGCAATGTAATCCTCCACTCTCATCTTCCTTTTGTTGCATCCTGAAAATGTTATCTCCTCTCATGTGACTGCCCCTATAGTATTCCTTATACTTCTCAAGGAATTTTGTCTTCATGTCATCCCATGCCTCTATAGTATTTTTTCCTAGGCTCATAAAACATTTTAATGCAACCTCTCACTACTAAATTTGACACCATTTTCTGATGGTTGTTCATCAGTCATTTGACAAATCTTTGTCGAAAAAGTGACGAAACGACGAAAATATTT
>VDFB02193867.1:462444789-462684138 GCA_007258455.2 Sequoia sempervirens
TCTTAAAATAAACTATATATATAATTTCACCATGTTAAATCCATTTACCTCCAAATCTTTTTAAATAGTATAACCACCTTGATGGTCAAGAATACATGTCAATCAAATTTTCATCATGATCAACTATCTAAAATTAGTTTTAGAATATTAATTTTAGACAAAGAAACATAGATAAGTTATATACAACTTATTTATATAGAAATATTGATAATTTGGTTGAAACCTCCCCTTTCAAATAATCTGCTCTTCTAAAGTTTTTAAGTAAAGAAAAAATGTATAAATACGGCAAACAGATTTAGACGTGCTTGAAGTATTCAATTGAAAAATGTCAGACATCAGTGTGAATCGATCCGATGTTTCATTCAAATATGGAACCGCCTACCTTTTTTCGCGCATTGCATTTTCTCGTATATATGTGACGTACACGTCATGTATCTGACGTCGCGGCCTCCCACTGGAACGTTAATGTCAAAAAGCTAGGGAATATATTGACTTCGCAGCCTCCGACTGGAACGATTATGTCAAAAAGCTAGGGAAGTTTCCTCCCTTTTCTTACGCGTTTCCAAAAGTTTTTGAATCTTCCTGTAGGCTAGTAACTTTGTTCAAACGAAAATACAGCGGGTGTGGAAAGATGTGGAAACATAGAACTTGTAGGTCCAACGGACTTCTTGGCTAAAAAGTTTTCTACTATAAATATTGGAACTGCATTGTAAAATATTAATGTTAGGGTTCTAGGTGTTATAGCAAGAAATGGCTGAAAGAAAGATTGTATCCTGCGCTGCCTGTAGATTGCAACGGAAGAAATGTTCAAAACAATGTATTTTGGCTCCTCATTTTCCTTCACATGATCAAGAAAAGTTCAGAATTGTGGAGAGTGTGTATGGAACCAGTAATATCATCAAACTACTTCAAGTAAATTTTATCCATATTTACTTGCTTTTGAACGCCATTATCTTTTGTCTAAAATTTGTCTCCTTGATATAATTCTGTATTGAGAGTATTATTTGCTTTGTGCCGCTCATGGGATTATTCTGTTGGCTTTTTTTTTTTAAATGCATCTTTTGCCTTGCATTGCCACTTTATTGTATGTTTGTAATGTAGTCTGAGCTTTACTTCATTCCAAGAGCTACTTGTTCCTTTCAGTATCAGCATATTGTTCCACGCAAAAAAATGGTTTCCTTACTCATGATTGAAGATTCCTTACTTTTCATTTGTACTCAATTTACTGACAAAATAAGCTCTGTATCATTTAAAAGTGTCAGTAGTAGATTTACAAACCTACTTACAGATGTTCATAAATTATTGAATGTAAAATTACAACTCAATCACTACTATAGATCTTCCTATTAATTTGATTGTGGGACTCATATTTATGTTATGTTGGTTCAGGGTCTGGAGGCTAATTAAAGAGTGGATGCAGTAAATAGTTTGGTGTATGAAGCAAGTGCAAGAGTGAAGGACCCCATCCAGGGAAGTGCTAGTGTAATCCAGGAATTGCAGAAGCAAATACCTGAGCTAGAATCTCAGTAGGCAGCCAAAAAAGAAGAGCTCATGAATATGCGTGCTCAATATGATAAGCTTGCAATCCTCTTGCGAACTACATCTCCTCAAGTTCAAAATGTTGTCCATCTCAAGGATTCAACTCAAGATATCATCTATGAGGAGGTGAATCAACTGCTCTTGTGGGAGCTAATATGGGATGTATAGATTTACAAGTTTGAGTTGACTAGGGTGTATTTAAATGGCATATACATAGCTATAATAATCATATGCCTTTTATCCTTGACTATTTAAAGATGTTTTATATTATCTTCTCGAAAACTATAAGTCCACGATTATAGTATTTAATATATGTAATGAACAGATAATATTTACGTATAGACAGATGGCTTTTGTTATATCTCGGATATGCTCTATTATTAGCAATGCACAATTTGGAGTTTCTTTGAAGTCAAACTTAGATGAATAACTATTAGAATAGAGTTAATCTTATATATCAAATTACTAAATTTTTCAATAAAATTATGATAATGCATAATGCTTCAGCCACAACTCAAAATTTGTGGTGAATCTATCACCTTTGTAACGAATTGGAGAAAATCCAGTATACAGTTTTATCCATTCCATGACACTATTAATAATTTGGTATCAATTGTGTCACATATAATGTTTGAATCATCTACTCATATTTATAAAGATATGTAATATTATAAATCAGTTGCAATACAATAACTGGTTGTGTTATTCTTTGTTATTCATTTGTAGTAGAGAATTATTTTGTGTGTTAGGTATGTACTCAAGTTACAAGGAATAGTATATCTTTCATTCAAAACAATAAAACTAATATTATTATATTTCTACAATCCATCATATTGTCACTTTTTCTATTTCTCAAGTACTTAAGTTAAATTTTTAAGTGGATAATAAAAATATTTAAACATCAATACAAGTGGAAACTCATTAATTTCTTTCCATATGGGTAAGATCTCACAAAGATATTAGAAGCAATGTCTTCATTATGATCTATGGCATGTGATCATCACTCTCTTCATTAAATTGATCGCTTATTAGCAGCCATGCCAAGATACGAGGTTTAGTCAATTTTCACAACGAAAGAATCCCATAACAATATTCATTTATGTATTCATATCTGAGTATAGTCAAAACTCACTTCAAATTAAAAAATTAATTAGATTTTCAAAACCACCCCAACCTCCAACCAATTTTCCTCCATCTTTGTTTGGAAAAATAAAGAGAAATTCTTTTTTTGGGCAATTTCCATTTTCTAAGAATGCTAAAAAATTCCTCATCAGGTTTCATGCTACTTGGTTACCCTTAATTAAAACCTGTCATGATGATTCAGAAGAATAGAGAAGGAAACATCAAGCAAAGATCGTCAAAAGGTTTAAACATTCTTAGAACAAAAAATAATTGTGATTAGTTCTTCATGAAGCTAGAAGCTCTAACAAAAAAATTATAAATAATGTGTTTATAGTATAATATAATGCACACTTGATGAAGAAAACTTCCTTGCAAACAACAAGTCAGATAACTTTATGTCACCCAAAAATTTGAAATTAGTTTCCCCAACTTTCTTGTAGAATTTTATAGACTTTCATGTGACAATTGGACATCATGTGCGTTAGACAATATAGAGAATAAATTTAGTTGAAGTGTCCCTTGTGGATTGCATAGGTACATCTGGATTTGTAGATCAAAAAGGCCCAAGTGTTCCCTCAAGGTCTAGATAGCTTGAAGTGAAAAGTTGTGGGTTGGACAAATCCAAGTGCACATTGGTTGATCAGATAAGTTCAACTGCACCTATAATTTTCTATGTGTCAAATAACAAACTAGATGTTGATCATAAAAGCTTGCGCCTCTCCAAACAACCTTATGGGAAATTCAGTGAGTGGGGGACCAAATTGCACCTCACTCAATGACCTTTGTGGTTTTTATAGAAATTTAGCTCGTTTGTGTCTGGGAAAAGGGGAAAGAGAAATGCAAGGAAAAACATAAAAAATGGAGATGCACCAAAGCTTTTACAATATTTCAAAACTTAACAATTCCTTATTCTTGATGAGATAGACCAAAAATGCCATAGACCCTTCATTCTTGGGAAGAGAACAAACAACTAAGGCTAAAGAAAGCACAAAGAAGTCATTCAGATCTTCCCACAGGAAGCATCCATTAAGGTCCAACAAAAATAAGAAACCCCAAAGACCAATAGGAATATTTGAATCTTTACAGAACCCTCCCTCTCTTACAACATAGCATGAACAATAACACATGTTTTATAGAAAATGAAAGAGTATGATGAACATGATCCAGTTTCTGAAAGATAGCATCAAAGATAAAAGCTAATAGCATGTAAAAACTAATTTGTAGTATCTACGTAAGGCTTTAACACAATTCTCTCAACATAAATGATATATAAACAAAGAAATTCATGATAAAGGCCATATTTGAGTTGTTTCATTAATAATTCTTGATCCTGTAGAAGATCTATGAAGATATGGTGTGAAAAGACAATTGGATCTCATCATAGCCAGGAAAAATATGATTCACTAGCTATGAAGAATAATGACGCCAATCCAGAAATCAACTCCCAAAAGTAAGAAGTCTACTGCTCCATTTGAAAAACTCTACCCAAAATGAGATACATTTGTAGAAGATACAAACTGCTTGACGAGATGGCTAACATGGCAAGCTGGTGGGTGATTTCAGAGTTTATGAGAATGGTTTCAAGGAAATCCACGCCAAGTCAAAAATTTCCTAGTACGAGCTCAAAAGGAAGACAATATAAAAAAAATTGTGCAACCAGGTTTTGTGGTGCATTACACACTTTTCGGTATGAAGAAATCTTAGCCTTTGGGGCCTGAAGTCATCTTAATGCAAAAAATAAGTAAAGGCTGAAAGAAGACCTGCAAGGGACAAAAAATCATTGAAGGAAATATTTAGCTTCACAGTTCTGGTGACTCATAAGGGGCCTTTGATTGCAGAGTACAGACCTAGATATAAAATGATATTTAGAGTTTGAGGAGAGTGACATGTTGGGTCTCCCATTCTCCATCTGTGGGCAAGACAAGGGTGTGCAATGTCTCATAGGTCTGATCAAGATCAAGGACCTCTTTGAGAGAAACCCCTCACCACCTTGATGAGACAGCTCCAATGTGATAGCAAATTCTAGAGAAGGGAAGAATTTCCTTCTCAATATCCTCTACTATGGATGACATGCTTAAATTTTGGAGCACTCTGGAATCCTTTCCCTTGAGCCTAATTGCATCAATGATTTGTTTTATTTTCAATACTCCTTTGTCTAGTGGAATAGGGTGGGTAATATGGATTAGAGCAAAGCTTTGAAATCTTCTTTAATCTTAGTGACCTTCTTATCCAATATTGCATGATAATTTGTGCTTCTTATTGTGAATTGCTTGCAAAAGATGAATTCATTTGCTTTCCTCCTAGCTATTCTACAATCAGGGATCTTGACATCTCTTAAGGCTTCTTTAGTTGCCTTACATAGTCTTACAATCAAGGCTATAGATTCCTCGGCCCGAGGAGTGATTGTATGCAAAACCTAGTTGACTATTGGTTCGACTTTTGTGTTTAACTCCTATGCATCTAATAAAAATGACAAAACCGGCTTTAGAGCTACAACCACAACTATGATCCTCTCCCAGTGAGAAGATATTAACTTTTTAAGGATCAAGAGAATCTTGGATCCATTCATTGAGGCCAATTCCTATTGGAATTGGACCTACTTGGCCTTTATTTCTTCTTCTAATTGATTCCTTTCTTGGAGAGCTTTTGAAAGTTCAGAGCTCGGCTTTTCCATCTCTGTATTATGAATGTATAGAGAAAAAGCAACACATTTCTTCTCCTATTTTTCTTTTTCTTCTTCTACTTGAACCTTTTAAAGGTCATTGGGGGCCCTATCCAATTCATCCTGCATGTCTGTCTTCTACTTATCCAATTTATGTACCTCTTTTTGTATCTCATTATATATGGTATATGTTCCGACTACTTCACTTTCTAGCTTCTTTTTCTTTTGTTTATGCTCTACAACCATTTCTCGCAGGACCATGATCTCACAATTTGACCTTTCTACCTTGACACAAAGTTGATCCCTTTCACTCTAGACTTATTTGAGTAACTTAGTTGTTTCACCCAGCTGGCCTTGCATTTTTCTTAAGCAGGCCATCTCCAAATCCTTTCCTTTGATTTCTACTTGCAGCCTATCCACTATGGTCTTTATATTTTCAACTCTACCACACACTTTTTCAATGTATTTTCTAGCTTCTCATAGTTGGTATAGACTACCTTCTAAGTTGCTTTGGATAGGACCACTTTGTCATGCTGCAGAGTCTCACTCTAGTTGATACCCACAACTCTGATGTCATAATATTTTAACTAAATTTCTCCCTCAGGCTTGGATGTCAGCAGCCTCATAGATGTGATTAACAAAGAATTTTTCTCTTCATCAAAACAAGCCTCCAACTTCTAGGTAGCTCGATTTGTCGCGTCCTTTTCCAATAACTTCTACTTGTGATTTTTTTAAGGCTTCCCTAGTTACTTCAATAGGAGTCTAGAGACTCTATGGAGATTCAATACTTTGTGTAGAAAGCAAGATGCCAATGGGGAGACTATAGAGAATGATGAAAGGAGAATCTTTAGCCATTTGAGATTGTGGGGAAGCAAAAGGAAGTGTCATCATTGAAAGGGGTGAAATACCACACATGGAATGAGAAGGTTGAACACCCATCAGTGTATAAGGGGAAGTAGGCAGAAAAGGGGACATAGGTTTGGAAGTAGGTGATGAAACTTGTAGCATGGGGGAATCAGTGTTTACAATTGCTTCCCTTGATAGGGCGATTAAAGAGTCAATCATTGATGAAGTGGAAGATACACGCTCGATGCACAGGATTTCCTCACGAGGTTAATTGTTTAATATATCTAGGGGTGTATTTAGGAAAAGGACATTGGGGTATAGGGATGGAAGATTTCCTTCTATAGATGAAAGGGGAGTAGCAACCAAAGACTTAGTTGAAGAAAGGAGGGTGGTTGGAAAACTTACCTGGGTTGTTGAAGTGAGAAATCTTGGTGAAATAAAGTCTACCTCTTGTTATTCTTTGTTTGATGTGTCTGATCGGCACAAGTCTAGGAAACTGCTCCTCTTTTTAGGAATTGTGTTGGTTGATTTGGATTCTCTGGCAACTGATCTTGAAAAATATTGATCCCTTGGAGATACAACAAACCCTTTAGATACCATTGACTCCTCTTTCTCTTTGGTGGAGTGTTGGAATAGGATGTGATATGTGATTCTTTGCATTTTGATCCTTTTCCCTTAGTCTTTCTTGTGTTGAGCGCTTGAGGTAGAGGGGCATAAATGGGTGCATGCTCCTATTTGGTTTCTTGATCTCACTTAAGATTACTGTTATCATATCTAGAATCAGTGTCATAGATTCCATCAAAAAAGTTATCATTTGATTTAACATCACCATAAAGAGAACTTAGTCATGGGTATGTGCAGAAACATCACGAAAAAAACAGGCCCTTAAGTGGCAAAAAATTTAGAAAAATAAAAGTTAGGCAACTTGACGTAAAAATTTGAATAAGTTATCTATATTATTTCAAAAATATGTAAGAATAGAATATGTAGCAAATTGAATGTAGTTTCTAAAATACTAGGATTATTTTTAAAAAAATCTATTTGGTGAAAATTTGAAATTTCAATGTAGTAGTACTTAAATTTCAAGAAAAAATAAGAAGTAGGTGTATGACTGACCACCCTAATCACAATAAAATGATAATATTTTTTATAATATTTTAGAAATAAGTAGAGGAGTAATGTCCGATGTGATGCATATTTTGTATTTTTTTTTTCCAAGTAATTAATTAATTATGATTTTTTTATTACAACTTTTAAAAAATATAAAACTCATGTTTGACCACCTTAACTTGGTCAAAATTCATGAAATTCAAATTTTTCTTTTTAATCCTATAGTATACGAAGCATAGAATGTGATGCATGTTTTGGATTCAAAAAATGTGATATTTTGAAAGTTATAGATGTTTTTCAATCAGCCTATCAATCAACAATTTAGTCATAATTCAAATAGAAAATGGAAAGAAAAAAAGTCGGGTCGTCAGCCACATACCCTACAAATACCCATCATATTGCCACTTTTTGGTCCATCATGATCCTGCACATATCCTCATTTGATTTCTTGTCGGTACTTCCAAAAATCAGCTATCTTCCTTTTCGACCATCCTAAATGCTTTAGCTATTTTTTGAGCAACTGACCCATCTAGGTTCTTTGTTAGAACTCTACCACCTTGACATAGAAGTCAAGCCATTGGATTCGTATATATGGTATAAAGGCTGGGTCAATGTAGACCTCTGCATTCTCTTCTATTGGGTTCTTCCTTGACTCATAATATTCCCGCTCTTCATGTTTTATAGTCAGAAGATGTCCCACAAGATTGTACCTTCGTGTATCACAAATGAGGACTAGGCCCAGGTGAGATAATTTTCTAGTCACCACATCTTGTTCCTCCCTTTCCACAAGTGTTACCTAACTTTTGGAAATGGTAAGGGGAAGTGAGTATAGTGCCTTTTTATGCCTCCCATTTCCATAGGCTTTGTCGGTAATGGTTTCCTGATAGCATGCCTCTAAAGTGAAGGTCATGTCTACTATAAATTTAGGGATCCTAAAAGGCTCCTCAATAAAACCATGAAATATGATGAAAGAAAACTCGACTCCCAAAAAATAATCCACTTGGGTCTAGTGGCCTTTCATTCATTCTAAATTTTTAGGGGAAAATCAAACTAGAGGGTGTGGAGACAAATCCAAGAGTACTGATTGTAGAAAATAAACAACAAATGAATAATAATCCCATCTGCTAGAAAGCACATGGGTTCATGATGAAACTAGCTTGTGTGACCCCATTTCATCAAACCTATTGAGTAGAAAATGGCCCTTGAATAATTTAGGGTTTTGATATAAAATCAAGTGTACTAGAAAAGCATAATACTTGAACAAAAAATTAGTGCCATAATTTATTAATTGTTCTATCATATCATCATTCATTTCCTCGGTGAAATCAAACCACTTTTGGCTTCTTTCCTTCTTCAACATGAAGGCGAAGCCCACCTGGAACTCATAAACCGTTTTGTCATCTTTAAAACCATAAATATAAGCTAACATTGAGAAAGTGGCATGTATGTCTGACTTGAACTTTCTGCATGTTAGAGGGAAGACAAATTGATTTCCCTCTAGCTTTTAATTTTTTTCATCCATATAGAATTTTAATTGCTTTTCTCTGGTTCCCTAGAAATCCTCCATTCTTCTACTTTGGAATTTCTTGGCATCCTAGTTAATAGGAATGCACAAAATATCCTAGATGGTTTCCACACTGATAGTAACCCTCAACCTATTACCACTAATAACCTTGGTTTCTTTTTCCATCCTCTATATGCATGCATCAACTAACTCTAGGCATGGATGTGTGGAGGGTACTATGAATTGTGGCAAACCACAACGCCAGAGGTGAGTTGCAAAGCCCTTGGTTGACCCATGGGAAAAAATTCTTTGCATTGCTCCTTCCCTAAGTCTTTTAGGGTTTACATGCAACACTAGGTCATAAATATTATCTCTAAAATCCATAACCACTTCATCCTTGATGGGGTTGCCTGTGTGCATGGTTTTGGTATGCAAAAACCTATGGTTCTATGGAATCGAGGAATTAGCATACAAATCCATTCCAATTATGTTGGTATAGCTCAGTCTCATAGATAAGAATCCATCCTATCGACCAGAAGATGATGCCTCCACCATTGTTGTATTCTTGGAAGGATTTGCAAAAAAATTCTTAGAGCAGTAGTTGCTTGAGAGTTTTGATACTTGCAAAAATTGTCTTTTAGGTGCATTTAATTTTTGCACATACAAGCAATAAAGGAATTTTCATTACCACTACCCTGCTAAGTGCAACCAATGAGGCGATACATGTGCAGTGGGATCTCTATCCCTCGGGAATACCAACTTCGATGTGAGAATGTATTTAGTACATTCCTTACTCTTCCCTTTTCACAAATAAGCCTTGAGTAATTAGAAGTGTGCCTTTAGTAATGGAAGTGTACTTTGAAAAGACATTTGTATTTAATTTGGTAGAGCTTAGTGCTTGAAAGGTTGAATTTTGTTTGATTCTATGCTTCAAAGATAGAATAACAATCTTCACACTCTCTCATTCAAGGAAAAACCTAGAGATCTTAACCTAAAATGTACAAAGTAGAAATATATCTTTCAAGGGGTTCACCACCAAGCTAGGGATTGGAAAGACAAATGAAATGCAATATCTAATGCTTAACCCTAATATGATGTAATCTTTCACTAAATGACCTAGAAAAGCATGTAAAATCATAACAAAGAACTACAAGATAAAATTTATTGCACTTGGAAAATTGAAGAAGATTGAATGATACTCTAAAATGCTGAAAACACTAAATTTAAAGCTAAGTGGGACTCCTATGCTAGGCTGGGTGATTTAGTCCCAAATCAGGGCTTATGGGCAGAAACTGAAATCTGGAAAAAGGGTGTCTAAAACTATAGAAATATGGAAAATGACCTATACTGGGACTCATACGCCAAAACTGGCATATCAATCTAGTTAGGGTTTTCTGAAACTTCAAAATTTGAATCTTCTCCTTATAGTCTACTCTGCTCTTTCCAATTTATTTCTGGATTTGAAACCCTAATTCACAACTTATAGAAGTCTTTTAATGATATCCAATGCAAGGTGGTGACTTTAAAAACTTTGAACACTCTGAAAAATTTCTCCAAGCTTGCTCTCTAATGTGTCTTCAACCTAGCCCTACAAATCACACACTAAAGAAAGGGAAAAATGTTGTTTTATTAGTGGAAAGGGGTTTTCCTTGGTCAAAACCCATTTTGGTAATCAAACCTTGAAATGAAATGAAATTGTAAAGGAGAGTGATGAATGAACAAAATGTAATGTTACAACTCACCAAACCCTAGCAATAAAGTGGTACAAACATGTATGAAGTGACTCCAATGGATGTAGATCTTGACTCTTTCTTGAATGTGATAGATCTTGAATTGAATGATATCTTGAATCATGAAACCCTACATCACAATTGTTAGCTCAAAAACAAACATGATGTATGAAGACTTTGGCATGATGCTTGATACTGCAATGATGCTCTAAGAGACTTGATGATCAGCCCTTGAAGACTCTTGAATGCTCTTATAAATACTTGTAAAATCCAATTTTCTATAATAAATGAATACTTGAAGGCTTAGGATGATCTCTTGAATGCTTAGTTTGTTAGGTGAAAAATGAGTGAAAGAACCTTGTATTTATACTTTTTTTTGCCCAATTTCTTGAAAATACAACACTACAAGCCAACATCAAATCTAGGAGAATAAAATCCCACCAAGAATTTGAATTAATTTTGATTTTTGGGCCACATGGGACTTATACACCCAAGGTGGCATATAAGTCCCATTAGGCATAAATTATGAGATCATTTTAAAAAATACTTAGAAAGGTGCAAAATGTAGATTGGGACCCAAAAACATATGTGGGACTCATGTGGGACTCATATTGCCAAGGTGTCGTATGAGTCTTAGATCACAAAAGCTAGGCTACACAACCTAAAAACACCTAATTTATGATTGGAAATTAATTTATGTCAAGATTATCTTCAAAAAAGATGGATTAATTAAGGCTTGTGGATGCAAAATAAGGCCAATTAAGGCATAAATAACCCCACTTATTTATGAAAACCCTAGAAAAGTGTGAAAGTGTGTTACAACACTCTAAATAAGTTATGATTAGGTTTATTTAGTTTACAAGGACCCAATACCTAATGTGAGTGTGTTAAACACATTACAACACAAAATTAAGGCATCATTAAGCTCAATTTTACAAGGAGGGCCCAAACAAGTGTGAAAGTGTCACTGATGAAATTTTTTGATAGTATAGTTCTTTAAGAAATGTCTTTTCGCATAAGCAGCCAAGATGGAATCAATGATGATGACACACATGTCAACAATTGGTACGTGCAAGCATTTACTCCCAACACTTGAATTGATTTCTCCAAGCTTGGTTAGAGATCCTCTATATGATTTAGGATTTGCTTCTTCTCACCTCTATATTTTCTATTGGTACCTAATGGGAGATAGGTTTTCCATTCATTAAGCTCTCTAATGCACACTTTTCTATAAATAGTGATTTCTACTTAATAAAAAATTCATTGAGTTAGTGTTTGAGTTATTGAGCCTCTCCTGCTGTGTTTTTTGTTTTGCTAGCCTATAGCTTGCTTACTACCACCATGACTAGCCTAAGTACCCCAATTTGGCTCTTGACCTAAAAGCTGCAGAACTCTTTTGTGGGAGAAGTTAGCAATGAGAAGATTAAATTCCTAATAGATAAGAATTTCTACCTCGTGATTGCGTTGTTTAACTGGGTGCTTAGGAAGGATTATGTGAAGGATGAGAACCATCCATGGTGTAATTCAAACATTGTTTCCTGGTTCATGGATTTCTTGTTGTACTTGGACATTTCCAAACTCCCTGGATCATAGAACTATGCTATACCATGTTTGATTTGGCATACTTAGATGGGCTAGGAAAGGTCATTGAAGTAACTATTCCTGGTGCTAGAAATTTGACCACCATGAATATCCAAAGGCATGTCGGCTATGTGGAAGCACTGCCTTGGTTAACCTTCCTCTCAGATTTCCAGAATATGGACCTGGAGTGCCATCGGCTATTGTCTCAACATACAACCTCCTTTATTCTGATGGAATATAATGTGGAGTGCACTCTTGGGCTTGATTGGAAAAATCACTTCATGTTCCTAGTTTTTATCCCCAGTGTTGAGGATTGAGGTTTGTGTTGTTCCTGTGTGTTGTGTGTTGTTAACCACTCTACTTCCTTGCCGAAAAAACCTAAATAAACAACATTTTTACTATTGCAATGAATGGAGACTTTAATTTCCACTACCTTTTTTTTTCGTCTGCTCTTTTTCTTTTTTGAAGATGTATCTCTTTTTGGGTTGGAACGAGAAGGCCTCAAACCTCTCTTGGAGCCTTAGCCTCAACATGCATATTATATTGTAAATATATTTTCAATGAATACAAAATATAATACTTTTTGTTATTCCTTTGTTCACTCTCATGGCTTTATTCACAAAAACAATGTATCTTACAAAAATTTATATATGATACATAATTGAATTTTTTTTAATAAGCTTTCCTACACTTTAATTGAATAGTTTTTGATAAATACCATTTACTAGTATATCTAATTAATTTCCATTCATATGCTCTAACTCATACACATTTCTTTCCTTGCATGCATGAATTTAGAAAGGACCCCTCCATAGTGAGTCAAACTTAGCATGCTACCCTAGTTTTGCAGCACGTTCATCATACTTTAGCACAAGAATTCCCTCTCAAAAATTAAGGTTGGAGGCCCTTTTATAAAACCAACATTTGATCTATTGTCATTTGATGATGGTGTCAAATTCCTTTTCTCTTTTTTCTTTGAGGTTTAAAAGCTCCACCAATCTTACCTCCATTCTACTATCCAACTCAACCTCCAAGGCTTTCAACAGTTGTAATGTCAGAAATTCTATGAAAATAGGTAGGACTACCTCCTTTCCATACACTAACTCATAATGGGAGGTCTTCAAGATCTACTTAGGCATAATTATGTAAACCCATAAGGCATCTCATAGATGCTTGTGCCATTATTTTTGGTGTTTTGACCTGGTGCACTTTATCAACCTAATCAGGTTCTTGTTAGTTGAATCTGTTAATTTGTTCCCATATGGGTAGTAATTGGATGAAGTCTTGAGGTAGACCACATGATTAAGAGAAAATTTAGACATTTTAGAGCCTAAGAAGGCTCATGTGTTATCTAAAATAATTGTTTTAGGAAAATTGAACCTAGCTACTAACTCCTTAAGAAAATTGACAATTTATATTTCTATAGCATTCTTTAGCAAAATGGCCTATGTCCATTGTGTGAAATAGTCAATTTTCATGAGTATCCACTTATAGCCTCTATTGGACATGGGGTTGATCATTCCAATAAAATCTAGACCCCATTGTGCAAAATGTTCCTCAGTCACGATTGGGATTAATGGCATGGAAAAATTCATCTGCTTACCAACAAAATATTGGAACATAGTACACTTCCACACCAGGTGATGGGCTTTCGAGAACATTGAAGGCTAGTAATAGCCTATTGTACCATGGAAAAATAGATCTTTGACATTTTCATGGTAATTTAGGTCTTTCTCCTATGATGTTTGACTTCTTTTGCTTTGATTTAATGTTTTAATGTGGCTTAAACATTCACATTAGGTCCTAAATATTCAAATTATGATGTTTTGTGAAGGTTTTTCGAAGTGTTGTAACACATTTTTTACACTTTTCTAGACTCCTCTCATTATAATTCATCTAAAAATCACCTTTTTATCACTTATCAAGTCCTATTCTAAAGTGTTGTAAATTCTTGTAACAAGATTTCACACTTTTCTAGGATTGTCACCACTAAATACACCTTTCTTTATTTGGCCCCTTTATGAACTTACAAGTAATAATTAAGTGTATTTCTAAATGTAAACCTGACAAACAACATTAAATGCAACTCAATTCTCGACACCCACTTACAAGCCTAGAGTGTGACTCATTTGCCATAGGTGGCAAATGAGTCCCTCATGGCTCCAAATTCAAAAAAATTCAAAATTTCTTTTGGGTTTTTATTCAAAAAGACCTTATGTCAACCTATGATGTTGTATTATTGGGTTATTAGGGCATAAGTGTATATAAATAAGTGTTTTTCTACCCATTTTACACCTAAATTTTTCATTCAAGAATTCATATCATTCTTTCAACATCAATTAGCACTTAAGCACTTTGCATCATTCAATCAAGCAAATATCAAGTATCTTGGAGTAGCCATTGACATATCTTTTGATTTCTTCAACAAGGATTTGGTGAGTTTAGCACATTTTCATGTTTTTATTCATCATTTCATTTCTTCATTCCATTTCATTTCTTTATCAAGGGTTTGATTACCAAGGTGGGATTTGACCAAGGAAAATCCATATACTCTAACCCTTAACCATTTTTCCCCTCTTGGCATGTGTGTTTGTAGGTCTTGTAGGAAGATTTGTGAAGGAAATAGGTGTTGAAAGGTGGTCAACAAGTCATCAAAGTGTTTCAAGTCAACTAAACCCTAATTCAAGCTTGGAGACGACCTACAACCCATTTTATGTAGATTTGACTCTGTCAACCCAACAAGAAGATAAGTGTAGATCTGGACCCACAGGCTTGACTCTTCAATTTGCATATTTTTGGAGGAGGAATAATTCTCTGTTAGTGGGGAATGAGTCCCACCTATAGGCTGGAAAAGTTGATTTTGTCAAAATCTAGTTCTCAACAGTCGAAAAGCAGTTTTATGTGTTTTTACCAGTAGGAGGATTGATTCACCATCAGTGGCGAAAGAGTCCCGCTGGTGATCAACAATGATTTTTGCTAGTTTCCAGAACCTTATAGGTTCAAAATTCAACTTCTAGGTGCACTCTCTTAAAACTCATTCAATTCTATTTGCATTAGTTCATGTTTTAAGTTCATTTTCTACATATCACATTATGTTTTCAAACATTGCATATTTCATTGGTTTTTCATTAATAATCAATCAATTTTATCACTTAGCTACATTTGGATCATTGTATTTAGTCTTAATTCCATCTTGCATATGTTATTTTTAGTGAACCACCTCAATATTAGTGTTCTATCTCTCTCCTTTTAGGTGAAAACCCCTAAGAGTGCAAGAGAAGTACATAGAACACACCATAAAATTGATGGTTCATTTTGGTGAAGCTACATTTTGAACATTTCTCTTTCTGATTTCAATTGCATCTTTCATTCTAGGTTTCTTTTGCATCAACATTCAATTAGATTTTTTTTTTCTTTTGCATCCTAGGGTTTCTAAAATTGCATTAGTGAAAGAATCATATAGATTTCAATTTTGCATTTGTCTCTGAAAAGCATTAAAATCACTTTAAATTTTTTGAAAAACAAAAAAAATCTCATCTCTAGACTCATTTGCTACCCTGGGTGAATTAGTCCAACTGCACATTTTGAACTGCATTTTCAACCATTTTCTAGGTATTTTCTACATTATAGTTATCTACTATTACTTTCTATTATACTTTCTAGATTTAATGTTTTCTTATCTTTCTTGCATATTAGCTTAGTCTCATTCATTGTCATCATGGCTTTCTGCTTTAATAAGTTTTGGAATTCATTGAAATCCTTAGTAGACGTGTCCAATTGTACCTTTGGCTGTGATCCTAATGACCTTGAGCTTCCTCATGCTCCTTCAACTCCAAATTATTTTCCTCCTCATGATGTAGATATCATTGGAGAAGATGATGATAGCATGAACAAGTTCTTAAATTAATGCCTTGACAACCTTGAAGCCAATGCAGCCTTTTACCCATCCATGAAGTCACAAGACCTTATTATTGTACCTCCTGATACATTTGGTTATCTACATCTTGAAATCACTAAAGGACATAAGTTCTCCTTAACAGGTGGACCTAGTTCCTCTACACAACCAACTCCTCAACCATTTTATGATAACAAAATTACAACCACACCAATCAACCTTAAAAAAATGTATGGAAAAGGCTTTACTATCTTAAGCAAACAAGGTTGTGACACAACAATTGAGCATAGCATTCACCAACTTTTGGAACAAATATAGATGAAAAAGCAATAGGATTAGGATATCAAGACCCTCCTCGTGGCAACAAGCCTCCTTTTGAATATTGGAGACTTCAAGATGATGGTACAATGATCTTTGATTCTCCTCCTAACTTGAATGTCCTCCTTCCACGTGAACAACCTTTCAATGACTCCAATGACAAGAATGCTAGGATCCCCATGAGTCCTCTTCCTTCTTCCATCCATGAAAAAGGTGAATCTAGTAAATGCAAACGACCTTACAAACTGAAAAAATTAAAGTTTCCTCTCCACCAACCACCTGAATATAAAAGGAAGTTGCAAATGCATTTAAAAAGGGGTCTTATACTCTTACCACCTTCAAATAGCTTGGTCATCCATCCTTAAGATTCAAACATACCATATTGAAAATATTATTGTTTTCTTGGACACTGAACTAATGAATGTCTAGCATTGAAGGACATACTGAATAAGTATCACTTCATTGATACCATCTACTATCCTATCATCCCATAATTCCTTAAAACTAATCCTCTCATCATGCCATAGTTGTAGAATTTTCCATTCTCATTATTGCATGATCCTTCTCCTCACCCACCTTGGCTCATTCTATCCTTACATTTAGTGGGGGCATGAATTTGTTTTCCTTGTCCTAGTAATGCACTTGTCATTGTCTCTTAACTGCATTATCCATCTTCCAATTATACTACTTGAGATTGCGAAGCCAATAACTTGGTTAATGGTTGACTTTCATTTTCCTTACTAGCCCCTTTTTCATTTTCCTTTTAATTTTTCTTTTCTTTGGTATGCTTTTATGTGTTTAGATCGTGTTCCCGCGTAATGTGCATTTGATGTTTTCTCTCTTTGTGCACTTCTTCTATTTGTACCTCTATTCTTCTATATGTTGTACATTTTTCCTTTTCTTGTGTTTTCCTTTTGGGGATGACACGAAGTGTTGAGACATCCTATGTCTCTTCCATGTTGACCCAAATGGTATCTTTTCCTTTTTACTTTGTATTTTCTTGTGTTTTCCTTTTGGGGATGACACAAGACATTAAGACCAAAATATCTCCTTCTTGTTGACCCAAAATATTTTCCCTTTTCTTTCACCTTTTCGTGTTCTTTTCGCTTGTGTTCTCCTTTTGAGGATGATGCAAAGCATTGAGACCACAATGTCTCTTCCATGTTGACCCAAAATTGACTTTATTTTTATTTTGTTTTCACTCTCTTTGTGTCATTCCTCTAGTTCTATGTATTTGGGGAATGATGATAGTTTCAAGCTCTTTAATAAAAACATTGCAGAAACAAACATACTGACCCCAAATCCATAGATCCCTTATGTTTTTTTTCTCTTCTCTGGGGGGCAACTGCCCTTTTTTATTTTCTTTTTCATTTACATGAAGCAGCCTTACTTGGAAACATGACTTGGCATAGGGGTTTTCCAAGTTGGCTCTCATGTCTTGCTTCTTTTTTTGCATTTTGAATTTTCTACTTTAAAGTGATTGCTCATAGAACGGTGTGTAGAAATTACTTTAAAGTGTGGGCATACATTGGCATTATTCATTTGCATTCTTAGTTCTTAGTGCAACCTTATTACTTTATACAATGCATTTGTCACTTTGTAGATGACATTGGGTGTGATCTCATTAATAAGTGTGATCTATCTTAGCATATTGCATTCCTCTTGGTGGCCTGATACAACACACTACATACCCTAAGTTGTGAATATTCTATTCTTTGATTGGTCCTCTATTGGATATGTTAAACAAAATGTTCCCTAAGTTATAGACCTTGCATGAACTTCACAAGACTCCTTTGAACATATTTTACATTTTATATTTTTTCATTTTCATGGCCACCTTGCATAACATAGCTTTCATGCCTATGGTGCCATCTTGCTTGTCCATGAGTTCTAAGCATATGCAGCTTTGCTTGTCTCATGAAGCAAGAACTGACAATTTCCTTTGTGGCGTCTTGTTAAACTTATCAGGAGGTAGAACTTTGATATGGTTGAGTGGGAAGCCTATTTTGTAGCAAGACTTTCCCCATAGCCACCTATGTGTTTGTGCACTCGAGTGTATGTTTCTCACCTTTTGGGAATTCTCACCTGGCAGACAACCATGAGTTTTGTCACCCCAGAGTGAGTATGCATTTTCTTTTTTAGACAAACAACCTAGATTTGATCTACAACTAGGTAGACAAACAATCAAAGCTTGATCCAACTTTTCCTTTTCCTCTTTATTCTCTTCTTCTCTTTCACTTATGGGTTCCTTTGTTCTTATGTTTAATTTTTCATGGGATCTTCATCTTGGGGACTTGATCATCCCACTTGATCATTGTTATTCCATCTTGCTAGCATAAGTTCATTTGGATCCCTCTTAATATGCATGGCTACTTTAGTATGAGTTTGAAGCAAGTTCATCCTCTAACTAAAATGTGGGCTAAATGTACCATAGAAAAATAGATCTTTGGAATTTCCATGGTTATTTAGGTCTTTCTCCTATGATGTTTAACTTATCTTGCTTTGATTTAATGTTGCAATGTGGCTTAAACATTCACATTATGTCCTAAATATTTAAATTATGACATCTTGTGAAGGTGTTGTGAAGTATTGTAACTCATTTCTACACTTTTCTAGACTCCTCTGATTATAATTCATCTAAAAATCACCTTTTTTATCACTTATCAAGTCCTATTCTAAAGTGTTGTAAAGTCTTGTAACAAGATTTTACGCTTTTCTAGGCTTGTCACCACTAAATAAACCTTTCTTTATTTGGCCCCTTTATGCACTTACAAGTCATAATTAAGTGTATTATTGAATGTAAACCCAATAAACAACATTAAATGCAACTTAATACCTGACATCCACTTGCAATCCTAGAGTGGGACTCATTTGCCATGGGTGGTGAATGAGTCCCTCTTAGCTCCAAATTCAAAATAATTATAAATTTCTTTCAGGTTTTTATTCAAAAGACCTTATGTCAACCTATGATGTTGTATTATTGGGTTATTAGGGCATAAGTGTATATTAAAAAGTGTTTTTCTACCCATTTTACACCTAAAATTTTCATTCAAGCATTCATCTCATTCACTCAACATTGAAATTAGCACTTAAACACTTTGCATCATTCAATCAAGCAAATATCAAGTATCTTGGAGTAGCCATTGACATATCTTCAGATTTATTCAACAAGGATTTGGTGAGTCTAGGAAATTTGCATGTTATTGTTCATCATTTCCTTTTTTCATTCCATTTCATTTCTTTATCAAGGGTTTGATTACCAAAGTGGGATTTGACCAAGGAAAATCCCTATACTCTGACCCTTAACCATTTTCCTTCTCTTAGCATGTGTGTTTGTAGGTCTTGTAGGATGATTTTTCAAGGAAATAGCTATTGAAATGTGGTCAAAAAGTCATAAAAGTGTTTCAAGTCAACTAAACCCTAATTAAATCTTGGAGACAACCAATAACCCGTTTTCTACATATTTGACTTCTTCAACTTGACAAGAAGACAAGTGCAGATCTCGACCCACAAGCTTGACTCTTTAATTTGCATATTTTTGGAGGAGGATTGATTCACCATTCATGGCAAATGAGTCCCACCTGTAGGTTGGAAAATTTGATTTTGTTAGAATCCAGTTCCTAATAGCCAGAAAGCAGTTTTAGGTGTTTTTACTAGTAGGAGTACTAATTCGCCATCATGGATAATGAGTCCCACTGGTGATCAATAGTGATTTCTACCAGTTTCCAGAACCTTCTAGGTGCACTCTGTTAAACTCATTCAATTTTTTTTCATTAGTTCATGTTTTTAGTTCATTTTCTGCATATCACATTGTGTTTTCAGACATTGCATATTTCATTAGTTTTGCATTAATAATCGATCAATTTTATCACTTAGCTACATTTGTATCATTATATTTAGTTTTAATTCCATCTTATATATCCTAGTTTGAGTGAACCACCTCAATTTTAGGGTTCTATCTATTTCCTTTTATGTGAAAAACCCTAAGAGTGCAAGAGAATTACATAGAACACACCATAAAATTTATGGTTCACCTACCCATATTATCTTTAAAGTAGTCTTGGTGACAAATTTTCTACCCTTAAGACTATTGTGGAATTCACCTAAAATACTTTCTACCCCTGGCTTCTCTAAGCAATAGAGGACTCCATCATAATTTCTTTTAAATAAAATATCTTCATATAGTACATACCTAGTGCCTTGCAACCATTAGTAGCATCTTGCATGAGGTTGAATGTTGCTTGGGTATTGCCTAGTCTGCATGAATCATGTTCCATCAGCCCCCCACAACTCTTCAGACTCATTGATATGTATAGATTTGGCTAGTTTTATTTTCTACCTAGGAGTCTAAATCCTGTGCGAGATACTCACAAAGACCTCTTCCTCAAACCAGCTTGGTCGATTAGATGTCCACATCATATTCTAGTATCTTGGTGATCCAACTGGCCCTTTTATTGATTCTTTCACCATTTGTGATGTATTCCCTAACACTAGGATGAGCGATGAGGATGCTAATTTTATTGGCCAATACTAAGTGTTGAAATCTCTTTATGATTTTGATAAAATTTATACCTTGTTTCATATCCTTTGAGATTCCTAGAATGGAACACAACGGGATGTTCTTCGCTTTCCTCTTCATCTTTCTGGGTGAGCACAAAAGCTATGCTCTTGGCTGCTATAGACATAGAGTAGGAAATACTTGGAGAAGTTTGGGCTAGCTAACACCAAAGCTATAGAGATGGCTACCTTAATATATTCAAAATAAAGCTTACCTTCGAGAGTGCATCTGAATGTTAAGCCTTTTTTTTAACATCAGCGTGATGGGTCTCATGATGCCCGTGGTGTCTGAAATGAACAGGTTGATGAAGTTATTTTTTCCTAGAAAGGACTATAGGCCCTTCTGGTTGACTAAAAATGGTAGCTCCATTAGATATTTTACCCTATCAAGGTCTATGGTTATTCCATCCTTCGATACCACAAACCTAGGTAGCTTGCCTTACGATACACTGAAAACACATTTTTTAGGGTTTGAAGAAATCCTGATTTATTGACACTTCTGGAAGACCCTTTCTAGATGATCAAAATGATCATCCTTTGATTTAGGAAAAATAGTTAAGTCATCTAGATATATGGGAATAATCTCATTAATCAATCCTTTGAAAGTGATATCCATTGATCATTGAAAAGTGTCACCCACATTGGAGAGTCTGCAGGGCATCTTTATGCATGCGAACATTCCCCACTTGGTGGTGAACATCATTTTGTTTTGGTCTTCTTCTTTCACATAGACCTGGTTATATCTTGAAAAACTAGCAAGCAGTGAGAACATCTTTAATCTAGCCATAGTCTATAGGATTTGCTCCATTAAGGGCAAAGGGTAGTGATCTTTTAACGGGGCTTTATTCAAGTCCCAAAAATCTATGCAAAGCCAAATTTCACCATTCTTCTTTCGAAACGGGACCAGATTGGATACTCAAATGGAATGCTTGATCGAGTATATGATCTTTGACTCGACTAATTTCATAAGCTCCTATATCATCAGTTCCTCCACCTTCAAATTAACCAGCCTTTGTTTTTGTCAGATGGGTTTCGATCCTTCATCTAAGTCAATCATATGTTGGATGATGCCTAGATCATATCCCTTGAGATCATCATAGGTCCAGGCCATGACCCAATCATATCTAACACATAATCCTTTCAACCTTTCTTTGTCTCCTCATGAGATGTTCCCTCCAACCTTTAGCTTTCTGCATTCCCCAACGTTGAGATTCTCATAGTATCCTTCATTGGTGGTGAATCTTTGTTTTCTATTTCTTACATCTTCACAGTCAAAGAGATTCTCAAGAGAGATTATACCTCAGGGGAGTTTGTTGATATTTAATTGAATTACTTGTTCTTCAGTAATTTTTCAGCACTAGGTTGTGAAGGATTGAAAGATTTCTCCAACTTTTGTATAAAAGTAGAAATATAAGCATCATCTTTGAAAATATTCTAGTTCTAATAATTGCCAGGTATTCATGGTCGAACGATGGTATGCACTGCATGTTGACTTACAGCTAATTCAAGGGTTGGCTAAAATTACAAGAAAATTGAAGCCATCTGATCTATGGCTGAATTCTGAATTCGTGGGACAACCTATATGTTGAAAGATTCAACACCTTCAATTAAATCCCATATTCTATGTCAAAAAGATCTCATTCTCACATTCTTAGTAGCTTCATGTTTGCGGACCTGGCTTACAACCAACTTTGAGCCTCCAAATACTTGAATCCTCTTTATGCCCATCCTATATGTGAGCATCAAGCAATGGACCAAAGCTTCAATACTCCACATCATTATTTGAGCATGGGAATTGGAAGTGGAAATATTTGAGGGTTTCCAACCTGATCAGAGATATTAACTGAACACCAACTCTAGAACTAATTTTGCATTTGGCACCATCAAAGTATAGTTTCCATAAACTATTATCACCTAGTTCACTAGATTTCACCTTTTCTTTTAGCAATTTTAGGAGGGCTTGGTCATCGTCAAAGATCACATAGGTTCCTAACCTAGTAGCATGGAAGTGTTGATGGACTAATTGAGCAATGCCTCCTCTTCAGGGGTCCAATCTCTTGTGTCCTCTTCGTCTTCTAACATATCTATGCAATATGTCTCCATTTTTGAGGAGGTTGTAAAGAATAAAATTGGGAGGATCTCTTTCGCTTCTAGGGTTTTGGACCTAAAAGGAGAGAGACAATTTTCTTACTCTTCAGTCAAGAATAAACCCTTGAGATTTAATAGCAAAGGAGATTGAAATATGGAAAAGGGACTATTCTAGGGATTGAATGATGTCTAATGCAGGGTTTACCACCAAGTGTAAACTTGGAAAAGACAATAAATTGGAAAACATAGTGTGATATGCAAAGTGACCTACAAAGATGAACAAAATGCAGTAAAAAGATATGAGACTAGGAGTGCATGCACCTAGAAGACTGAAGAATGTAGAATGGAGGTCTGGATCACTAAAAAATCTATTAGTGAAGTTGAATGGGACTCATTCTCCAAGCTAGGTGAATCAATCCAGTTTATGATAAAATGCACTGGAGCAAGTTTTAGCCAAAAGGGTATCCATATCTATAAAAATCTTGATCAGGTCTATTTAGTGGGACTCATTGGCCAATATTGGCAAATCAGTCCACTTCTACTTTTTTGGAAGTTCTAAACTAGATTATGTGCCTCTTGGTCTACTCTGCTCATTTTGACTGGTTTCTAGATCTGAAACTACAAATTTCCACCTGTAGACCTTCTCTAAGCTTCTCCAAGGCCTGATTGAAACTTTAAAAATTTTGAGGACTTCACAACTTTTCTCCAACTTTGCTTCTTAAAAAATCTACAACCTAGCCCAAACCCTCACAATTAATTGCTACAATTATGCTTGAAATGGCTGCAATGGATGTGGTTCTTGATTATTGCTTAAAGGAGATAGATCTTGAGTGCAGTGCTTGATTGGATCATGAACTCTACATCAAAAATATTAGCACAATAACGAACATGAAGAATGCAATATTTGACATGATTATTGATGCTTGAACAATGCTCCTAAATACTTGATGATATACCCTTGAAATTCCTTGAATTCTTTTGTGATTGCTTAATGATCTTGAGAACTCTTGAATGCTAGGATATGAATACTTGAATGATTGGGATGAAAATGAGTGAAAGAACCTTCTATTTATATGTAATTATGCAAGAATTCCCAAAATTACAACACTACAAGCCAATATCAGATCTAGGAGAATAAAATCCCGCTGGGAATTTGAATTAACTTTGAATTTTGGTCACATGGGACTCATTCGACCAAGTTGGTGAATGAGTCCCATTACACATAATGTATGGGACCAAAAATGAAAAGTCTCTAGAAATGTGTGAAACCTACATCAAGGCCAAAAGGACCTAGGTGGGACTCATTCACCCAAGGGGAAGAATGAGTCCCAAACACTAAATCTAGGCCACACAAGCTAGGAACACCTGAATTATGATTGGTTATTGATTGGTATAAGGTTTATCCTCAAAATGGTGCAATAAATGAGGCTTGTGGATGCAAAATAGGGCCAATTAAAATATAAGAAAGCCCAATTATTAATGACAAGCCTAGAAGAGTGTAAGAGTGTGTTACAACACTCAAAATAAGGAAAGATTAAGATTAATTATGATTAAAATTATGCTTATTATGCTTAGTTAGTTGATAAAGCCCTAAAAAAAGCCCTAGAAAAGTGTGAAAGTGTGTTACAACACTTCAAAACACTTTAGCAATGCACCATTCAAATCCACTAGTTCACAAGGACTCAAGACCTAATGTTAATGTGTTATCCACATTACAACACTAAATCAAGGAAACATTAAGAAAAAATCCACAAGGAGAACCCAAACGAGTGTGAAAATGTCAAAGGACTCATTTTTCAACACTATAGAGGTATGCGCTACTTCGAAGCTCAAAACTACATCTTTTGCTATGTGTTCAAGGTGTAAAGGTTCCAATACGATCTTCATCTTTTCCCCATGCTTCATCCATAATATCAAATGAGACCAATCAAGTGCCAAATATCTACAAATATTTTTTTTGAAGTATCTTGAAAGACACATTATGAAAATAGGGGGAATGTCGGTTATGACTACTTCTTACGTGATGATTTGTCTCAAACATGAGAATAGTGTCAAAGAAAAATTCTTGATGCAGCCGATAGTTGGGACCCTTTTCCTATCTAATTACATGATTCATTTCTCAAGAGGCTCATACTTAAGATTCATGGAATTGACCATTTGTTTGGGCATGACGATGGTACTAGCTTCTCAATCAGTCATATTATTATGTAAAAGCTTATGCCCCATAATAAGCGTTAAAAAGAAAGGATTAGGATTTGGTTTTCCTACTCTTTTCGTGTTTGTATTGTCCACTGCATTCATGTACACTATAGCTCCCAAAGGTCGAGGGTCTGATGTAGACCCTTTCCCTCTATCTTGATTACACGGTGGGATTGCATCCATGTATGCCATTTGTTCCTCCTTCTTCAAGGCCTCTTCGAGCAATTTCTTCTATTTTGGAATTGATATAATTTTTCATAGAGACAAATTAGGAGGCACCTTCTTCAATTACTCTACTACATTAAGCATTCTGACTGGTGATACTTTAGGTTTGAATCATGGTATTTCCCTTTTCTTCGGGAGGGATCATTCTGACACGAATGGGCTTAAAGCTTTGTCTACATCCTTTTATGGTTAAGGTGGAGCATGTGATAGCTGAGTGGGTCAGATCTATGATACTTACTCTACTTGTGGTTGTTGTCGCTATGGACATTGTGGCTCGCTCATTATGCATATTCTCCAGTGAGTCTTCTCTTGGACCGTGTGTTGTAATCTAATTGTACCTATGGGGCACTAGTTGTTGCAACATCATTTGCAAAAACTATGTCTTCTTCCTCCATCCAAGAAAATAACACTTGGTTTGGTGAGATATCCAACTCTTACCCTAAGCACATTCCTTGTGTTTTCTCTCTAAAGTAAGAATTCTCCATTTTAGGAGACTGGTATTCTTATGTGTTTGAGAACATGCCTTGTATTATTTGTTATGATCTCTTCTATTGGATATTTCCCCTTAGAAAATTTTAGAGCATACATGGGAAGCACCACACGTTCTCATCTTTCACCATGTTGTTCTGACCTGGGACCAAATCTTTATTCAGGCTATTCTTGACAATCTAAAGCGGCATAATGAATAGGACTATCTAGTTGGTAGGCATTGGTTGTTGATTTCCTCCTTCCGAAGCTCCTTGATATGTTTTCTACCAATAAGATGGCCTTCCTCCTTGTTAAGTTTGTGTCTAGGAACTTTCAGAGGTGTCACCTACTCACATCGGATAAGGACTAGCTCATTCAAAAAAGACCACATAATTTTTTTCATACCATTGACATTTGTCACTAGTGAAGAGGATCCCAACATGCTTCTTTATGCACCAGGGTACAAATAAATTGATGGCATTGGTTCATCCGATGTGTTGGGGATCAAGGTAGACGCACTTGAAATTTTTTCTTCATCAGGTTCCCCAGATATTTCAGTGACCATGGGCATCAATAGCCATGGTGGAAGCTTTCCAACATTGATTATAATATTCTTTGCATGCATAGCCAGATTGTATGTGTCGAGAAAGGTATCTCCTCCCATTAACTATACTGTGATTTTTATGTTTGAACTGAAAGCCTTTAGATAGAATATGAATGCCATAGCTACTAGAGGCTTGGCCATCACTGGAATCCACTACTAGGTTTTGTGATACCTGGTGTTGAAATCACTCATGGCTTATTGTGGGGCTCTCTTGATAGTGATTAACTGCTACAACAAAGAGGAGTGATCTACTCTCTCTGAGAAGCGCTCAAATAATTTCTCTTCAAGTTGATCTTAAGAGTGGATGGAACCTACAGTCAAGGATCTATACCAGTCTTGAGCCTTTCCTTTGAAAGAAATGGGCAATAATCTAAGGGGCACATTTTCTTTCATGATGTTATGGACTCTACAAACCTCCACAATGTCATGGAGATGCTCAAAAGGGGTTTTAAAATCCTCCCCAAAAACCTTCAAGATTTCCTTGAGAGAATTGGTGGGTATGGTGGGCCATACATTTGGGGGTGTAGGTGACTGCAACGGGCTGCCACTATCCCAGGTCACAAAATTTCTAGGAGTGGAGCACTTAAATGGGCCATTGTAAAAAAATTCCTATGGATAGGGTAGATGGGTATTCTGATCTAGAAGGTTCCGCTTCCTGGTGGAGTGGATAAAGCTCTAGATTGTGGGCTAACAATTCTTACTATGTTGCTTTTGAGAGGTGATATGAAACCTGTAATTCATCTCCTCCTAGGTGTCAAAGTAGGTAGTTAGGAGTTCTTGAAATTTCCTCTGGAAGAGTTCTTGTTTGAACTCTGGGCATGGGATTTCTAGTCTCTCCTCTTAGTCTAATTTATGAAATGTTTCTAATTTCCAATCAAACATTTGAGAAACTTTGGGTCCCACTAGGTGCTCCAGAAAAATAACTGATGATCATAAAAGCTTGAACCTTTGCGAACAACCTTATGGGAAATTTAGCATGTGGGGGACCACATTGTGCCTCACTAAATGAACTCTAGAATTTTTATAGAAATTTGGCTCTTCTCTGTGTGTGGGAAAATGGGATAGAGAAATGCAAGGAAAAACATAAAAAATGGCTATGCACCAAAGCTTTTATAACATTTCAAAACTTAACAATTCCTTATTCCTAATGAGACATACACAAAATGCTACAGACCCTTCATTGTTGAGAAGAGAATGAACAACTAAGGCTAAAGAAAGTATAGAGCAGTCATTCAGATCTCCTCACAGGAAGCATCCGTTAAGGTTTGAAAGAAATAATAAACCCCAAAGACCAACAGGAATATTTGGATCATTATAGAACCCTCCCTCTCTTACAACATAGTATGAACAATAGTGTATCTTTTATAGAAAAATAGAGAGTATGTTGAACATGATCTACTTTCTAAAAGTGTAGTAACAAAAAAAATTATCATTTTTCCTTGGTTTTGGAATAATTGGCATTGAATTAATCTAATTTTTCCTAGGCTTAATGTTGTAATGTGTTGTAACACATTCACATTGATCTTGGCCCCCCTTTTAATAAAATATGCTTAAGTTGTACCTATTTATGGTGGTGTAATAGAATTTCACACTTATCCAAGGTCCTCTTTATTAATTATGGTTAATTGGAGTTAATTAACACCTTTAATTCAAATTTACGCCTTATTTTAACACCTCCTGAAGATCTATCCCGACACATATAATTCAAATTACATAACATTTAATTGGGAAAAATCAAGGTCCTAGAAATTGGTGCTAGGAACCATTCACCCTAAGTGGTGAATGGGTCCTCTGTCTATAGGACCCCCCTTTCTTTGCATGTTTCATGTGGGTTTTCTATGATCATTCATTCCTTGAAGGCAAGGTCCTAGAAAATAGTGCCAGGACCCATTCACCCTAGGTGGTGAATGGGTCCTCCCTTAATGAGGGCCCGCTTTTTGAATTTCATTCTGGTGAGAATTTAATAATGTTTGTTTCCAAATTTGGTATTAGCTTGAATTGTTTGAATTTTGGGGTTAATCTCTTGATTTAGTATAAATAAGGGGTTAATTCACATTGTTTCTCCTAGAAATTTTATGAAACATTTTAGCAATTTCAAGACAACATTATAGAGCACTAAAGGAGCATTTCCAAAGGAATTTTAAGGAATATTATCAAGAGTTTATTGTAGAAATTCAAGATATTTCATCATGTAAAGGGTTTAGTGCATTCATACATTTTTTGAGCTAAGAAATTTGATGTAGCATTAAAGATCTACAAGCATTATTTTACATCAATTCAAGGATCAAGATCTACATTCTTCATGGCCACTACATGTTATATTGCAAATTTATCTTCCTAGACAACATCCAAGGTATCAACATTGCATCATTTCATGTTCAAGCTTCAATTTCATTATATCATCATTTGGTTTAATTACCTACAAGGGTTTTGACTTAGGAAAACTCCTATTCACTAACAATCAACAAGTTCTTCTCTCCTTGAATGTGTATTTGGAGATTTATAGGTTGAAGATCAAGTGGAGAAGAAGTTTGAAGCAAAATTGTCAAAGTTGTCAAGTTGCAAGATTGACCTTTAAAGTGCAAGAACAAAGAATTGAAGCTACAAAATTAAGTACATGTTTCCAAGAGATGACAACCAAGAATTTGAGAGTGTAGACATCAAGGAAAATAATCCACATCTTAGTTTCAAAAACCCTAATAGGGGACCATTCACCACCAGAGGCGAATGAATCCTTTGTGCCCTAAAATCAGGCTTCTAGCAACAAGGTAGACACCTTTTTAAGCTCTAAAAACTCCCCTCATAGTTGTTTTAATAGTTAGGATCAATTTTTTATTGAACATTATTTACATCTCTTGGCCCTTATAACTGCATGAATTGTAGTGATTTTGGTGAAAAAAAATATAATGGTTTATCATCTTGATTTACCACAAATTTTCACCCTAATTAGAAAGATAACATCAAACACAAAAGACAATAACATGTAAAATAATCATTCAAACTATCTATGTAAGGCTTTAACATAGTTCTCTCAACATAAATGATATATGAACAAAGAAATTCATGAAAAAGGCCATAAAATGCACAATTCCAAATATTTCTTCTTTACATATCTAATTCTCGCAATAAACTAATTGAAAACAAAGGTAAAATGCCAATCCAATTAATAGTCTTAACAAATATAGCATGTCAGAGAGCACAAGCAGTGCTAAGTAAAATCCTCCTATCCCTAAGAAATTAAAATTCCCTAAAAACTTTCCTCTTCTAAAAGATTTAGAAGATGATTCTTGTAGAAGATTAACCAACATTTTTCTCAATGCAAAACACCTTTAAATAACCAGGAGGAAAAGTCACCTTTGTAACACGTAAAGATGAATCAATGCTAGGTGTCTACATTTGATAGACTACAATCCAATTTAGGACTAGATTGGATTGCAACAATCTTCACTCATAAAGTTTGAGTTTTTTATTAATAACTCCAAATCATGTAGAATATCTAAGAAGATATGATGTCAAAAGACAATCAGATCTTAGCATAGCCTAGAAAAATATTATAGATTAGCTGCGAAGAATAATGATGCCAACCCAAAACTCTACTCCCAAAATTAAGAAGTCCACTGCATCATCCAAAATAAAATTCCCAAAATGAGATACATTCGTGGAAAATACAGACTGATTGATAAAATGTCTGATGTGGCAAGCTAGTGGGTGATTTCAAAGTTTGTGTGAATGGTTTCAAGGAAATCCTTGTGAATCCAACATGTGTCCTAGTCTGACCCCGGAAGTAAGACAATATTTATAAAATCCGTGTAGCCACCACGTTGCATTGCACCCTTTTGAACATGAAGAAATCATAGCCTTTGGGGCACGAAGTCATCTTAATGCAAAAAATAAGTAAAGGCCAAAAGAAGACCTACAAGGGACAAAAAATCATTGAAGGAAAAATTTAGCTCCACACTAGAAAAAAAAAAAATTATAGTCAAGGAAACCTCTAACAAAATCCATTTATGTATTAAAATATGAGTATAATCAAAACTTATTTCAAAGTTGAAAGTTAGTTAGATTTTTCAAACCACATTAACCTTAGACATGTTTTGGCTTCAAGGTTCAAGTACTCATTGGTAGACCAAACAACTCTAATTGCACTAACAATTTTCTATGTGCTAAAAAACAAACTAAGAAAAAACCAAAATTGTCTTCCCAACTTTTAGCAGGAACTTCATTGCCCACAACTCTTGTTCAATTCATTTATCTACATATCTTTCTAAATAGTATAACCACCTTGGTGGTTAAGAATGCATGTCAATCAAAAAATTATATCACAAACTCCAATCTTCCTATCCTTCCTTCATCTTCAGGTCATTTTTTCCATCTTGACTTAGCTACCACTCTTTCAAACCAACTTCCCATTTTAACCACCCTTGCTCTCAATCATGTTGATTCCACAATCAATGACTTACCTTACAAGCTTAATGTTTCTCATCTTCAAAATAAGGCTTGTATTGATGGAATTTTAGAAATTTGGAAGTCTGAGCCTAAACCTCCAAATGATAGATTGATTAGTTGGAGGGAAAGAACTATCACTCACTGCACTCTTTTTCTTCAAAACTTCAGAAGAAGAGCTACAGCTAAATCTAGAAGAATAGAGCATTCCCTTAAGGGGCAACTGGTTCAAGGTAGGAAACACTTGGACAACAATCTGCATTATATTATGTTAGAGAAAAAAGTGGCTCATACTAAAAAATATACTTCACAAATTTGATGCTTATAAGGGAAGAGGTGTGGAGTTAAGGGTTCCTATACATTGGATGAAAGGAGATAAGAGCACTAAGTTCTTTTTTCAATTTTTACAACATAAACATAAAAAGGAGCATATTTATGTCATCAAAACTATGAATGGTTTATTGTAGACCATCCAAGAGAATATCATGAAAATATTTTATGAACATTATAAGAAGTTGGGTATGTGTAGGATCATCATGGAAAAAATAGGCCCTTAAGTGGCAAAAAAATAAGAAAAATCAGAGTTAAGGCAACTTGACATAAAAATTTGAATAAGTTATCTATATTACTTAAAAAATATGTAAGAATAGAATTTGTAGCAAATTGACTGTAGTTTCTAAACTACTAGGTCTGTTTAAAAAAAAAAATCCATTTGGTGAAAATTTGAAATTTCAATGCAATAGTACTTAAATTTGGGAAAAAATAAGAAGTAGGTGTCGTTTGACCACCCTAACCACAATAAAATGATAAAAAAATTATAATATTTTAGATATAAGTAGAGGACTCATGTCCCAATGTGATGCATATATTTTTGTAAGTTTTTTCCATGTAAACAATTAATTATGATTTTTTTTATTATAGCTTTTAAAAATATAAAACTCATATGTCGACCACCTTAACTTGGTCAAAACTTCATGAAATTCATTTTTCTTTTTAATCCTATAGTATCGAAGAACAAAATGTGACACATGTTTTGGATTCAAAAAATGTGATACCGTTTGAAAGCTATAGATGTTTTTCAACCAGTCTATCAATCAAGACTTTAGTCGTAATTTGAATAGAAAATGAATAATAATTACTTATTAAATTCAAAGTAAAGCATAATTTATATTGGTGGAAATATGAGAATCTCCTTTAAAAACACTTTTCGTTTCATCAATTTCGGGTTAAAAAAAGGCATCAGCCACCTACCCATCATATTGCCACTTTTTGACCCATCATGATCCTGCGCATACCTAGCTATTTAGTGATGATTCTAAGAATGATCCTTTAACTCCCATTCTAGAAGATACTTTAGCTAGCTACATTCAGGCTATAAAATCTAGCAAGACTATAGTAAAATTCTTGATCATTACCTTTCCTTAGAAGAGATTGATGAGGCCTTGTATAATTTGGCTTTAGAGAAGAGTCTTAGGCGAGATGGCCTTTTTGTGGAGTTTTATCATGTTCTTTGGCCCCATATTAGAGAAGAATTTTACAATGTGTATTTAGAGGGTATAAAAACTGGGTCTCTTGGACCTTTCATTGACCAAGGTATTATCAAGCTTATTCCCAAAGGAAAACATTAGGAACCGATGAATGGTTGGTGTCCCATTACACTTCTCAATAGGTCATACAAGATTATAGCTAAAGCATTAGCCAAAAGAATTAATCCAATTGTGCAAGAAATTGTAAGAACAAAACAAACTAGATGTTTAGGGGCTAGATTTATCTTTGAAAAATCAATCCTTGCTTGGGAAACTTCGGGACGGGCTCGTCAAACTACTCAAGATGCTTTGATTCTTAAACTTTATTTTGATAAAGCCTATGACCGAATACGTTGGTCATTCATCCTCAAAATGCTACAATGGTTGGGTATTGGTCCTAACTTGTGTGCTCATGTGTGAATGCTATTCATGGATGCTAGTGCAAGAGTGGCTATAAACAAAGCTCTATCCCCCCAATTCCCCCTCCAAAATTTCATTTGTCAAGGCTGCCCTCTTGCCCCTTTTCTTTGTCTCTTTGTCCTTCTTGACTTAGCTACCACTCTTTCAAACCACCTTCCCATTTTAACCACCCTTGCTCTCAATCATGTTGATTCCACACTCAATGACTTACCTTACAAGCTTAATATTTCTCATCTTCAAAATAAGGCTTGTATTGATGGCCTTTTAGCAATTTCAAAGTCTAAGCCTAAACTTCCAATAATATATGGATTAGTTGGTGGGAAAGAACTATCACTCACTACACTCTTTTTATTCAAAACTTTGGAAGGAGAGCTGCAGCTAAATCTAGAAGAATAGAGCATTCCCTTAAGGGGCAACTGGTTCAAGGTAGGAAACACTTGGACAACAATCCACATTGTATTCCATTACAACAAAACATGGCTCATACTAAAAATATCCTTCACAAATTTGATGCTTATAAGGGAAGAGGTGATGAGTTAAGGGATCGCATACATTGAATGAAAGAAGGGGATAAGAGCACTAAGTTCTTTTTTCAATTTTTGCAACATAAACATAAAAAGGAGCATATTTTTGTCATAAAAACTAAGGATGGTTTATTGTATACTAGCCAAGAGAATATCATGAAAATCTTTTATGAACATTATAAGAAGGTATTTAGTGATGATTCTAATAATGATCCTTTAATTCCCATTCTGGAAGACAATTTAGCTAACTACATTCCCGAAGACACTTTAGCTAGCTACATTCCCTGTAAAATCTAGCAAGATTATAGTAAACTTCTTGATCATTACCTTTTCTTGGAAGAGATTGATGAAGACTTATATAATTTGGCTTTAGAGAAGAGTCCTGGGCGAGATGGCCTTCTTGTGGAGTTTTATCATGTTCTTTGGCCCCATATTAGAGAAGAATTTTACAATGTGTATTTAGAGGGTATAAAAACTAGGTCTCTTGGACCTCTCATTAACCAAGGTATTATCAAGCTTATTCTCAAAGGAAAACATTAGGACTCAATGAATGGTTGGTGTCCCATTACGCTTCTGAACAGGTCATACAAGATTATAGCTAAAGCATTAGCCAAAAGAATTAAACCAATTGTGTAAGAAATTGTAAGAATGGAACAAACTAAATTTTTAGGGGGAGATTTATCTTGGACAAATCAATCCTTGCTTGGGAAACTTCAAGATGGGCTCGTCAAACTACTCAAGATGCTTTGATTCTTAAACTTTATTTTGATAAAGCCTATGACCGAATACATTGATCATTCATCCTCAAAATGCTCCAATGGTTGGGTATTGGTCCTAACTTTTGTGCTCATGTGTGAATGCTATTCATGGATGCTAGTGCAAGAGTGGCTATAAACGGATCTCTATCCCCCCAATTCCCCCTCCAAAAGTCCATTTGTCAAGATTTCCCTCTTGCCCGTTTTCTTTATGTGCTCACTGTTGATGCCCTTGGTTACCTCCTCCAACATGCCCATTCAAATTCTCTTATTCATGGAATTTTACTCCCTAGTAAATCTATGGCTCTTAACTCCTATTTTGTTGATGATAGCATGTTATTCATCCAAAATATAGATGAATACATCTATAATTTACTCAATATCCTTGATTTTTTCCGTGATGTTTTGGGCTTCAAATTAGCAATGCATAAAATTGAACTTTGGATGACTACTCCCAACCCTTATCTACCTTGGATTCCCAAAGAATAGAAAGATATCAAACATGGTGACATTACTTGATATTTAGGCATTCCTTTTGGGCTAGGAGTTTCCTTGAAAGATATGTGAAGATAGTTTTTTAACAAATTTAAACCCAAAATTTTGGCATGGACAAATAGATTTCTTTCAATCGTTGGGCGTATATAGGTGACCAACAAAGTCCTCTTGGCTAGTCATGTCTATACCCCTTCATGTTGGTTGCCTTCTAAAGCATGCTATAATAAGCTTGCCCAGCTTATTCACAACTTTATTTGGTCTAAATGGGCAAATAAAAAATGTAAGCCTGCCACTTGTTGGTCTCGTTGTGTACTTCCTAATGATAAGGGTGGATTGGGAATTATAGGTCTATTTATTCAAGGTATATGTCTTTCAGCTAAATGGATAGGTGGAGCTTTGGATGGCAATGCCCCTTGGAAATATTTGATTAGATACCGTATAAAAACAACAACCTCTATCAAAGCATGGAGTTCCATCCAATACATAGACAAAATGCTTTTGGCACATCACTTCAAACTCCATGGATTTTCCCTACTCAATTGTATTTGGAAAGCATGGCAATTTTTTTTTCAAAAATTATCTTCGTCTAACCAGTCATTCATCCATGGAATCAGTTTTACATCCTCCTCGATTTGGTGGAACCGATTGATTCAAGTTAATAACTAGCCCCTTGCCAAGATTGCTAGGATGAAACCTAGGTGTCATTTCAAGAAAGATATCCAAGTGTTTAGTGACTTATGGGATCCCACTAGTTTTACATGGAAATCATGGCAACAACTCAGGATATGCTTTGAGCTCAAGAGCCAAGACAAGCTCACTATTTTGGAAAGCTAGAATATGGTCCCTCCTAACCTCTATCCTCATGGCCACTAGTTGTCACTCTAGTTTTTTTAAAGATTGGAGATGGCCTAATGGCAATAGTATCCAAACCTTTCCTCTCAAGATCCTCTATAGACAATTGATTCTTGGCTTGTCTCTTTCAAACTAGCTTAACTTTGTTTGAAGATGTAACTTCAGAAGGTCCAAGTGGAATAAACTTAGCATGCAAATTTGGAAATCCAAAGCGGATGCACTATCTCAACTCACAACATGGAAAATTTTGCATGCCAAACTCCCAGTGGGAGCCCGCCTTAAATTCATTAACCCACCTCCTCCTTGTCCTTTTTGAGGAAAGGTTGAAACAGTCAAACATTGTTTTTGGATGTGCCCCCATGCTAAGAAGTTGTGGACTGCCCTTTTTTTCAGACTCGACTGCTCTGTTTCACTTCCCATGGTCATGGAAATCCACTCTTCTCGGATCCTCAGTGTTGCATAATGTGATTTACAATTCTTGTAGGCTTATCATATTAAAATTCATTTGGAGGATTCATCGCCAAACTGTGTTAGCTTGTACCTTCTCTCCCCTCACGATAGAAATCTTGTTTATTTGTTCCAATCTGTATACTCTCTTGCTATGTTTAACCGATGATCTAGAAAAGAAGGGCAGTGATCATTACCTGCAAGCAGAAAGCTTTTGTCTCAGCTACAGTTTCAACTTGGGCCTTCCTTTCAGCAGTTTACATAGGGGATTTCATGGTTCTCTTCTACAATGGATACTAACAGTTCATGACATCTCAAAGTGGGATATTGTGGTTTACTTTCAGCTGCCTTCTAATTGGGGTCATGTTCAGATTTATGAAGGATTTTCCTTGCTGTTGGTGATTTTCTTCCATCATGGTGGCAGTTTGTCAACTGTGACAAGTTTCTTGGGTGCAATTCTATGTTTGCTGCTTCTTGTGCTGCTGCCCCTTGACCGTGTAGCTATTGCTGGTAACTCTGGTCATGTTTGGCATTCTTCCTGGGTCCTTTACGGAGGTTGTTGGTTGCAGATTACTCCTTGAGAACTCTTGTTATTGCTGTTCTATTTCTGATCAGTTGTTTGGCAGCGTTTTGCTGCTCATTCTTTTGCTATTATCCGCCTTTCTTCTAATCTCTAGCAGCATGCTGCTCATGCTCTAAAATTAGTTTTGAGATATTAACTTTAAACAAAACATATATAAGCTATATATAAGTTATTATATAATTTAAAATTTGACAATTTGGTTGAAATCACCCCTTTCAAATAATATGGTCTTCTAAAATTTTAATTGTAGTTTACTGCTATAATATCTGAATACGGCGAACAGTTTTAGCCGTGCTGGGGGTCTTCAATTTAAAAATGTCAGACACCAGTGTGAATCTATCCGATGTTTCTTTCAAATATGTAACCGCCTACCTTTTCTCGCGCATCACATTTTGTCGCATATATGTGACGTATTCGTAATCAAAATCGTATCTGACTTCGTGGCCTTCGACTAGACCATTTTTGTCAAAAAGTTCTGGAAGTTTCCTCACTTTTCTTACGCCTTTCCAAAAGTTTTTGACATTTTTGCTCAAGCGAAAAAACAGCGGGTGTGGAAAAATAGAGCTTGTAGGTCCAACGGAGTTCTTGGCAAAAAATTTCTAATATAAATATTGGAACTGCATTATAAAATATTAGTGTTAGGGTTCTATTATATCAAGAAATGGCTGAAAGAAAGATTGTATCCTGCGCTGCGTGTAGACTGCAACGCAAGAAATATTCAAAACAATGTATTTTGGCTCCTCATTTTCGTTCACATGATCAAGAAAAGTTCAGAATTGTGGAGAGTGTGTATGGAACCAGCAATATCATCAAACTACTTCAAGTAAATTTTAACCATATTTACTTGCTTTTGAACGCCATTCTCTTTTGTCTAACATTTGTCTCCTTGATATAATTCTGTATTGAGAGTATTATTTGCTTTGTGCGGCTCATGGGATTAATCTGTTGGCTGTTTTACTTACTACTGCCTGGTTTTGATGCATCTTTTGCCTTGTATTGCCACTTTGTTGTGTGTTTGTAATGTAGTCTGAGCTTTACTTCATTCCAAGAGCTACTTGTTCCTTCCAGTATCAGCATATTGTTCCACGCAAAAAAATGGTTTCCTTACTCATGATTGAATATTCACATGCTGTGGTATGGTATAAAAGATTTGCAAGTGCTCAACAGCCACTTAATTGATTTCTTAAACAGAGCTGCTCAATTGTTTTACAGTGCGCATTAATCTGCTGGGTGTCACCATGTTCCTTCTGCATTGATTCTTGTGATTTAAAAAGTACGTTCTAAATGTTGTGAGTAATCAGAGAAGGCTGGGTTTTCTTCTTTCTTACAGCACTTTACTTTGAGGTCTTCAACAGTCCATACATTCTGTTTAAACTCTATAAACGCGTGCATTTCAAAAGAATCAAGCGATATTTAAACAGTGGGAACTGGGAACGTTCTGTTACTTACTCGAATCGGGTCTCTGAACACATTTCATTTGTACTCAGTTTACCGACAAAATAGGCTCTTGTATCATTTAAAAGTGTCATTTTATTACCTAATAGATTTACAAACCTAGTTATAGATGTTCACAAATTATTAAATGTAAAATTACAACTCAATCACTACTATAGATCTTCCTATTAATTTGACTGTGGGACTCATATTTATGTGATTTTGCTTCAGGGTTTGGAAGCTAATCAAAGAGTGAAGGACCCCATCCAGGGAAGTGCTAGTGTAGTCAAGGAATTGCAGAAGCAAATAGCTGAGCTAGAATCTCAGTTGGCGGCCAAAAAAGAAGAGCTCATGAATATGCGTGCTCAGTATGATAAGCTTGCGATCCTCCTGCGAACTAGATCTCCTCAACTTCAAAATGTTGTCTATCACAAGGATACAGCTAAAGGTGTCATGTATGAGGAGGTGAATCAACTGCTCTTGTGGGAGCTAATATGCGATGTATAGATTTACGAGGTTGAGTTGACTGGGTATATTTAAATGGCATACGCATAGCTATTGTAATCATATGCCTTTGTCCCTGACTATTTTAAGATGTTTTATATTATATTCTCGAAAACTATAAGTCCACAATTACTAGAATAAATAATATATGTAATGAACAGATATTATTTATGTATAGAGAGATAGCTTTTTGTTATATCTGGGATATGCTCTATTATTAGCAATGCACATTTTGGGGTTTATTTAAAGTCAAATTTAGATGTATAACTATTAGAATAAAGTTAATCTTAAATATCAAATAATTAAACTTTTGAATAAAAGTATGATAATTATTATAGCCCGTCCAAGTAGTGGAGTTGCTTTGGGCTGTGGGTTTGCTCCCCATAGGTCTCAGGTTCAACCCCCCACTCTCGTGGTTGACTGGTGGGCCTATATGCGAGCTATGATGTCCACCCGTAGGGGGCTAGTCTTACCCCAACTCACCCAGGTACCCAAGGTATGGGCTACTAGGCACACCCTTGCCACATAAAAATAAAAAAAGTATGATAATTATTATTTATTTTTTAAAGTTAATATATAAATCATATTAGATTATTTTATTTGTAAATCATTTGATGTTTAATTAGATCTCTACTTTTCTTACAACAAATATGAAAAATAGAATATTAATTCATTATTTCTATTTATAAATAATAATTGATTTTCACTAGATATGAACAAATTTGTACATTATTGTAAACTATGATATTGAGGGATCTTATTCATGAAACTAATTTCCTCTCTCAAACTCACTTTTTCTCTTTTATCTAGAACACTAATGGAAAGATGTGGAACATTGGTTAAAAATGTTTCATTTCCTACTTTTTGTCCTTCTAATTATTTGCATGGTAAATCTTTTTACAATAAAAATAAATCATTATACTTAAACTAATGTGTATATTATATTATGACCACTAAGAATCCTCTTAAAATATTTACTGAAATAGATTAATATAAAGTTAAAATGTTTTATGCCCACATCTTTATGGGGAGGTATTTGGTCTATGAAATTGAGGTCTTCTGATGAATCCTTGGATTAAATTTTTTAAAATAATTGGCACATGATATGCTAATTTTATTCAAGGTAATTTACTTTTAAATATTTATGATAGCTAGGATTGCACTTTGTGCTAAAAAAATATAATTTTACGAAGAAGAGGTCTTAAGAATTTATCTTAGATACCAAACTTTCCAATGATAAATATAATTTAGTGTATATTTAATGCAAGTAGATTATCCACTAGAAGATATCTATGTTCAATCAATTGACATGTTATTTTCACTATAGCATATATTGTCCCACTAGTAACTAGTGAAAGGTGAATACTTGATATATTATTTGATGAACAAAGATAATATTTATACAAGAAAAAATAGTTCAATAGTTGCATCATAACTACCAACATATCCACATAGCTGAAAGTATTTTAAACAACGTAATATAATATCTAAGTATGCTAACATTACCCCCTTATTAGATTGGTGGACTCTATTCACCTTGCCAAAGAACCCCCATTAAGACTTACATAACAAAACTTGTTGATTCCATAAATACAAATTCTTGAGAAGATATTTATTTGAAGAAAATAATCTTAAATAATGTGGAACTTCAAGTTGTGTTGTGGCCCTTAGAAAGGTATATATTTGAGTTAAATTATCAAGTTTTATTTTCATTAAATTATCAGACAATAATTCATACTAAGATTTGCACTCATAAAAATATATCAAGTTGCCTATTGACCCTCGTAAGGGTCTAATTCTCATCCACAATCTCATGAACTCACTCAACAACAATCCAAATGGAGTTTCTATTAGCATTATTATTATTATTGTTGTATTACAATGTATGGGGCTGCAAGTGTTTGAGCAGTTTTGAATAGTTCTTCAATTGCCTCATTCCAACAAGGCAACCACTCATTCCAACTACTTCTCTTTTGTATGAATGTGTTTGCATGATGATAAATAGATCAATCAATGTTTTATGCATTATTTACCAACATATGGTATCAGAGCACACAATGATCATGTGCCTATAGCTGGTGATGGAGGAGCACGACAAAAGGAAACAATGGAGGTATGAGCTTGCATTGTGATTTGGAGAAGATCCATTTCTTAGCCGCATGCGATTTATTGAATCTACAATGAGAATGATGGTTTAGATCATTTATGATTTCTAGAGTACATGATAGAGGTGGTGAACAAGGGACAGTCTGAAGTTCATTCCAAGATAGAGTGATAAGATCTTTGTTTGGGCTTGTGAAGATGTATTAAAACTATTTGGCGATTCAGACTAGGTTTGAAGTAGTCCTTAGGAATTATCCTTTATTACAATCAATGAAAGGATGTAAGGATCTGAAAGGAAGAGTTGTATTTGGGGAGCCTAGGGTTTGGGACCTAGAATAACAAAACTCAACACTCTCACTCAAGGATGACCCTAGAGATCTCAACCTAGAGGATGCAAAGGAGAAAGAGATCTTGCAATAGGGCTGTCCTAGGGGTTGATTATGAACTAATGAGTGGTTCACCACCAAGTTATGACTTGGAAAGACAAATGCAATGCAAGATGTAATGCTTAACTCTAATGCGATGCAATCTTTCACTAAATGACCAAGAAAAGTATGTGAAAGAGAACATAAAGCTACAAGATGAAATGTGTGCCCTTGGAAATTTGAAGAGGATTGAATGGACCTCTGAAATGCTAAAAATAGTTACTTTTTATGCTGACTGAGACTCATACACTAGGCTAGGTGAATCAATCCAAGATCTAGTTTTCTTTATAGAAATAAGAATCTGGAAAATGGGTAATTGAAACTACAAAAACCTAAAAATTGACCTAAACTAGGACTCATAAGCTAGAAATAGTGTATCAATCCAATTCGGGTTTTTTGAAACTTCAAAGTTTGAATTTTGTGTTCAAGATCTGCTTTGCACTTCTTGATTGGTTTTCGAATCTAAAACCCTAATTTGCAACCTTTAGAATTCTTCCAAGTATTTCCAATGCAAGGTAACAACTTTGAAAACTTTCAACACTTTGACAACTTTCTCCAAACTTGCTCCTTAATGTGCCTTCAACCTAAACCTACAAATCACATAGTAAAGAGAGGGGAAAATGTTATTTTGTTAGTGGATGGGGGTTTTCCTTGGTTAAACCCCGTTTTGGTAATCAAACCTTGAAATGAAATGAAATAGGAATGGACAATGATGAATGAACAAAATATGATGTTGCAACTCACCAAATCCTAGCAATAAGAGGTTGCAAACATGTATGAAGTGGCTCCAATGGATGTAGATCTTGATTCTTTCTTCAATGGGATAGATATTGAATGAAATGCTAACTTAAATCATGAAACCCTACAACACAATTGTTAGCTCAAAAACAAACATGATGCATGGAGAGTTTGACATGATGCTTAATGCTTGAGTAATGCTCTAAAATGTTTGATAATCTACTCTTGAAGACACTTGAATTCTCTTGTGAACTCAAACTTGCTATAAAAATTCTCATTCAACTTGCTAGGTGATCTCTTCAATGCTTGGGGTGAAAATGAGTGAAAGAAACTTGTATTTATACTTAATTATGCAAAAATTCCTAAAATTACAACACTACAAGCTGAAATTAGATCTAGGAGGATAAAATCCTGCCAAGAATTTGATTGGTTTAAATTTTGGGCCACACTAGACTCATACGCCCAAGGCGGCGTATGAGTCCCATTAGGCATAATTTATTGGACCAAATTAAAAAATTCTTAGAAAGGTGTGAAACCAGGATCAAGACGCAAAACCCCATGTGGGAATCATACGCCCAAGGTGGCTTATTAGTCCCAGACCATCAAATTTGGGCCACACAACCTGAAAAACACCTGAAGAGTGATTTGTGTCAGGATCATCCTCAAAAAGATGGATTAAATGAGGCTTTTGGATGAAAAATAAGGCCAATTAAAGCATAAAGAAGACCAATTATTTATAAAAACACTAGAAAAGTGTGAAAGTGTGTTACAACACTTTATAACACTCTAAATAAGGAACAATTAATTTTTTAAGTTCACAAGGGCCCAAGACCTAATGTGAGTTTGTTAAACACATTACAACACTAAGTCAAGGCATCATTAAGCTCAATTTTATTGGAGGGCCCAAACAAGTGTGAAAACATCACCAACAACATTTTTCGACACTACAGGATCTTCTAAAGCATGGAAGCCTTGCTAATAGTTCTTTATGTCTCCTCAAGTAAGTACTGTGGTGGTGATCAACATATAAGGTTTATTCAAATATTTTTTGAGTTAGTTCTTCAATACTTGGTGAGCATATACACCATCCCATACATTAGTTATGTGTTATTTCCCTATTTTAAATAATTTATTATTAAGGTCTCCAACATACATGTATTCATCAAGTGCTACAAGGAAGCATTTCTAAGTTGCAGCTTCAAGTCTCCATTCAAGGGGGGAAAGGCATTTTGGTGATTGAGGAAAGACTAGTGTGAAAAATGTGAAAAGGAAGCCAAAGATTTGTTTTCTTTATACGCCTAAAATATATTATTTAAGGAAATAAAATTGGATAAGGTGAACAATAACCGGCCCTTTGCAATACAAGTTGCTTGAAGGGCTTCCTATTGGAAGGGCTTATTATGGAATAAGTAAGGAAGTGAAGACTAATAGCTAGGTAATATGCTTTACCTTTGAGAAAGATTAATTATTAGAATGAAAAGGTTATAGTCCTTAATCAATAGGTGTTAGGTAGATGTTTTGTAAGGTTACATTATCTATTGAATATGGGATTTTTGTTATTGGTTCCTTCAAGATGAATGGTGTATCTATCAAAGGAGTTAATCTGGTTTATGTGATTGTCAATTTTGCAAAGATTGATGTGAGTGGGGTTGATGTAAGAAAATATGATGATAAGTATTTTGAAAGGAAGGAACTAGTTGAACAAGTACTCAAGGTGGAAGAAGTTATTTTTGATCAAGAATGAAGCCACATGACTTTGTATGTTGAGCCATCATATTGCAAGTTGGTGGCACCAAAGGATGGAGGAATTTCCATCATCTCAAGTTAGCTTCTGACTTTGAGATGATGTTTTAAATGAGAAGCATTTTTTTCTTTAATTTCTTTGTTTTTACTGACAGATTTGAAGAATACATATATTGTGAAGTTTGGTTTTTGGAGACAGGTAAGGGGTTTGGTGTATACCCAATATGGATTGTTATCCAATGAGAGTATGAATTTGTGATCAAGAATTATACCCTTCCGAGGTTCATCAAAAAATATGATATAGCCATTTGTTTGGAGAGCTCAATATGGATTGTTGTCAAATAATTTGAGAATCTATGATTTTAGAGTTTATAGGAGAAATAAATCTAGTTCCAACTAATTTAGGATTTATTTCTTCAAATGAATATTTTCATAAAGATGTATATATATTTTGTAATCAACAAGTTTTGTTATGTAAGCCTTAAGTGGGGTCCCTTAACAAGATGAATTGTATGGTTTTCGAGATACATTTATAGGAACAATATAATAAGGGGGGGAATGTTAGTATTATTATTATGGTTGTATGACATTGTATCAGTTGCAGGTGTTTGAGTAGTTTTGAACAATCCTATAACTGCCTCATTCCAACCATGCAACCTCTCATTCCAACTACTTCTCTCTTGTATAAATGTGCTTGCATAATGATGAATAGATCAATTAATGCTTTATGTATTCTTTTCCAATAGTTTCAACACAAAATCCTTTACTTGTGTTTAAAAGTCAAACTTCACAATATATGTATTCTTCAAATCCATCAGCATCAACAAGGATTAAAAAAGGAAAGAAAAAATAGAAAGAAAAAAAATATTCTCTTGCAAAGCGACATCTCAAAGTGAGAAGGAAACTTGAGATGATGGAAATTCCTCCATCCTCTAGTTCCAATAGACTCTAAAGTGACCTTGTTACACTTTATCCATTTCATGTCTTAGATAAGTCTTTGGAGAAATTGTTAGGTGTTACAAAGTTATCCCCAATTATTGCAATTTGAATGGCACTTCTAATTGGATTATCTATAGTATAACAACCCTTGATATAGCCAAACAACATAAAATATATTAACGTAACTAGTACAAGTACCATTACAAACTTCTTAGTAGGATGTATGAACACATAAGGCATTAGTTGAACTAAACCTTGAACCACATAAGCTATAGCTACAATGAATGAACTTTGAAGTTTCCTCTTTGGATTTGGCTTCTCTAAACCCAATTCAATTATCATCATAAATTGACTCTTAGGAACAAATATTAAGAAGATTGATTTTTTATTAAACATATTAGGGGAGATATATCAACAAAAAAACCTACACAATCATTTCAAGTTGTATATTCTGCTAAATAAGTATTGATTATAATAACAATGAGTTGTATTGGGTTTTGGATATCTTTAAACAACCAAAAATTGAAGACATTCATGCTAAAATGAGCAATAATATCCATTATTTCATTTGTTTGTCACTATAATTTTTGCATGCCACAAACATCTACTCCAAAAATATTTCCATACCACACTAATAATCCCATACATATTTTAATATCCCCATGTAGTGTAGAAAAAAGTATCCCTTTTTCTCACTTAATTTGGGAATGATTAACATTAAAATTAACCTAATATTTCCTTGATCTAGTGTTGTAATGTGTTTCACACATTCACATTAAGTTTAGAGCCCTTTTAAGCTAAATAGACCTAATTTTTCCTTAATTTAGTGTTATAAAGTGTATTTATTTACACCTTCACATTAAGTTTTGGGCCCTATTTCATTTATGACCTTAATATCATCATTAATAGGCCCCTAAGACCCTTTATTATACATCCTAAGGCTTGTTTCAACCGAGATCTTGACATAATCAACAAATACACTTAATATCCTAACCCCCCAATATTTCCTCTGCCCGAAAAGCCTTGGTGGGACCCATACACCACCTTGGACATATGAGCCCCACCTAGATGGCACATATATGACACCTTGGGTGCATTAGTCCTATTTGGCCCCCTTTTAGGGTTTTTCAGTAGGAAATCATGGTTTTGAATTCAAATTTCATGAATGTCCACATTTGGGATCCAATAAATAGAAAATTAGATGAAGTGCCTATATTTAACAAGGTTTCAAATCATTATTTCACCTAAGCATTCATGATATCAACCAAGAAATCAAGATTCAAGTATCCTAAGACTTCACAAGAGCATCATAGAGTATTCAAGATCATTTCTAAGGCATTCAAGGGAATATTTCTTCATCATTTGTTGTAGCAATTCAAGATACATCATCATGTCAAAGGTATAATGTAGCAATAGTGTTGTGATGTAGTATACAAGATCCAAGTTAGGCATTGTTTCATATCCAATTCAAGATCAATATCTACAATCTACATGTCCACATCATGTTAGACTATTGACTTACATTTCAAGACATCATTCAAGGTACCATTGTTCATGTTCCATTGTTTCATCATAAGGTTTAATTACCTAAATGGGGTTTGACCTAGGCAAACCCCTATTCCCTAACAATTAACAAGTTTTTCTTATCTTTGATGTGTGATTGTAGATATAGGTGTTTTGATACTTGAGGATCCTTTGAAGACTAAATTACAAAATTGGAGAAGAGTTGTCAAGTTTCCAAAGTTTTCATCTACATTGTAATATCACATAAATTCATCTACAGGTTGCAATTCAATGTTTCAAACTTGAAGATTTGACAGGAGAGAAGCTACAAGAGATCACTAGAGAATACTATAATTTCAGCCAAACCCTAATACTAGGACTAAATTACCACCTTGGGTGTATGAGTTCCAGTACTACCTTTTTCGATATTTTAGGAGATCCAGATCAGTCACTAAGAGATTCTAGTTTTTGGAAAAAATCCCTAGTCTGGGACTAAATCACCTAGACTAGCATACGAGTCCCAATGAGCATTAAAAGTTGGAATTTTAAGGTTTTAGAGTTTTTTTATCACATCTTTCTTCTAGGTACCCCTCTTCTCATTCTCAATTTGTTATTTTGTATTTCAATTTCATACTCTATTTCATATAGTTAGGTTTTCACATTGCATTCATGTTTTTCTTTCCAAGCCTTTTCTTGGTGTGAACCATACTTTGCTCTTTAATCATGCCCCTATGACACCTTATTGTAGATCTCTTTCCCTTATTCCATACTTGGAGTGAGATCTCTAAAGTTTCCTTTAGTGAAACTTGTAGAAAATAGGTGGAAAGGTCCTAAACCCTAGTTCTATCTTCAAAAAATGATATGACCCCCTATTCCCCTTTTAGTATAGCTTGTTGTTTTTGGAATCTAGCACCTTTAAACACACTAAATATAAAGTGCCAAATCAAATATTGTTGGGGGTTTTCCTAATTGAGTGATTTGGTGGGGGTCTCTCAGTGCATTCTTTTGATCTGTTTGCTTGTGCTCTCTCATTTTCATGGATGATTCTAATGTTCCTTTTCTCACACCATATAATTATTCAACATGGCATAAAATTTTTTGGTGTAAATAAAGTCTTGTACCTAGTTAATTCATTACTAGGGGACTTATTTGCACATGTTAAGTTTACTCAAGTCATAGGAAGGAATCTTTCTAGAAGGTGTTAGTTCTCATTAGTTGTTATCTTATGTTTTGAAAACTACTACATATGAACCTAGGTAAGTGTGATTAGTTGTCTCATGTCATACGATTAAGACACTTGTCATAATCCTTTGACATCTTGCATCTCACCTTGGCTATATAATCAAGGGGTTTCTACTACATTGTACATCAATCATCTCATATCATTGACATTGAATACAGTTTATTCTTGTCATATTCATCTCTCTTTTGTGCTTTCCATTTGGTCACAAAATCTTGGTAGAAATAGCCAATTCTAACATGGTATTAGAGTGGGTTGGGTGCCATTGGAGAGTCTTTTTCTAAAGAGAGATACCGATTTTGGGGTGTTCCATCTTTGACTCTTTATTGTAGGTTCAAATTAGAGCTTTTTGGTGCAAATCTAAGCTCACCATTGCATCTGGAAGGTTTGAGAAAGTCGATTTTTTCTTTTGTTTCATCTAAATCAGACATTTCAGGCCAAATCTATGAGGGTTTGAAGCTGAAAAGTGGTTTTCAGATCCAGAAGGTAGTTGCATTTTTGGAGCATTTTGGGTCAAATCTGACCCTGCCATTAGGTCTAGAAGAGCCAAAAACCCTAAGATCGACTACCAAATCATCCAAATCAGAGCAGTTGTTGGGTGAGGCAAAAATAATTTGCCCCAAGAGCCATACGACCCCAAATCATCATAATAATAGCATCGGTATAAATTTTCTAAAAAATTATTTATTTATTTGCCAAAAAAAAATTATTTTTGGGCAATTGAATTTTTATTGTAAGGTTTTAAAAAAAATAAAAACAATATATATATATATATATATATTGTACACTCTGTGAACTGTACAAATCCGTAGAGTGTAATGTTAGTACCTCCAGGTACATGGTAACTTGTGAAGGCCACATGGCATACCACAGTGGCCCCTATAGCTCCCACAAATCCCAGCGACATTGAAAAGTTATGACCGGTCACTTCGCCGGTTAGCTTTCAACATCCTCGACGATCAGCTTCATATGGACTGACATTTACAAAAACTAACAGCAAGATCAGAAAGTCAGCCACATTAATCACACAATCCCGACAGTTTCTTTTCCTTTAGCAGTGGCCAAAATTTTCAATAAATTCGGCATAGAATACTAGCAGTCAATGATTTAAAATCTAGCATTTTTAGAGATTCCCAAAGAATATTTCAGCTAAGGATAGACTATGACAATGACAGTCATTTAAACGTCAAAGTTAAGCTCATTGCTTCTGCATAGTTTGCAGGTAGGGAATTTTCTTTTCTGACTGGCCCGAAGATTCCAAATTTAATTTCAGGAGTTGATGACGTCAGCCTGCATCATCATTTTCTAAAACAATTTTTCCCCCTTCACAGATTGCATTTTCATTTTGGTAGTCCGACTTCAAAAGGCTATATCTTGCTCATTTTGACTACTTTTTTCAAGCAATTTTTTTATTTGGGCTAATTTTTTGCGTTCTTTATAGTGGTGGAATCAAAATTTGGTTTTGGTTTCTGGTTTTTCCATACATTGAAGATTTTCATGGGTGAACTATTGCTTCGTCCTCATTTTGGAAACTTAAGGAGCTCATATCTTGCTCCTACGATAACATTTTTTAGTGTAGTTTTTTTTTAAAGTGCATGATTTTCCATGTAATTCTCAGTGGTATAATCAAATTGATCTCATTTTGTACCAAAAATTGTACTTGATTCTATGGCCTCTTTTGGGCATTTGCATGTACCAAGATCAAATACCACTTCACTATTTTTTGGCAAGTGGCAACTGTAAACGCACTAATTATAAAGTGCCAAATTAGATATTTCTTGGGGGGTTTCTTGATTGAGTGATTTGTGGGGGTAATCTTGCAGTGTTGGTTGCATTCTTTTGCTTTTTTTTTGTTCTTGCAATGGGGAAATCTCAAATTGAACTCCTAAATCCACATAATTATGCTACATGGAGAAAATCAGTATGGAACTATCTCATGATGAAAGGTCTAATAGGTCATCTAAAGGACATAATTCCAAAACCTATTGATGTTAAATAATTGGCAAGGTGGGAGATTGATCATGAGAAAACACTTGGATGCATATGTTCATTAGTCTCTTTTGATTTACAATTTCATATTGAATCATGCAATACACCTAAAGAGGCATGGGAGACTTCTGAAAAATTGTATGGTAAAATAGATAAGATTAGGGGTTATCAGATTGATAATGATTTGATGAATCTTGATCCTAAATGTTTTGACCACATCCAAGACTACATTTCCAAAATCAAGCAACTAAGAATATAGTTGAAAGAATCTAGTATTGAAAAAGAGGATTTACAATTGATTCTGAATGTGTTATCCAAGCTTGCTCCTAAGTATTCATGGTTTTTCTCTAGCTTTCATACCCATCGAATTTCTATGGGAGCATCATATGTTGATCCTAAGTTTGATGAATTTGTAAATCTCCTAATCTAAGAGTAAGCTAAGTTAATGACCATGGGTCTAATTAAGTCTTCCAAGCCACAAGCATTGGTAGCTAGTGAGTCTAAGGGACATAAAGAATCAAGGAATCTTGATAAGAAGCAAAAGAAGAAAAAGAACAAGTCACATAAAGAATCAGAATCCTCATCCTCAAAAGGAGAATCATCTAAGAAGGAGAGGCCTTTGTGCATATTGCAAGAAGGATGGACATGAATAACACTATTGTTATAAGAAGGACATTGATGAGTTGAAAAATCTTCTCAAAAAGAATCATTTTGATTTGCCTTCTATAATTTTTGAATCTTCTTCTCCTTCTACTTCAAAACAGTCTAAAAAGGACAAAGGTCAAACATCAGGAAATAAAGGGCAAGCTCTTTGTGCTCTTTTAGGTCTAGGATCAGGGAGATGGCTTCTAGATTCAGGAGCATCTCATCATATGGAATCTTCACAGACTATCTTCTCTTAATTTCAGCCTTGTACTATGTCTCCTACTTTGATGGGAAAAAATACATATATGAGTGTAACAGGGAAGGGATCTATTAGTTTTGGGGACAACACTTTTCAAGATTTCTTGTTTGTTCCTCATTTGATGAACAATCTTCTTTCCATATGTCAGATTACACATGGTGGAGATGGGAGAACTATGGAGTTCACACCTAATTCAATCATCATTCGAGACTTGGAGACTAGAGAGATCATTACTACTAGGGTGGTTGATCATTCATCTCAGTTGTATACCTTTGCACAGTTTGCTTCTAATGACGACATTGTTCCTTCGACTGTTGATCATATGAACCATGATTTAAAGGAGACATTTGACTTTTTGAACTTGGGAGTTCTCACACCAGATCCAGTACTTGAGCCATGCATTTCATCTCCTCCATCTATAGTTGTAGTTGATGATGCTTGTGATTCCATAGTTTGGGTTCCTTGTGATTTAGTGCAACATGATATACATAGTCTTCCAAATATGGCTACTTTGGATGACTTCCTGACAAGTATTTCAGACTTGTTTGTGGAGTCTCATCTTGTAGATTTGGGGGACATCATTGATAACATTCATATTCTCTTTGATGAAGATGCACCTTCTTCAGTTGTTGTGAGGGAGCACCTTGACCCTCTTGTTCAGTCTCTACATGATCATTCTTCACAGATTGGCATGAGTGTGGATACTTTTGGACAACATTTGGAGGAGGCTTCTTTTTCTTTAGAGGGGATATCCTTGTCTTTAGATTATTCTCTACATTATCTCTACTAGATGTTGGATTTTCCTTTTCAGTAGTGTGGCCTAGAGCACCTGTTTGGAGTGTGTCGTCTTTCGACATCGACATGGAGACACTTGAGAAATCTTCAGAGACATCATACATCATCCATATTCCTGACATCCTGCATACATCCATGGTCTTGTTTCTTCCTAAGGGGAGGAACATTATTCGGTGAGATTGGATCATCTTCAACATTCAATGTTGAGCTTCTACCATCATTGCAGGAGACTCAATATTGAGGAGGGGCTGCCTTGTCTCTCTTCTACTTCTCTCTTATGAGGGGGTCTTTTTTCTCACATGGGGTTTTTACCTTCTCATACATCATTGAGAGTATTTCACATTTCTTTGTATTTCATCTCTCTTTTTGGGAGGAGTTTTGTCCCACTGGCTTTTCTCCTTTTCTCTAGTTATGAGAGATTGCATTGATTGCATTACATTGTACATGGGTACCTAACATGTCCTAGTAGTTGGGACCCATCTTTGTGTCATTTGCATAATAATCTACTACTCCCTAAGTTGCACTTAAGGGGGGGTGTCATTAGTTGTTATCTTATCCTTTGAAAACTACTACATGTGAACCTAGGTAGGTGTGATTAGTTGGCTCATTTCATAATCCTATGACATCTTGCATCTCACCTTGGCTATATAACCAAGGGGTTTCTACTACATTGTACATCAATCATCTCATATCATTGACATTGAATACAATGTATTCTTTTCATATTCATCTCTCTTATGTTCTTTCCATTTCATCTCAAGATCTTGGTAGACACAATCACATCAACCTCGAAAGACTGACCATGTAAGAACTTATGAAAAGAAACAATAGGATCAAGAGATCAAAGATAGCACAAAAGAGAGAAAGAAGATGAGAGAATATTATGATTGTATTCTCAATATGCATGAAGATGTGCAATTACAAGCATGTATAAGTTTTTCTTATAAAGGCAAGCTAGGACACAATGAAGGGCCATGAATGAGACAAGTGTCCCAATCATGTGTAGGGTAGGTAGAAAGAAATATTAGATAATTCCATGAAAGGTGGATCACCCACCTAAGGTGGAATTATTATGATAACTAGATCACACCACAAAGAGTGGAATTTGTCCTACACACACTTCCCTAAGTGTCCAACTCATTTCTCTCAATGTATACACAAACCTATATGCAATATGCAAATAACTAGGTGTCACAAGTGGAACCTATAGTGATATGCATTCCTTAAGTAAGCTTAAGTAAAGTGTAATAAGTAAAATACTTATTTACACCAACACCCCCCGTTAAGTGCAATTGGGGGAATAAAGACTCAAGCGAACCATGCAAGAGAAGATGCAAGATGGGTTCTAGCAACTGGACCATGTTAGGTACCTATGTACAAATGCAATGAAAACTGTCATAAGTGAGGAAAGGGAGAAAACCTCATGGGAAAAATTCCCCCTCAAAAGAGAGAAGAAAACAAAACCCTATGAACACAGGATGAGAAGGACAAAACCCCATGTGAGGAAAAATTCCCCCCCATACAAGAGAAGAAGAGAGACAAAGTAGCCCCCCCTCAATGTACAATGTTCACCCATCGAAGATGCTTGATAAGGAATGAAGAAGCTTCTCCAAAAGTGTCGAAAAACGTTCCTCCCCTTAGGTAGAAACAATACCAAAGGTGCATGAATGAAGTCTCCCCAATCCACAAGTGAAGAAAGAAGAACCCTCAAAATGTAAGGAGTCTTTGAAATCTGCTCAAATTTCCCTGTGTTGATGTTGATAGATGCCTTTCCCAAACCGTGTGAAGCTATAATGGAAAGTGCAAAGGTTGAAGTGTAGTCACTTCCTATAATCTATGATAACCCCTTTGCAACAATACTCCCATCCACTGAAAAAGACAACTCAAGATCTAGCAAGGATGAAGGTAGAACATACTCCAAAGATGCAAGTGTCCCCTCAGGAGAGAAAGTAGCCTCATCCAACTATTGTACATATACATCCACAATCACATCCACAAATGAAAATAAAGAACATGATCTCTCGAGTCTCAAAGTCTTGAATGATAACCGAAATAGGAGTACTCTAATGACTAAAGGTCACTCTGTATATGTTGAAAATAAGGTACTTGAACCTATAGATAAAGATAAAATGGATGAGTAAACATACCAAGGCTCTTGGATGTCTTTGTAAACTAGTTTCACAAGATTTGTTGTTTCAAATTGAATCATGTAAAAATTATCATGAAGCTTGGGACAAATTGAGAACATTATATGGTACTATTGATGAAGTAAGAGGCTATCAAATTGATAATGAACTGATGAGCCTTGATCCTAAGAACTTTGAAAACATCCAGGACCACATCACTAAGGTTAATGATCTAAGAGAGCAATATAAAGCATTTGGAATTGTTAAAAAGGACATTCATTTGGTCTACAATACAATGAACAAACTTGGTCCTGATTATGCTTCTTTTGTTTCTAGCTTTTATACTCATAGATTGATTATGGGTTTTACATATACTATACCTTCATTTACACCATTTTATGAGATATTGATACATGAACAACAAAAGCTTATATCAATGGGTCTCATCAAGAATTCTATATCTTAGGCATTGTTGGTTAGTCAAGTGAAAGAATCAAAATAAGATAAGAAATAGAAGAAAGCAATGAATAATCCACTTTCAAATCAAGAAAAGAAAAAATACCCTTATAAAGGGGAATCATCTAAGAAGGAGAAACCCTACTTGTGCATATTGCAAGCAGGATGGACATGAAGAACAGTATTGAACATATAAGAATGATATTGATGAGTTGAAAAATATTCTCAAAAGGAATCACATTGATTTTCCTTCTAGAATGTCTAAATCACCTCCTTCAAAACAATCTAAAATGGAAAAAGGTCAAGCTTTTACATCAACAAGTAAAGGACAAGCTCTTTGTGCTTTTTCAGGTCTAGGATTAGGAAGATGGCTTCTAGATTCAGGAGCATCTCATCATATGGCATATTTTTAGTCTATATTCTCTTCTTTTTAGCCTTGTACTATGTCTCCTATTTTGATAGGAAACAATAAATACATGGTTGTTGTGATCAAGCGAAAATCCTATTTTGTTAGAGGGGTGAACACAATAACATTAAAAATCCATTGAAGTAACAAAGTACAAAGGAAATAAACATAAAAACAAAAGGAACAAAGTTACCCTAAGTCTTCATCTTCCATGATTCACCTTTGTTACACCTCCTAGCTTGCAGTAAATAGAGATGCCCTCAGATTTGTATGAGCAACTATGAAAAATGATAAAGCCCTATGCAAGTGTTGAAGGATTTGTATAAAGGAAATGACCTCACAATGACCTCACAATAGACTAAAAATGATAATGACTGCAAATGACAAAATAACCTAAGTTGACAGAATGAGCATGAGATAGAGATAGAGAGAGCTGAGAAAGCCAAATGAGAACAAAATTTCCATTTTATAAAAACTGCAATTTTGAATGTGTGGCCAGGATGAGAAGATGACAAGTACCCTAGAATCAATGGTCAAGATTGAATGTTGTTGTATGCATTAGGGTTAGGTCAAAATTAGGGCAATGTCAAGAAATGAATGGCTAAGATTGAATTATAAGATAATTCAATCAAGGGTCGAAATTAAATGAGATGTCAAAAGATAAGAATTAATTGGGAAGATAAGACTGGCACAGACAAAGAGGTTGCTGGAGAAATTAAATAATAAAATTTATTTACTCCAGGTGACCAGTGAATAATTAAATAATTAAAATAATTATTTAATTATAGAAGAATGTGACAAAAGGAATCATTTTGAATTAAATAATGATTTAATTCAAAATTCAAGAGAGATGGACCAAATTAAATAAATAAAAATTTATTTAATTTATGAGAAAAGAGGCTAATGAATAATTAAATAATTAAAATAATTATTTAATTATAGTGGATAGTGGGATAAAAATTAAATAAATAATAATTTATTTAATTTTAGAAAGAAGGGACTTAATTAGTGACATAATTAAATAAATAAAATTTAATTAATCAATCAAGGAGAATAAAGATAAAAATGAATTAATTAAATAATTAAAATTATTTAATTAATAGAAGAATTATTATGACTTTAGAAAATAATCAAATAATTAAAAATTATTTAATTATTAAGAATGAAAGGGGCAATGTTGAATAATCTAAGAGTTGCAAGCCTAAGACAATTTTATGTGTCTACATTTTGCCCCTCTTGGCACGTAAGCATTGTGACAAAGAAAATAAGTCAAAAAATGCCCCAGTGCAAAATAAGATGAGGAAGAATGACGAGGAGGGTTACGGTATGCCCCCTCGAGAGGACAGACGGTTCCAAGAACATGAGTGTGCTCTCAAATTAATCGAAGACTAGAATATGAAGAGACAAAGAAATGTTAGTGCAAAAGATATGGGTGATGATATGGATGCAATGCCTATATGAGACGAGTGAGAGAAGATGACAAGACTAAAGAAGATGCATGTTAGTTCCTAGACCAAATCCTTCAAAACATTGCCATAGGACTAATATTTATTGCTCTTAATCATCATTGGGTGGTAAAAATGACACAAATGGACAACAAACACAATGGTATGACGTAGACCAAGGTGTGCAAGGTCATCCACTTGAAAAATAGACAGTCACAGACAAGGAATGTCCTAACTCATACTAAGGGCGAAGTTGCCCCAGTCTTTTTGTCAAGACAACCCATAGACAGCAGTCAGAGAAAATAAAATAGGCCAGGAGACATCATCGAACCTCTAAATCCTTCATTGGACATCCTCGAAGTAGCTAGTAACATGACCAAAAAGACAAGATAGTAAAAAAATATAAAACAAAATAGCCAAGATAGCCAAAAGATAAGATAAGAAAGACCAGAAAGATTAACAGCCATGTAATTTTGTTTGCCAATGTTTGCTTGCCAAAGATTGAATTCTTGTTTGATTTGACAGTTTTGACAGTTTAAGAGTTTTGCCAATTTGACGGTGTTGACGGTTTGACGGGGCCTATTGTCAGGAAGGACACATCCTGAAAAAGGAAAAGGACATTTTGACAAGGTCTAACTCCAAGAAGGACACATCTTGAAGAGGACCAAAGAGTGACAAGATTGACATTGTTTTGAGTAATATGTTTTGGCAAGTTGACTAATGTTGACTGTATGATTGATTGGCTTATGTTGTCTAATTTGACCAATTTTGACATTGACGTTTCGAATGACTGTCTTGTGTCTGAGTTTGACTATGTCTGACTTATTTGACTGATGCAACGATTGTGACAAATGCCATGATTTTATTTGGACCAACCTAAAAGGACTGACCTAATGTCTCGGGGACTCATCGACTGATGGCCTTGCCTACGTAGCAAATGCACAGAGACAACGTAGTTCGACAATGACATGGACTGACTGACATCACTGACTTTGACTCCATGTGACTGACTTTGACATTGATTTGGATGTTTTTGTGTTTTTCTCTTGACATTTTATGATTTTTAGGTCTTTTTTCAGGACATTTTATGATGTTTTAGGTTTTTCTTTAGGACATTTTATGATGTTTTTGTCTTTTTTCAGGACATTTTATGATGTTTTTGTCTTTTTTCAGTACATTTTATGATGTTTTTGTCTTTTTTCAAGACATTTTATGATTTTTTTGTCTTTTTTCAAGACATTTTATGATGTTTTTGGATTTTGACGTTTAAGAGGATCGTGACAAATGCATATGACTAATTCCTACACATGAGAATCCAAGGACAAACATGATTGTGCCCCTAGTCAAGCTAAATACCAATTGACAAGTGATGACAACGTTGTTTGACGTGGGAAGGACGCATCCTAAAACAACGTGAGGGCAATGATGATAATGTGATGAAAGTATCGTGGTCTACAGCCAGGCCAGGAACGTAGTCAAGTAATGTTTTGGATAATGTGCTTGTATGGATTAGACTCGTTGCATTTGGAATGACTTGGTTAGGACTAGATGGGATGATGATTATCCTTAGACCATTTGACAAGGGAAAGCCAAGATAGGTGACAAGCATAAAAGGACAAAAGGTGGCCTTGGTAAAGGACGAGACACATGAGACTAATGGAATTGTCATATTATTTTCAAGAACTATGTCATATAAGGACAATAAGACTATGATATTCAATGACATGATGTTTCGTGAATTGTGTATGACCGAAGGATAGACATGCCAAGAGTTTTCCCAAAGCATGATTTATGTGTGCCAGTTTTATGTCAAGACCAAAGTAGGTGGGAAAATGGATGGAAATGATAGGGCTTAGATGGATGTAAATGTCATGAGGAAGGCATGGGAAATGAGACGACTTGCCCCCAAGTGTAAACATTCACATAGATGATTTATTTTACACATGACACCTATTTGCCAAGTTTTCATCATGGTACTTATCCAGGGCGCCTGTTTGCCAGGTTTTCACCACTGGATGAAATTTTTCTCTTTACTATTTTTTTTGAATTTTTTATTTATTTTGGTGTCACCAAGATGCCTGTTTGCCAAGTTTTCATCAGGGTGACAATTTTTATTTTTTTTTACATTATTCAATTTTTTTTTGTATTTTTGATTTCGTGGATAGCCTGGATGCTTTAGATAACCACTGACTGTTCTGAATCCACTGACGGTGCCGATGTAGATACTGGTACCATGATATGTCAATAATGACCTTTCTAAAGGAGTTGTCTTGTGAGGATCGTAGCACTTGGCATACAACTGATCGATGTCATTGTGATCCTTTCTGATATTAGAGTTGGCTTTATAAAAATATGCACATCGCAATAGAGTGCCATGAGAGTCCTTGTGGTAAAGAGTTGCTGCCATGATGTGACGGATTTGTGATGTGGGATTTTTGGACTTTAGACGAGATGTAGGATTATGAAAGATGATGGTAGATGTGGAGAGGTTGTTTGGACGTTTGGATGAATGAATTTTTATTTTCCAAACTTGGGATGGTGGATGATGGATTTTGGAGGGATGGTGTTTGGAACCAACATGCTTAGATGCCTTGTTTGATGACCATTTTGAAGGAGGTGGACATGTGTTATATGTGGGAGTCCTCTTGTCTTGTGGCTCCACATTGTGATTGACTTTTGTATTTGACTGGGTGTCTTTGTTCGATTCGTTTTTCTTTGGGATCCATTTTAATTTCATTTGTCCACTTGTCCTTTTGTTTGATTTAATGGCCTTTGACATTTGATTTTGATCTTTTGACTTGTAAGACTTTTGTTTTTGTTGGTCCCAAAGGGGAGGTTGATTCATGATAGAATGACGGTTCATGGTGTGGGTGGAGAGAGTGTTGGCAGCAATCTTATGACAAGGATTTCTCATGGACTCCATTTTGACATTTGTATCTGACAAAGTTTCCCCCAGTATCGAGGAGGTACCATTGACATCGTTTGATTTGTTGTCTGAGGAATAACCAAGACCTTGATGTCTGTAATTTCCCTAAAGCTGTATTGGTTCAAGAATGCCTTGCTCGTGTATGCCTAGTCCTTTGCCTTGATATTGCATGCTTTGACAGATTCTATTTGCGATGGGGTATTTTTTGTTTTGAAAGCAAGATGCTAACCCATCATGATGTTTATGGACACTGTCACTTGTAATATTTTCATCTGCAAGAAAGCCTGCTCTGACAAAGATAGATGGCCCTAGTTGATAACATGTCTTAGCTTCATTTTCATGTTGGACATATTCCTGATTGATATCTTTGGTCTGATCATGTGACATGTCAAGTTCAGACGATTTTGTTGGCACTTCCAAGGAAATGTCAAAGCCATCATTATGTTTAGTGTCATAGAGTCCAATGATTTTAGCTATAACTTGATCATATGCAAGCATGTCCCTAGTGGAAGATTCTTTTTCTGGAGGAATATCATCTATGTGTCCCATGGAGGCAAGTGTCTCAATTTGGAAAGGGTCAATAGTTGAGGCTTGTATAGGTTCATCAAGTGTTTGATCATGAATGGATTAAAGGTCAAGGAGTGGATCATTTTGGACTTCTTTGTCAATGGTAGGGTCTTGGTCGAAGATGGGGTTGTCATGGATTTGGACTTCTTGGTCAAAGATGGGGTTGTCGTGGATGATACAATTGGAAATAAGGTCATGGGATGGACTACCTTGTTCTTGACATGAGGGTGACATTATAAGGTCATGCTTTGGGCTTTCATTTTGACATGTATCCTCAAGTTTATTAAATGGGATTTGACTTTGGACTATGATAGAATTTTCATGACTAGATGTGGCTTGTGAGGGGGTGACTTGAAAAGGATTAATGACCAAAGGACTAGGATAGGACGTGGAAACTTGGACTGGACTAGTATGTGAAGGACTAGTATATGACATGGGTACTTGTATTGGACTAGTATGTGAAGGATAAGGGTATGACATGGGGACTTGGACTAGATATGTCATGGAGTCTTGGACTAGATTAACTATTGAAGGACAAGGATATGACGTGGAGACTTCGACTGGATTGGTGTAAGGTTGATTGAAATAGGACATGGAGACTTGGACCGGATCGGTATGGTATGATGTGGGGACTTGACATGAGTTGGTAGATGGTTGATAAGGGATGTAGACTTGGATGGGATTAATAGGTGAAGAGTCAAAATATGACATGGAGGTTTGGAATGGACTATTGGACAGTTGGCTTCCCTTGTCAAGGTTAGGATAAGGGTGATAAGTGGACGTTTGTTGTGAATTATTGGTAGGATTCATGTCAAGTGACTGTTGATGGTGAGGGTAGACGGATGGTGGAGAAGTATTTATGTCAAAGCCTTGTGGTAACTTATCCCCTTCATCCAAAAGCATGGCTAGATACATATGAGGGTCATGTAAGAGTGTTTTTTTTACAAAGGAGATTATATGAGGATTTTGCTTGGCAGCTTCTATGTCTTTGAAATATACTCGTCCATTTTGGTCTCTTTGTATGAATGGTTCAAAAATGTTTTTTGATGAAGATAGCATGTTCATGGGAGGTTGCATGTTCATGTTGTGAAATGGGTCGGAAAAGGTCCAATGTTGGTTTGTGTCATAAGTGTTATTATTGATGTTGGGATTGAAATCTTGTCCAACGTTTTCCATTTGTTGTTGTCTTTGAAGCCTAGTCTCAATCGTAAAAGGGATTTGCTCAAATGAGGATGATGAGAATGACAAGTAAATGCGAGGATGACACTACCCTATGTTTTTGTATTTTTTTGATAAAGGATGACAATGCAAGACTATGTTTTTGGATTTTTGACAATAAGGGATGCAATATGACAATATTGTCTAAAGAAAATGACTAATGTCAAAGGACAATGAAGACTAAGATGACAAGTTATGCCACTAATTTTTTTGTATTTTTGGAATAAAGGATGACAATGCAAGACAATGATGACGTTTTCCTAAGAAAATGATTAATGCATGATGACAAGGTTGTCAAGGCAAATATGAGGACTAAGATGATGATGTTTGACTGAGATTGTTTTCTAATGTCTTGTTGAAAAATCTGAGTTGTCCAAGGTCAGTTGTTTGTGTCCAGATTTGTGAATGTTGTGTATATTGTTTGAAAATCTAGAAAACACTTGACAAGCACAATGTTTTGGTATAAGCAAGCACACATGAGACAAGTACAATCCTAAAAGGCCAATAGGCCAAGGGTTTGTATACTTGATATATCCCACCTATTATACCCCAGATTGGTGATAAACACCTTTCCTTCTCGAGAGCGGATAGCTTAGAATTTTGGTGGCATTAGCTCCCCTCCACGGCTCATTAACGTCATTCGAGCACACAAAATTCAGATTCTTTGGGTAGTGACATCCCAATAATTGCTATCTCTACTCAAGGGGATCAGTAGTGAGTATCTTCGGGCATGATACTGTACCCTGCACTATATTAAGCAATGGCCAATAGAACGGTTGGACACTAAGACAAGAGGTGTTTAATTCGTGCATTCCATTCGTGGGGCGTGATCCATGCGACAAGAGTCCCCTTTCGGATCCATCTCATTGGAACCATGCTTGTGATTCTTGGGCTTTCCCCAAGAACCCACTTTTATATACCGGTTGGAAGTCCCTCGGTGTTAGGGTGCTACCAGTCTGAGTCGTCCTAGGGTGAGTACTTTTTCCCACCAGAACAGGCCCAAGTTCTAGAGTCAGTAACCGTTTTTCTTACACCTAGGATCGCATGAATGCGCAAGGGGAGAGGATACTCTGATATACCGAATCATGAAGGGTAATTAACAGAAAAGAATGGGTCTGGTTTTCTGATCACAAGGTTTTCACCAAGTGAGAGCATACTCACCTACCATTCTACAATCACAATCAAGCATAAAAGACATGATTTCGTTTTATATGCACCAAATTCAAATGTTTGCTACTCTAAGAAAAACAAGCACAAAGTTTTGTTAATCCTTCTTTGACATGCGAATCTGCAAACAATGAATATTATTAGTCTCATATGCAATGGTCTTGGACACACAAATGAGGATCGCCACACGCTACAAGAAAAGACTAGTCACCACTATTGGAGAGTTAGCTAGTCACAACAGATCTGATTTTTAGAAAAAAATTTGATAGTAAAATGAAAAATACAGAGAATAAAGCCTATCTAAAATCTCAAGAGGCTTCCAAAAATATAAATAAATCAAAAAAATTTGTTGTTTTGCACCAGAAATTAATTTTTTATGAAAAATCATAAAAAAATTATAAAAAATACAAAACAGCTCTAAAAAGTCTGATTTTTTTACTGGAGTCGTCTAATGTCATGCCAAATCTTAAAAAAAAAATTATGAGTAGATCTACAACTGTGAGTGAGATCTAAGCAAATTTGTTTTAAAACCTAATTTCAAAAACTCTATTTTTTGACTAATAATTTCACATCCAAATTTAAAAACTAAAGAGTAGACCCCTATTGAAATTCAAAGAGTTTTCCAGAAATGTAAACATATCTGAAAAATTCAATTATTTTCTCCCAAAATTATTTTTTTATGAAAAATAGAAAATAAATTATAAAAAATTTAAATCGGCCCTGAAAAATCTAATTTTTGGAATGAAATCTCTAAACGTTGTCTCCAATCTACAATAAACATTTTGTGAAGAAATACGCAGCCGTTTGAAAGTTATGGTCGAATCTTTGGAAACTAAGGTTTTGTCCACAATGATGTCAAACCTGCAACAAAAAGAAACCCAACTCCAAGATTTCTCAAAATGCATTGAAATATGTCAGGTTCACCAATGTGATCAAGGAAAAATCCTATTTTGTTAGAGGGGTTAACACAATAACATTAAAAATCCATTGAAGTAACAAAGTACAAAGGAAATAAACATAAAAACAAAAGGAACAAAGTTACCCTAAGTCTTCATCTTCCATGCTTCACCTTTGTTACACCTCCTAGCTTGCAGTAAATAGAGATGCCCTCAAATTTTTATGAGCAACTATGACAAATGATAAAGCCCTATGCAAGTGTTGAAGGATTTGTATAAAGGAAATGACCTCACAATAGACTAAAAATGATAATGACTGCAAATGACAAAATAACCTAAGTTGACAGAATGAGCATGAGATAGAGAGAGAGAGAGAGAGTTGAGAAAGCCAAATGAGAACAAAATTTCCATTTTATAAAAACTACAATTTTGAATGTGTGGCCAGGATGAGAAGATGACAAGTACCCTAGAATCAATGGTCAAGATTGAATGTTGCTGTATGCATTAGGGTTAGGTCAAAATTAGGGCAATGTCAAGAAATGAATGGCTAAGATTTAATTATAAGATAATTCAATCAAGGGTCGAAATTAAATGAGATGTCAAAAGATAAGAATTAATTTGGAAGATAAGACTGGCATGAACAAAGAGGTTGCTGGAGAAATTAAATAATAAAATTTATTTACTCCAGGTGACCAGTGAATAATTAAATAATTAAAATAATTATTTAATTATAGAAGAATGTGACAAAAGGAATCATTTTGAATTAAATAATGATTTGATTCAAAATTCAAGAGAGTGGACCAAATTAAATAAATAAAATTTATTTAATTTATGAGAGAAAAGGCTAATGAATAATTAAATAATTAAAATAATTATTTAATTATAGTGGATATTGGACAAAAATTAAATAAATAATAATTTATTTAATTTTAGAAGGGGACTTAATTAGTGACATAATTAAATAAATAAAATTTATTTAATTAATCAAGGGAGAATAAAGATAAAAATGAATTAATTAAATAATTAAAATAGAAGAATTATGACTTTAGAAAATAATCAAATAATTAAAAATTATTTAATTATTAAGACTGAAAGGGGCAATGTTGAATAATCTAAGAGTTGCAAGCCTAGGACAATTTTATGTGTCTACAGTTGTAATTGGGAAGGGATCCATTAGATTTGGGGAAAACACTTTCTAGGATATTTTTTATGTTTCTCATTTGATGAACAATATTCTTTCCATATTGTGGACACAGAAAAAGTAATCCTTCTACTTTTTTTCATGTTTAGGTCCTAGTGGACTTTGGCTTGATTTTTCCTAGATTTAATGTTGTAATGTGGTCAACACATTCGCATTATGTCTTGGACCCTTGAGAATCATTAAGACTTCTAGGATGTCTTCTAAAAGTGTTCTGAAGTGTTGTAACCCACTTTCACACTTTTCTAGGACCCTTTCATTATAATTCACTTAAATATCCTATTTTTATCACTTACCAAACCTTATTTCAAAGTGTTGTAAAGAGTTGTAACAAACTCTCACGCTTTCCTAGACTTGTCATCACTAATTGAACCCTTTCTTATGTTTAAATGACCCCTTAATGCAATTTTTGTCCATACTTAAGTGTATTTTTGAGAATATTTCTGTTAAACCTCATTAAATACACTTCAATCCTTGACACCCAGTAAAATTGCCCTGGTGGGACCAAGTCGCCACTTGGGGCGACTTAGTCCCACTGGTCATAAAAATAAAAATAATTTTAATTTTCTGGTGAGATTTTATTCTCTTACCCTTGAGGTTGGGCTGTAATGTGTTATTTTTAGGAAATATTAGAAAATAAAGTATAAATAAAGGGCTTCTCCTCTCATTTTAACCCCTCCATTCATTCAAGCATTCATTCACTTAAGCAATTATCAAGCATCCAAGCACTCTAAGCATCATCAAGTCATCCATTGGAGAACTTCATTGCATATCCTTAGATTTCAATATCAAGGGTTTGGTGATTTTATGAAATTTCATGTTGTTTATTCATCATTTTATTCCTATTTCATCTCATTATCTAGGGATTGATTACTAAATCGGGGTTTGACCAATGCAAACCCCTATTCTCTAACCCTTAACCTTTTTCCCCTCTTTGCATGTGTGTTTGCAAGTCTTAAATATGTATATTTTTGAAAGAGGAAAGTGTGAAAAAGGTGTTTTAAATCCATCAAAGTCATCAAAGTCAATAAAGCCCTAATTGAAGCTTGGAGACCTCTTTCAACCCATTTTCTACAAAATCTGGACCAAATACCTGTCAAAAAAGGAAGTATAGACTGAAAGCTACAAAATCTTGTCCTGAAATTCCTAAGATTCCCAGGAGGACTAGGTTTCCAGATGTGGCGAATTAGTCCCACTGCCAGACCTGAAAAGTGAATTTTGCATTTTTGAGGACCCATTTGGTAGATTCCTATTCTAAAAGATTTTCCCTGAAACTGGACTAAGTTTCCCAACTTGGCGTAAGTGTCCTAGTCAACATTTCCAATCAACCCTGTAGGATTTCAGAGCCTCTATGTATCAGACTTCAAAATCTAGGTGCACCTCTCCAGTCTTGTTTAATTATGTTATTGTTTTCTTGCATTCTTAGGCATTTTTCCATACATCACTATGCTTACAAACACTTTGCATAGCTTAGGTTTTACATTAATAATCACCTTTAATTTTTAGTTTAGTTCATTTAGGCTTTTTGCATCCATTCATACATTAATCTTGAATGTGTACATTGCATTTTGGCCCATTTCTCTCCTTTTAGGTGTAAAACCCTAGAAGAGTTAGAGAACCCTTGGAAGCCAAAATCTTTGTTCACATTTTGGTGAACCTAACTTTTGAACATTTTTGCTTCTGATTTCAAGTGCATCCTAGGTTTAACTTGCATCAACATTGCATTAGGTGTTGCATTGTTTAATTTACATCCTAGGGTTTTAAAAATTGCATTAGTGAAAGCTCATATAGCTTGCATTTTTGCATTATATTTCATTGGAGAACAAAAAAATTCTAGATTTTCATACTGTAGCTGCATTTGTGCATTTGAAAATCATAAAATTGCATTTGAAATTTTTGAAAAATATCAAAAAAATCATCACTAGGACTAAATCGCCACACTGGGCGACTTAGTCCTCCTGCTCATTTTTTCACTGCAATTTCTATCATTTTTTGCACATTTTCTACATTTCTATTTTCTGCTATTGCATTACTATTATAGTTTCTAGAATAGTAGATATTAGAATTTAATAAATCTTAGCTTGCTTTGCATTTCAATCGAACTACATTTGGAAACCTTTGCATGAGTGTTTGGTGTCTTATTGCTAATACCTTAGTGAGATGAAGCTCAAGACTCATGTTATGCCACGATAATACACTTGTTTTGGATCTTTAATTTTCTAATGCTTCCACTCCTAGTATTGCAACTAGTAAACTAGGCATGGATCCTAATTTTAGTGATGCTTTTCCTTCCAATAACATGCAAGTTGACACATCAAATGATCACAATCTGCAATACAAAGTCATTGACATTCATGAGGACTTAACACATCTTCAACATAACTTGTGTCTATAAAACATTTCAACAACTGTGATTCCTGCTATAGAAAACATCCATCGCCTTATTGAAAGTGATGAAGGCCTAAATGTTGTGAAACAAATTGTTGATATCTACAAAAAACATGCTCCTTCCACCTCTAGAACATCCCAACCAACAAACATTGGGGTTATTCAAGGAGGACCTACCACTCCTTCAATAGTAGCATCCATACCTACTTACACCACTCACCAAGTTGCAATATTCATGCAATCTGTTAGGAATGTGATACCTTCCTCAACTATTCCTGCTAGCATTCCTAATTATTATGTGGCATTGAATGTTGTCTCCTCTTCCACCATACCATCTATTATAATTCCATTCACTTTCCCTACCACTACATACACTCCATCACCACTTTCCCTTCCACCTCACACCACTTACACTAACTCTCTCATCACATAAATTTTCCAAAATATCTCCTTCATGCAAAAAAAATATCCACCATCAACGAAAGCTAGAATGGACCCCCTACCTACTGTGTTTGTAGCAACCCACTCTCTCTAGAAATACTAAGAAAACTGATGCCACAAGGAATCGAGATGCGGGTAGATTTGAGAAGTATGGAGGAAAGGGTGATCCTACTAATCATGTCAATTCTTACACTACCTTATGTAGTGAATTTTTCCTAGACAATAAACTATTAGCCAAATTGTTTTCTAGGACTTTAAAAGACACTGCCTTAGAGTGGCTTTCATCTTTACGAAAAAATTCAATTTGTTCATTCAATGAACTAGTTGATACATTTATAAATCATTTTCAAGTGCATATGACTCCAAAGAAGACCTTGGTCGATTTGATGAGATGTAAACAATCAGAAGAAGAAAAAGTAACTAATTTTATCTCATGATACCAATCTCTTTACTCTCAATGCAATGTCAAGATTCCCGATCCACATCTTCAGAAGATGTTTATTGAAAACTTGGAAATTAAACTTCAAGAAAAACTAGCACAATGAAGAAATTTCCCTCCTTTATGCACTTGTGTACAACCCTTTGTGATTATCAAAATTTGGTTAGTAGTCGTGATGCAAAGTCCACTTCTAGCCGAGATGAGAAATCTGAATATGACAATCCAAACAATCCGCAACCATTTAGAAAATCAAAGGGTTCTTACAGTTCAATCCCCCTCAACAACCAACTCAACCTCTCAACAACCAAGTAGCCACTATTAAAGTTGTGATCCCTTATAGTTATGGAGATCCAAAATGACAGTTTACACCTTTACCAGACACTCTTCATAACACTATGTCCCAACTTATACAACAACAAATTATTACTTTACCTATTGTTAAACCGCTTGATCCTACTATGCCTTTACCTCCAACCTTTCAACCCAAATCTTATTTCCATTATCATAGAAATAATGGACATGACACAAAACAGTGTAAGCATCTTAAACACCTAGTGCAAGACCTCATTGATTTTGGCCATCTATTTGTTTCAAATGTTAATGTTAAAGGCAATAAGTCTGTTGCCCCACCAAATTAAAATTTGAATTTTTTTACCAATATGATTCCCAAACATAATGTGTGATTTGTCAAAGCTAGTGAAACTCAAAATAATGATGTGATGAATATTCATATAGATGTTGCACATCCTGATCCTATTCCACATACCACATACCACTACTATTAATCCTATGAATGATATGGTAGGTGTGGTTGACATTATCCCTCGTAAGGGCTAACCTAAGAAACATCTTGATATTACTTCCTCTTCTAAGGATATACTTTTTAATCTTCTTGATGGTCCTCTTTACATAGCCGACCGTATTTATGATAATCCCACTAATGGGATACTCATAGATCCTACCTATGTAGAGAATGTGATTACTGAGAAATTTTTTGTATTACATGATCTTTATCAAGATGATTATGATAAACCAAAAGAATGGATCAAAACACACAATGGTTTCTCTTTCCCTACAATAGGATCAATCATCCTTCCATTATAGATAGGACCTAAAAAATTTGATGTAGCATTCTTTATCCTTCCACAGTCGAATCAATTTCATCTGTGGATAGGCCATCCATGGCTTTGCTCAATGAAAGTTGTCCCTTCGGTCATACACAAATGTTTAAAGTTTCCACTTGAAAATGATATATTCACTGTTAACCATTGTGGCTTTCACCCTTTATCTTCTAAAGGAAATTTCTCCTTAGAAGCCTTTTGGCCCGAGCCCAGAACCTGTCACACCTCACAAAGCCTTCTTTTTCATTGCTTACTAAAAGTTTGAAGAAAAGAAAATTGCAGAATTGTCCCTCTACAATAAATCCCCATCCACTTCTAACACTCCTATCCTAGATGAAACAATGTTGGAACCTAGAAAAGAACCAACCCATCACACTCAAGCAACACCCAAAACCTCCCCCACATCATCCAAATGACCACGAGATAATGATAATAACTTCGTCATACCTCCTCGTACAAAACAAGTTTATAAGGAAAAGGAGAAAGTGGTTGAACAACCTTCCATGGTTTCTTATGTTCCTCCCTTTAGGGAAGAAAATCAACCAATGGTTTATCAACCCACTCATTCACAAGCACAACTTGAAAATAAAACCAAATGAAATAGAGGAGCTAGGGAGCATAGGCTTCGACATCATGCCCTTGCTCGCAAGTCACAAGCTGAAGAAAATAAAGAAAATCAAAATCCACACTTGATAGAAGCAATGCATGATGACCCTCCTCCCCAATCACAACAAAATGATCCAATACAACAACCACAACTCATGATACACCATTCACTGGAGATTGTCATCCATCCTCCTATCATGATTAATATGGATGACGATGATGAAATCACTAAAATTGATGAAGAGGTGCATAATGATTTGAATACATTATTTTCCTCTTCCATGAGCTTAAACAACAAATATCCTTCACCAAGTGTAGAACCTAGTACTTCCCCTAGTTCAGCATTTTCACTTCTCCCTTTGGCTAGTCAACCACCCTCGACATATCTTGAACAAGATTGGGAGGTGGATGACTTGCTCAATGGTTGACTTTCATTTTCCTTACTAATCTTCTGCATTTTCTTTTTCTTTTTCTTTTTCATGTGTGCATGTGCGTCCCATGTTCCCCCATGATGTGTTGTTTGTTGTTCTCCCTCTTTGTGGCATTCTTCTATATGTCATACATTGTTTTTGTTTTTCCTTTTCCTTTTGGGGTTGACGCAAGGAATTGAGACCACAATGTCTCTTTCATGCTAACCCAAAAGGCCCATTTTCCTTTTCTTTTCATTTTCGTTTTTATTTTGCCTGTGTTTTCTTTTTGGGGATGACACAGTGTTGAGATGCCCTATGTATCTTCCATGTTGACCCTTCCTATTCTTTTCCTTTTCATTTTCCTTTTTCTTTTTTTTTTTTCCTTTTGGGGATGATGCAAGGCATTGAGACTGCAATGTCTCTTTCATATTGACCCAAAAGGCCCCTTTTCCTTTTCTTTTCCTTTTCCTTTTCATTTTTCTTGTGTTTTCCTTTTGGGGATGATGTAACACATTGAGAGGCCCTATGTTTTTTCCATGTTGACCCAAAAGGACCCTTTTCCTTTTATTTCCCTTTTCATTTTCATTTTTCTTGTTTTTCCATTTTGGGGATGACACAAGGCATTGAGACTGCAATGTCTCCTTCATGTTGACCCAAAAGCTTTTTAATTTTCATTTTGCTTGTGTTTCTTTTTGGGGATGACACAAGGTGTCGAGACACCTTATGTCTCTTCCATGTTTACCCATAAAAAATTTCTTTATTTTACTTTTCTTACAGTTCTATGTATTTGGGGAATGATGATAGTTATGAGCTCTTTACAAAATATTGCAGCAATGAACAAAATGACCTTGAATTCATAGATCCCTTATGTGTTTTATGTTTTCATTTTATGGGAAACTCCTCATTTTTAATTTTCCTTTTCTTTCACATGACGTAGCCTTACTCGAAAACATATGACTTGGCATAGGGGCTTTCCAAGTTGGCTCTCATGTCTTCTTTTTTTTGCATTGTTCATTTTCTACTTTAAAGTAATTGCTCACAGAACGATGTGTAGAAATTCCTTTAAAGTTGGGGCATACATTGGCATTATTCATTTTCATTTTTATTTTTCTTGATGCAGCCATGTTACTTCATACGATGCATTTTGTCACTTTGTGGATGAAATTGGGTGTAGTGTACTTCATGAGCTTGATCTATCTTAACATATTACATTCCTCTTAGTGGCATGATGTGACACACTACATCCCCTAAGTTGTGAATCTTCTATTCTTTGATTGGTCCTCTCGTGGAAACATTAGACACAATGTTCCCTAAGTTATAGACCTCACATGAACTCTGCAAGACTCCTTTGAACATATTTTACATGTTGCATTTTGCATTTACTAGATGGCCACCTTGCATAACACAACTTGCATGCCTGTAGTTCCATCACATTTGTTCATGAGTTCTATCCGTATGAAGCTTTGCTTGTCTCGTGGCTTTCACGAAATGATAATTTTCATTGTGGTGCCTTATTAAAGTTACCAAGAGGTATAACTTTAGTATGGTTAAGTGGGAAGCCCATTCTGAGGCATGAATTTTCCCCATAGCCACCTATGTGTGTGTGAGTGTATACCATCCATGAGTGTAGTGGACAACCATGAATTTTGCCGCCCCAGAGTGAGTATGAATTTTTGTTTTGGACAAACAACCTAGATGTAATCCACAAATGGTTGGACAAACAATTGAAGCTTGATCCAAATTAATTTCCTTTCAACTTCCCTCTTTCATTCTTTTGCATCACTCTCATGTGTTTTCCTTTGTATTTATGTTTGGTTTGCCATGGGATCTTTTTCCTAGGGGATTGATCATCCCTCTTGATTGTTGTTATCTCATCTTACCAACATCAATGCATTTGGATCCCTCTTGAATTCATGTTCGACTACTTTAGTGTGAGTTTGAAGCAACTTCATCCTCTCACTAAAGTGGGGGCTAACTGTGGACATGAAAAAGTAACCCTTTTACTTTTTCTCATGTTCAAGTCCTCCTAGTGGACTTTGGCTTGATTTTTCATAGATTTAATGTTGTAATGTGGTCAACACATTCACATTAGGTCTTGGACCCTTAAGAATCATTAAGACTTCTAGGATGTCTTGTAAAAGTATTGTGAAGTGTTGTAACCCACTTTGACACTTTTGTAGGACCCTTTCATTATAATTCACATAAATATCCTCTTTTTATCACTTACCAAGTCTCATTTCAAAGTGTTGTAAAGAGTTGTAACAAACTCTCATGCTTTCCTAGACTTTTCATTACTAATTCAACCCTTTCTTATGTTTAAATGATCCCTTAATGCACTTTTCAGCCATACTTAAGTGTATTTTTGAGAATATTCCTGTTAAACCTCATTAAATACACTTCAATTCCTGACACTCAGAAAAATTTCCCTGGTGGAACCAAGTCACCACCTAGGGTGAGTTAGTCTCATTGGGTACAAAAATCAAAATAGTTTTAATTTTCTAGCAGGATTTTATTCTCTTACCCTTGAGGTCGGCCTATGATGTGTTATTTTTAGGAAATAATAGAAAATAAAGTCTAAATAAATGGGTTTTCCTCTCATTTTAACCCCCCATTCATTCAAGCATGGATTCACTTAAGCAATTATCAAGCATTCAAGCACTCTAAGCATCATCAAGCCATCCATTGGAGAATTTCATTGCATATCTTCAGATTTCAACACAAAGGTTTTGGTGTGTTTATGGCATTGCATGTTGTTTATTCATCATTTTATTCCTATTTCATTTCATTATCTAGGGTTTGACCAGCACAAACCCCTATTCTCTAACCCTTAACCCTTTTCCCCTCTTTGCATGTGTGTCTTCAGGTCTTGTATGTAGATTTGTCAAAGAGGAAAGTGTCAAAAATGTGTTTTCAATCCAACAAAGTCATCAAAGTAAATACAACCCTAATTGAAGCTTTGAGACTTCTTTCTGCCTATTTTCTATAGAATCTAGACCAGACACCTGTCAAAAAAGAATTACAGACTAAAAGCTACAGAATCTTGTCCTAAAATTCCTAAGATTCCTAGGTGGACTAAGTCACCATCTGTGGCGAATTAGTCCCACTCTTAGGCCTGAAAAGTGATTTTTGCATTTTTGAGTACCTATTTGGTAGATTCCTGTTCCAACAGATTTTCCTGAAAACTAGACTAAGTCACCTAGCTTGGTGTAAGTGTCACAGTGAACATTTCTAGTCAACCTTTCCAGATTCCAGAGCTTCTCTACATCAAACTTTAGATTCTAGGTGCACCTCTCCAGTCATGTTTAATTCTTTCATTGTTTGCTTGCATTCTTAGGCATTTTTGCATACATCACTTTATTTTCAAACACTTTGCATAGCTTAGGTTTTGCATTAATAATCACCTTTACTTTTCAGTTTAGTGCATTTTGACATATTGTGTCCATTCATACATTAATCTTGAATGTGTACATTGAATTTTGGCCCATTTCTCTCCTTTTAGGTGAAAAACCCTAGGAAAGTTAGAGAACCCTTGGAAGCCAAAATCTTTGTTCACACATATATCATATTACACATTTTGGAGATGGGAGGACTATGGAGTTCACACCTGATTCAGTCATCATTGAAGACTTGGAGAGTCGAGAGTTCATTTCTATTGGGGTGGTTGATCGTTCATCTTGGTTGTATACCTTTGCAGATTTTGCTTCCAATGGTGGTATTGTTCCTTCGGCTATTGATCACATTTCAAGTATGAACCATGATTTAGAGGAGACATTTGGCTTCTTGAAATTCGGAGTTCTCAAATCAGATCCAATTATTGATTCATTCATTCCATCTCCTCCATCTACTATTGTACCGGATGATGCTTGTGATTCCATAGTTCTAGTTCCTTGTGATTTAGTACAGTAGGATATTCATTGTATTTCAAATTTGGCTACTTCTAATGAATTCTTGACAAGTATTTCAGACTTGTTCGTGGAGTCTCATATTGTAGATTTGGGGGACATCATTGATGATATGCATCTACTCTTTGATGAAGATGATCCTTCAGTTGATGCAAGGGAACACTTTTACCCTCTTTTTCAATCTCTACATGATCATTCTTTTTACTTTGAAATGACTATAGATCCTCTTGGACAACATTTGGAGGAGGCTTCTTTGCCTTCAGAGGGGATATCCTTTTTTTTGGATTGTGTTCTACATTCATCTCTACTAGATTCTAGATTGCCCTCTTCAACAATGTCCCCTAGAAAACCTATTTAGAGTGAGTAAGATTTCGACATTGACAAGGAGACACTTGAGCATGATTTAAAGACATCATCACATATCATTCATATTCCTAACATCCTGCATACATCCATTTTTTTTTCTTCCTAAGGGGAGGAACATTATTCGATGCTTTTGGATAATCTTCAGCATTCAATGTCGAGCTTCTACCATCATTGCAAGAGAATCAACATTGAGGGGGGGCTACCTTGCCTCTCTTCTTCTTCTATCTTATGGGGGTATTTTTCCTCACATGGGGTTTTGGCCTTCTCATGCATCATTGAGAGCATTTCTTTATTGTATTTCATCTCTTTTTTGGGGTGGAGTTTTATCTCACTATGTTTTCTCCTTTTCTCCATTTGTGAGAGATTACATTGCATATGTACATGGGTACATAACATGGCCTTGTATTCAAGACACATCCTTACATCATTTGCATAATAATCTTCTAGTCCCTAGGTTTCACTTAAGGGGGGTGTTGGTGTAAATAAAGTCTTGAACCTACTTAATTCATTACTGGGGGACTTATTTACATGTTAATTTTACTTAGGTCCTAGGAATATTTCTAGAAGGTGTTAGTTGTCATTATTTGTTATCTTATCTTTTGACTTGTAACACATGTGAACCTAGGTAGTTGTGATTAGTTGTCTCATGTCATATGATTAAGATACTATCCATAATCCTATGACATCTTGTATCTCACCTTGGCTATATAACCAAGGGATTTCTACTACATTGTAACACATCATAACATTGAATCATAATTGATAAGAATATAGTTTATTCTTGTCATATTCATATTCTCTCTCTTGTGCTTTCCATTTGGCCTCAAGATCTAGGTAGGTTATCTCCATAGCCAATTCTAACAACTTTGTTAGAAGTGTAATTTAAACAAAATGAAGCTTTCATGATAATAGCCCTTTTTAATCAAATTGAGATAAAGAGAACCCTTTTTGACAATGGCTTGACCCTTAACATGTGTAGCATAAACCTTTTATATAAGATTGAAGTAGACAAAATCTAAATTCAACTTGACTCTTTATCTATTCATGGGTTTGATAACATAAGAAAACAACTGCTTGGTATGATTAATTTACTTATTAAAGTTGGAAGGATTACATTGCAAACTCCAATCCATGTTATGCCTCACAGTCTTTCTTATAATCTTCTTTAGGTAGACAATGGATTCATGCAATGAATGAAGTGCCTTCTACTCTTCATCATAAAATGAAGTATGTCTACAACAACAAAGTATATACAACCAAAGATGATCCTGAGCCTTGCACATTGACACCAACTACACAAGTGGAACCTGTGAAAGAGAGATTAAAAGAAAAGAATAATAAGGAAGTCACAAAGCTATTGGAAGATGATTGGGTTTACTTATATTTTACACTTACATTCATGGGAAAATACAAGATTACAAAAAATGAGTCTAAAAAGGGAAAAGAAAAAGTAGTAATGTCAACACAAAATTTGAAAGCATACACGTCAACAACTTTAGAAGAAGAAGCAAATTACATAACAAAATTTGATGAAGTTGATTACATGAACATCTACCAAATCCAAAAAAAATGAAAAATATTTATGGAAGAGGTTATTGTTAGAGTTAGAAGGTATATTTCAATTAGTTAAATGAAGATTTGATCAATGGGTATGTGCAGGATCATGATGGGCCAAAAAGTGGCAATATGATAGGTATGTGGCTGACGACTAATTTTATACTCAAAATTGATGAAACGAAAAGGGTTTTTAAAGGAGATTCTCAGCTTTCCACCAATATAAATTATGCTTTCCTTTGAATTTAATAAGTAATTATTATTCATTTTCTATTCAAATTATGACTAAAGTCCTGATTGATAGGTTGATTAAAAAACATCTATAGCTTTCAAATAGTATCACATTTTTTTAATCTAAAACATGTGTCACATTCTATAGGTAATGTGTAGGATCATTGGTCGTGCCCACAAAAAGATATAAAAATCACAGAAAATCCTAACCTAGGAATTGGACATTCCAGCAGGCAACTAATATCTTCTTATGGTCATTCATTTACATTGTCAAACCAGGGAACATATACTTGAAATGGAGCGGCACTGTATGTGCACTAAGAACTGGTTTCAGTCACGATTTACCAAAAATAAATGCATTAAAGGAATTCTACTTATGTTATAGTAACATAATGCAAAACGTTCTAAACTTAATCAAAGCAGAAATCATGAAGACTATTACTAAGAGACAAACTATGAATTGGCCTTATGCTGTAGGAACAATATAAGACTGAGTTTGTGTTGAAACTTTCTAGAATGAAATCTAACTTATGATCAACAAGAAATAAATAACTAACTAACTAACTACAGATACTTACTAAGTGGGCCCCCTTAGCAAGCATCAACTAGTTAAACAAGAATTGAACTCAGAAATTCATCAGCTTTTATTCATAAACTCGAAATGATATACATCATTCTGCTCATATGAAAACTAACAAAAAACTCTATTTCTTATCATAGTACTGACTCTTACATATTCTACTTCTTATTATCATACTAACTTTTACATGCTATGCTTGCTCACTCATGCAGAAGGAACGCTTATTTTAAACCAAAAAAGAAACTAACTACCTAACTCTAACAGAGAAAGACATGGACATAAATGTGTCCTGAAATTGAGGAACATATTTCTCATAAATGAAAGCATATTTGTTCAACCCGATCTAGAGAGAATTTAGCATTCCACTCTTTGTTGATTAAATGATCATTTAGGTTTCTTCCCAACAACCCGAACAAAGAGTCTTCGTTGGAACAACTTCCTTGAAGTCATGCAGGAAATGGACTTTGTTGTAGGGCCGAGATATGTTGTGCTTGACTCATTCATGCTCCCTTCAACAACCTACAATGCACAAGGTGACAGAGGCGAAAGAAAGCACTCGTGGCAAACAACACGATACATTCATTAATCACATATTAAATCTATTTCATCATTCGAAAACCATATGCATTATACCAATCATTTGAGAGGTCAAACAAGGTAATTAATAAGACACATAGATGTTTAGCTATAGGAATATAGGAATGTATTGCTATAGGATACTACCCAATGTCAAATAAAAAGTCTTTAATCAAATAGTTAAAACATCCATTAGCAATAAGAGTAGAGATATTAAAAATACATTATGATACTCAAATTATGAGCATATCCCGAGCTCATCATCTGCCCCCTACTTAACCTAATGATGATCCACCAGCATTAAGTTTCTTGGTTGTTTCCCTAAAAATTTTAGGAGCAGTATGTCTTTTTGGCATAGTCCCAAATTTATAATAGAAACCTTTGAAATGTTGTCATCTTTCATATCTGAGGGTTTTTGTATCCTTATTAACATTTGTAGCTTGATAGGGATAAAGTGGCCACATTAAAACTGGAGGTCAAAATGTTATTGGCAACCATAATTCGAACCTCTTCTGAAGACCAGGCTGTATGTACTTCTCTACCCTTCCAAGGGTTGCTTTAAAATTCAGGGGGCTATGTGGCTCAAATTTCCTCAGCCCAACAGTCAATTTCTCCCATCTCTTTTCAATTCTAGAAGAAGTAAGCTTCCAAAATAGATACGATTGACCTTTGAATTCTTCATACACTTGCTTTCTAATATCAAATATTTTTATTCTTTCTGTTTGATTGTTGAACCCACATGCAATAGTGAGCCAAGTTTTCAGCATTGTGTATGGATCTGTGCTTTTTGATCATAATCGTATAAGCTCATCCCTTTCAGCTTCTTCATAGGCCTCCAATTGTTTTCCATAATTAGTTTCATTGGTCGCCCATGAAATGAGTGACCTTAAATGAATATCACCAATATAAAGAAGTGGATTCCACTCTGTTTCAGAGGGAATTATAAGTCCATGCAAATAAAATTCACCTAAAGAATTCTTTAGCCAGCTAGGGGCTACCTGGTATGCATCATAAAATTCTTTGGTTGTATGAATAACAAGATCTAAATTCCTTGAAATTCTAATTAACTAAAACCAAAGGAATTGTTCCTTAAGGCATAGGGCATAAACCCTAGGCGGTTGTCTACATTCTACAATTTTACCAGTTATTTTCATCATGTCATCCATTTTCTTTTTCATTTCTTGGATTTCCTGTTTTTGCCTTTCAATTTCTCTTTTCAATTTATTCTTCTCCTCCTCCCAAAGACTTTGTTGAATTTCAGTCTTGGCTAAGTGGCGGAAACTCAAGGTTTGAAATTTGACCAGCCTCCATGTGGTCCTAAGGTATTCCAAAAATTCAATCAAAAATGTCTTTTTATAGAAAACCATTGCCTGACAAGTTACAAGGGGTAATAGTGTGTCATTGGACACTTCTAATTGCTCAGTTGGTTCTTCCTCTAGCTACAGGATGAATTCATGTTGCTGTGCAAGAGGAGATTGTACTTCCTCTAAAATTTTCCTAGCTACCTCAGCCAAGTCATCAAGACTTGGCATTCCCCTTTCATTACTATCATGTTTTACTTCGTCAACTTCCATTGGCTCATTTTGGATTTCCTCAGGAACAATAGGTGGGCTATGTGAAACATTCTCAGGTACATTCTAAGAATCATCATGGTTGTATTCTTCAGACTCCTCTTAAATTATTATAATTTCAGGCTAAGCAGAGGTTGAGGTGACTTTCCATTGTTTCCTTACTGAAACTCTTTTTGGAAATGTTGCGACTACAGGAGGCATTCTCATGGCTTTCCTCTTTCTAACTTTCCTATATGATTCAGACTCAACAGAAGAAGATGATGGTGAACTTGTAATGGTAACAGGTGTTGCTATAGGAGAAACTACTATAGGAGAGGAACACTATTGTTTTTTAACATGAGGGTCAGACTTTGGGGTTTGTTCTGCCCTAGATGACTCTCCTACCTTTGTTTTTCCTTTTTCTCTTCTACTAGTAGACCTAGTTCATACATGGGTAGAGGGCTCTATTGTGGAGGCTACAAGACTATGTGTTGCAGGAGCAGATGATTCTTGCTTTGCCTCCCTACTTGAAGATTCTACTCTCTGTTTCTTTTTCTTGCACTGTGTAGGGAGTGCTCTAGGAGGTTCTGGAAGTTGCAGACCTTTTTCAGCAACAAATTCTTGCCAAGAAAGGGGTGATACATCCCTTAGGAAACACTCAATCAAAATTTTAATGAGGGCATGATGGGCAATAGAATTATCCCTTCCTCTCTAGGCTTCATGGGCATTTTGTTTTAAAAGATTTAATAAAAAATTTGGGACATTAACAGCTAACCCATGCCTCATATGGCTCAATAATTTAAAATGGTAAGAATGTAAATAGGAGAAGCGTCCCTCACAAGTTAAGTACCTAATTATGAATGCAGCATATTCTGAATATGGAAAGGGCAGTGACACTTGTTTGCATCCTTGTTTAGAGACCTCCAAGGGTCCATCAATTGGTACTATAAATTTTTCCCTAGTAGAAACATCATCCGAAGAGAAATTTTCTCCTGCTACAGGAAGCCCGGTTACTTCAACAATTCGTTCTTCTATCACAGCCACTGTCAAACCCCATACTGAAGCTTCCCTTTCTGAAAGAGTTCTTAAAAATTCACCAGCAGCCTCCTCATTAAAAGAATCTAACCTCAGAAAATAGTTTAGCCAACCACAATTACTAAATGCCTAAACTATTTGAGGATTTTGTGTTAAGAGCTGATGAGCTACAGGATCATATCTTATCAATTGACCACCCATATTTGCAAATTACTCTTGCTGAGATTCCAAAAACCCAAACCTTTTCTAAAAATTTGAAAGAAAATTCTTCTGCTCTTGCTTCTTTTTGCTTCTTTTTGTCCTGTCATTACTTTTATCTTCTTTTCCAAGAATGATTCAAAAGGTAATTACATGTAATGATTGTTAGGAACTACTCATATCAAATAGTTTAATGTTGTTTAGAATAAAACACACAGCCATATTTGGAAAGTACAAGAAAATTAAAATATCTTATCGGTTGTGACAGTGACATAAGAAAAGGTTTGAAATGGATTAACCCCACCCCCTACTTAAAATATGACATGTTTCCACACATGTGCAAAAGGATAGGCGGAGAATAAACAATAATGATTGATATGTACACAATAGTTGATGAATTAATGAAATAAATAAACAATGTGATAACAAAAGATATCGCGTACCTTTCAATTAATGCTTGCACATGCTAGGAAAGATCACAACGCACCATGAAATGACGGCTGGAATAGAAACCATGAATGAGGGTGGTATGACGGGATGGATGACGTGAAAGAAAAGAGAATGAATTGTGGTGATTGATGGAAAACGGAGAACGTGGCTCCCTTAAAAAGGAAACCTTTACTATGGACATGCAACGTGGAATTTAAAGAGATGCTGCAGGAGAAAGACCGAAGTCTTTCGCTATAGGAAGATCAGTGGCTGCATTTGAAAGAAACTGTTGCATAAATTCATCTTTGGATGTTGGCTTATGATACAACCGAAGACGGTGTCCATTAACCAGTAGTTTGAATCGAATTAGATCTATTGTGGCTAACTGTACTGAGCCATTATCAAATACATTTTCTATTTCATAAGGACCAAGCCATCATGTGGTTAGCTTCCCTTGATTTTCCTTGTACCTGGAGTCATAGAGTAGTGCCCAATCACCGGCAGAGAATTGCTTAGTTCGAATATGATTGTCATGCCATTTTTTTCTTTGTTACTGGATAGCTTCAGTATGCTGCAAGGAAGCTTTCCTCATCTCATCTAATGCATTCGGCTACAGCAGGCGGTCCTTTTGAGCTTCTAAAATATCAATGTTAAGCTGGAGAGCAGTCCTCAAGGTCTTATGCTCAAACTGTATTGGTAACATGGCGGTCTTACCATATAGTAACTCAAAAGGAGTAAACCCATTAGTTGTTTTCCATGTTGTCCTATAGGCCCAGACTGCTTCAGGAAGGTGACTACTCCAATCCTTCTTGTGTAATTGGATTGTCTTTGTAAGGATTGCCTCAATTTCTCTGTTGGTAACCTCTGCCTGACCATTGGCTTGAGGGTGATAGGGGCTAGACTTTCTGTGTCTGATCTTGTAATCATTCATCAATGCAGTGATTAAGTTTGATGTAAACTGAACTCCTTGATCAGTAACAAGTTCCCTTGGGACTCCAAATCTTGTAAAAATCTGCTCATATAGGAACTCAACAACTTTATTGTCACGGGCATGTGTCATTGCTTTCACTTCCACCCACTTGGTTACATAATCAATACACACAAAAATGTATGATTTTCCATTGGACAGAGGATCAATAGGCTCAAAAAAACCCATGCCCCATTTTTCAAAAGGACTGACTACTACTTGAGGACACAGGGGCATTTCATCAGACCTGGTTGGCCTCCCCATGTGTTGACATCTGTCACATTTTCTGGTATAGGCTGCAACATCTTTGTGTAATGTAGGCCAATAGTATCTTGTAGTAAGCACTTTCATAGATGTTCTCTTCGTTGCAAAGTGCCCACCACAGGGTTCATCATGATAGGAATACAAAATGTCATAGGTATCATCATCCCTAATGTACACCTTCTCATGACTTGGTCAGGTCCTATGTAAAATAAACAGTCTACAATCCATGAAAAGTTAAAACTTTTCTCAACCAATAATTTCCTTTCCTTTGGTGAGAAGTGAGCTGGGATCTTGTTTGCTGCTAAATAATTTACAATATTTGCATACCATGGAGTTTGAGTAGTAATAGAAAATAGATGATCATCAGGGAAGCTATCATCAATTACCTCAGAAGTGTCAGCTGGAGGTGTTTGAAGTCTTGACAAGAAATCAACCACCGCATTAGCCCGATCTAGCTTATCAATAACTGTGATATCAAAGTCTTGCAACAATAGGAGCCATCTTGCTAATCTGTCAGATATGGCAGGCTTATTCATGAGGTACCTTATTGCTGCATGATCTGTATGAACAAATATTTGGTAACCAGTGACATAATGTCGAAACTTGTTCAGGGCATACACAACTACTAGCAATTCTTTCTCTATGACAATATAGTTTAATTCAGGGCCTTGAAGGTCTTTGCTAATGAAGTAAATGGCATGCTCAATTGAATTCTCTTTCTATCCCAAAACTGCCCCTATGGCATAATCAGAGGCATCTGTGTGTATATGAAAGGGTAGACTCCACTTTGGTCCTTGAAGAACAGGTGCCTGAGTAAGTAGGTTCTTAAGCTGCAGGAAAGATTTGTTACAGGCCTCAGTCCAGTTAAATGCAGAATCCTTAGTCAATAAGGCATATAGTGGACTGACTATTTTGTTGAAATCTTTGATGAATCTTCTATAATACCCAGCATGTCCTAGGAAGCTTCTAACATCCTTTTGTTTCATAGGTGTTTGCAAAGTTAGAATAACTTCTATTTTTGCAGGATCAACCTGAATTGTTTCCTGGGAGATATGATGGCCTAAAACAATTCCCTCTTGCATCATCATAAAGAATTTCTCACTATTCAAAGACAAATTCTGCTTCTAACATATTTTCAACACTTTTTCCAAATTGGCTAATGCTTCTTCATAAGTAACTCTATAAGTAGTGAAGTCATATATGTAGATATCCATAGTATCATAAGAAATGTAAGAAAAAATACTAATCACTACCCTTTGAAATGTTGTTGGTGCATTACACAGTCCAAAAGGTAAGACAATGTAGTCAAAAGTACCCCATGGACTGGTAAAAGTTGTTTTGTCTTGATCCTTAGGGGCGATTCTTATTTGATTATACCCACTGTATCCATCCAAAAAGGAGAAATACTTTTTACCAGATAATGAGTGTAGCACTTGGTCAACAAATGGTAATGGAAAGTAATCATTTTTAGTTGTTGTGTTCAGCTCCCTATAGTCTACACAAACTCTCCATTTTCCACCTTTTTTAGGAACAATCACCAATGGAAATACCCATTGACTATCTGAAATGGGGTAGATGAAACCAGCATTAAGTAATTTTTAGAGCTTTGTTTTAACTATTTTCCTAAGTGATGGATTTATCCTTCTTTAAGGCTGCCTAATAGGTGAACAATCTTCCTTAATGTAGATCCTATGAGTACAGAGCTGAGGACCTATTCCCTTCATATCCCCATAGTCCCATGCAAAAGCTTTGTGTTGTTCTTGCAACATTGTGACTAGGGCAGCTTGTTGAGATTAAGGCAGCTTATTATTGATATTTAGATAGTGGTCTATAGACACTTCTACTTGCTTGGTAAGATCATTCATGGAGGCTACTGATAAAGGTGGTGTCTGTATTTCATGTGGAAGCAAGTTATGATAAACTGCTGGGGATTCAGGTGGCAGGCTCTCAGAATTTAGTTGCTGCAGGAAACACTGTTGAGGATAGCTATCTAGAGCAGATGGACTACTCGGATCAGGGTTGGACTGCAAAATATGTAAAAGAAGGTCATCCTCACTCTAAAACTGGGAAAATTGATTAGTTTATAGCATCATTAGCTGAGTTAATGAATTGACTTCTTTAGTTTCTTCTCCTAAATCTAGCCAAATTGGTTGAGACAAGTCTGGTTGAGGCTGAGCGGGTGGGTATAAAGTCAATTTCTTTCTTGACTGACCATCAGATATTTTCATATCTCCTGAATGGCATCCTATAAAAGAATCAGTTGTAGCTAACCATGGTCTACCTAGGATAATAGGATATCCTTTCAAAGTTGTCTTAGTGGACAATATGGTGAAATTTTTTGGGTATTCCCAAGACTCAAAGATGACAATAACATCTTCTACCATTCCATTAGGTTTTACTATGGAACTATCAGTAAGCTACAGGACGGTAGGTGTAGATCGAATGTTTAAGATATTCAAATACTCCATTGTATTCTTGGTCATTATATTGATGGCTACACCAAGGTCAATCAAAACATTCTTTACTATTTGGCCATTAATATTTATTTGTACCACATGATTCTCAGGGTCAGTATATTTTTTAATGACTACCTTCCCTAATATAATATCTATCAACTGTCCTAGAACATGAATAGTTTAGAGATTCTTTTTCTTTCTTCCTGGTTTCTTTAAACAGGCCTCCTTAATGGTTTTTCCATAAATTGGGACATCTTTAATGGCTTGAAAAAGAGGAATTTGAATGTGTACATTCTTTAGCTAATCCAAGATATCAAAAGTAAGCTCTTCCATAGACTTGGATGTAGTAATTTGCAATCTCTGAGGAAAAGGCAATTTAGTCGGATGCTGTAGGACAGGCTCCTTAGAGATAGTATTTGATACAGGTATATGTTCTACAGGATCAGTAGGTTGCTCAGAGGTAGGGTTTGGAATCTATGTTATTACAGGCAGTTGTGGAGCACGGAGAGTGGTTCCAGACCTGAGATGGATATCATAAATATTCAGGGCATAAGTTGGATACTAATTGGCTTCTGCAAAATACATTGGTTGTTGTTGTTGCTGCTGTTTATTATTAGGATTTGGCAATGCTTGAGCAAGCATAGGCATTTGTTTTGGAGGGCCAGTATTTGTTGCAGGTGCTACAAGAGGTGGCATGAGAGGCGAAGGTTGTGGCTACTGAGGCTGCAAGGATCTAGAGGATTGGTTTTGCCATTGTTGTGGGCTTCTCCATTAAAGATTATACTGCCAGTTACCTGGGAGTGGAGTCCATTGTCCTTGTGGTTGCTACCAACCTCCTTGAGGAGATTGCCATTAAGGACTCTAATAGTTAGGCTAGTGTGGTTGAGAATTATTCCAAGGTGGTGATGGGCCATATGTAGGTTGCCACTGATTATTGTAATTAGAATAAGGATTACCAAAAGTCAAAGAATCTTGAGGCATACCTTGTCTTTGAGCCCATGGTTGCCTTTGTACGACAAAGAATACTTGATCATCATCACTTTCTACCATCTTAAAGTCAGTAGGTAACTGCTTAGCCTCTAGGTTAGCCACCATCTTACATCTGCAGTCATGTTTCTTCTGTCTACAATGTGGACAAAACTTAGCCAAGATTGCTTCAGCTTCCTCATGTTTCTTCCGAGCTTGCATAGTATCCAACTATGTAGCCATATTGTTTATGATATCCTACTTAAAATCAAACATCAAATTTGTGATCTCCATCCATGAAACTCCATTAATAGAATACTTTCCCACTATGGCTTGATGACCTCTACCCTTCTGAACAATTGCTCGAGAGTAGTTGAGACATATTTTCTTAATATCATCCCAAGTTAGTTGGGTTATATCACCTCCAAGTCCCATCAGATCCAGGGCATCTATACAGGTATCACTAATTCCCCTTAGAGAAAGCAGTTTCTGAGATTCTTCATTGAAAGTACAGTTTGAATTCTTTTTCAAGGAAAACAAAAATCTTGAGATATAGTCTTCCAAGCTTTCATCCTCCTTTTGTTGAATTCTGAATATATCATCCCCCTTAGTACCACTCTTACAATATTCCTTGTATTTCTCAAGAAATTTTTTTTGCATAGTTGTCCAACTATCAACAACACCTCTTCCCAAACTCATAAACCATCTAAGGGCTCCTTCCTTCAAAGTGGCAGGAAACAACTTTAGCCTATGAGCATCTAAAGTGTAATCATAGCTACAACAGAGGATGTCAAACTCAAACAAAAAAGTGTTAGGGTCCTCTGTAACTAGTCCATAGAACTTGGAAAGTAATGAAGAAGGAATATTTTTAAGGTTATCATTATCTTGCTGGGCAATGATGGGAAACTCGAAAATAGGAGGTTGATTAGGTGGATTTCGAGCCATATTTTCTTGATGGAGTATCAAAGCAAATGTATTTTCTTCAGGTTCTTCGTTAGCTGGGTCAAATGGAAATTCAACAAATAGGTTTTCAAGGAGGAACCTTCTCAGAGCGTCTCTTCTTCTATACATGCAATAGAATGAACCATAACTTGAAGGAATTTGAGAATTCTTGAATAACAAACTAAACTACTGCTAACAATGACTATGACAAGTTCTTAGCTTGACACCATCTCTAGCAACGGCACCAAAAATGGTCATGCCCACAAAAAGATATAAAAATCACGGCAAATTCTAACCTGGGAATTGGACATTCCAACAGGCGACTAATATCTTCTTATGGTCATTCATTTACATTGTCAAACTAGGGAACGTATACTTGAAATGGAGCGGCACTATATGTGCACTAAGAATCGGTTTCAGTCATGATTTACCAAAAATAAATGCATTAAAGGAATTCTACTTATGTTACAGGAATGTAATGCAAAACCTTCTAAACTTAATCAAAGTAGAAATCATGACGACTATTACTAAGAGACAAACTATGAACTAGCCTTATGCTACATGAACAATATAAGACTGAGTTTATCTTGAAACTTTCCAGAATGAAATCTAACTTGTGATCAATAGGAAATAAACAACTAACTAACTAACTACAGATACTTGCTAAGTGGCCCCCCTTAGCAAGCATCAACTAGTTAAACAAGAATTGAACTCAGAACTTCATTAGCATTTATTCATAAACTCGGAATGATATACATTGTTCTTCTCATATGAAAACTAACAAAAAACTCTATTTATTATCATAGTAATGACTCTTACATATTCTACTTCTTATTATCATACTAACTTTTACATGCTATGCTTGCTCACTCACATAGGAGGAATACTTATTTTAAACCAGAAAAGCAACTAACTACCTAACTCGAACAGAGAAAGACGTGGACATAAATGAAAGCATATCCATTCGACCCGATCCACTCTTTCCAAATTAAATGATCATTTAGGTTTCTTCCCAACAACCCAGACAAAGAGTCTTCATTGGAACAACTTCCTTGACGTCATACAGGAAATAGACTTTACTGCAGGGCTGAGATCTATTGCGCTTAACTCGTTCATGCTCCCTTCAACAACCTGTGATTCACAAGGTGACCGAGGCGAAAGAAAGCACTTGTGGCAAACAACACAATACATTCATTAATCACATATTAAATCTATTTCATCATTCAAAAACCATATGCATTATACTAGTCATTCGGGAGGTCAAACAGGGTAATTAATAAGACACATAGAGATGTTAAGCTGTAGGAATATAGGAATGTATTGCTACATGATACTACCCAATTTCAGATAAAAATTCTTTAATCACATAGTTAAAACATACACTAGCAATAAGAGTAGAGATATTAAAAATACATCATGATACTCAAATTATGAGCATATCCTGAGCTCATCAATCATCATGGAAAAAATAGGCCTTTAAGTGGCAAAAAATTTAGAAAACTTGACATAAAAATTTGAATAAGTTATCTATATTATTTCAAAAATATGTAAGAATAGAATCTATAGAAAATTGAATATATTTTCTAAACTACTAGGTTTATTTAAAAAATATATATCTATTTGGTGAAAATCTGAAATTTCAATGCAGTAGTACTTAAATTTCAGGGAAAAAATAAGAAGTAGGTGTCTTTCTGACCACCCTAACTACAATAAAATGATAATATTTTCTTATAATATTTTAGATATAAGTAGAGGACTCATGTCCTGATGTGATGCATATTTTTTTCTAATTTTTTTCTAAGTAACTAATTAATTATGAAATTTTTTTACAACTTTTAAAAAATAAAAAAACTCATATGTCAAACCACCTTAACTTGGTCAAAACTTCACGAATTTTTTTTTAATTTTTAATCCTATAGTATGCAAAGCATAGAATGTGACACATATTTCAAATTCAAAAAATGTGATACCGTTTGAAAGCTATAATTTTTTTTCAATCAGCCTATCAATCAGGACTTTAGTTGTAATTCAAATAGAAAATGAATAATAAAAATTTATTAAATTCAAATTAAAGCATAATTTATACCGGTGGAAAGCTTTGAATCTCCTTTAAAAACCCTTTTTGTTTCATCAATTTTGAGTAAAAAAAAGGCCGTCAGACACATACCCTACAAAACCCATCATATTGCCACTTTTTGACCCATCATGATCTTGCACATACCCCTATGCTTCACATAATATAGGATTAACAAAATTAAAATTGAATTTCATGAAGTTTTGACCAAGTTAAGGTGGTCAGACATACAAGTTTTTATATTTTTTAAAAAATTTGTAATAAAAAATTCATAATTAATTATTTACTTGGAAAAAAATTATAAAAACATATGCATCACATTGGGGCATGAGTCCTCCACTTATATCAAAAATCTTATAAAAATATTATCATTTTATTGTGATTGGGGTGTCGACAGTACACCTACTTATTTTTTCCAAATTTAAATACCACGCATTGAAATTTCAAATTTTCACCAAATAGATTTTTTTTTAAACAAACCTAGTAGTTTAGAAACTACATTCAATTTTCTACACATTCTATTCTTATATATTTTTGAAATAATATAGATAACTTATTCAAATTTTTATGTCAAGTTTCCTAACTCTGATTTTTCTAAATTTTTGCCACTTAAGGGTCTTTTTTTTCCATGATGATCTTGCACATACCCCAATAAAACAAAGAAATAAAACACACAAAAATTTTGGACAGCAAAAGAGGAACAAAAATATTTAACGCAATTCACCCAAAAATGGGCTACATCTACCAACACAGGGTCCAATATATATTAAAATTCCTTTAAATAACATTTGCAATGCATGCAGCAACATCTACAACTTGTAGCTCAATTTTTTTCATCACGTTTTTCACTTGTTTTTACATAGCCATTGCTATGGGTACTTGCAACACTTCCCACAATTTTCTAGCCACTGCTCTACAAATTCCCACTAATATTTTTCACAACCTACTACCCTTAATTTACTCATCACCAAGTGTTCTAATATACTCCCATGCATGTCCCATTAATTACCAATGAAGTGTGTCCATTGGTTGTACCTCATCCACCCAATAAAATATTTTATATAGGCGGCTACATTTAATATTTTCAGCTACCTTTTGACTTTATAATAAAAAATATTGTAACTAATCACTTCCATCTATAACTTCTTTTTTTAAAAAGGGGGTAAAAGTTTATTGAATCAAAGAAACATTACAGAGCTATAATCATTAGCCACCAAAACCTACCAACGAAACCTGTAACAAAATTCCCCAAAGGAACCAATTACATATGAAGATCCTCCATGATTATTTTACTGATGCACACTGAAAGTTGTGAGGATAAAAGTCCCCAATCATCTATATTCCAATTCTCTGCATGCTTAGAGGCCCACTTCACCAGAAGATTAGCCACCCTAGTCCATTCCCTAGGAATATGGCAGAAGGAAACAAATTCCAAAGAATTGCACAAGTTCATAATTTGATGGATCACAACAACAATTTTCCAGTTAACAACATCAAATCTCCACTCATTTAGCATATCAACTACAATCTATAAATCTTATTCATAAATAATCCTCTTCCAACCCAGAGAACAACCTCTTTCAGTAGCATGTAAAATAGCAAGATCCTTCATAAGATTATTAGAATGGCAACCCTTGTAAATAGAGAAGAAAAACACCACACCTCCATTACTGTCTCTTCCTATACCACCAATCCCAACATGTCCAAGATTCCCCCTAGAATATCCATCAATATTTATCTTCAAAATCCCTTGTGGGGGAGGATGCCACCAACCCTCTCGATGAACCTTCTTCTTGACCTAACGAGGGCCATTACTAGCAGAGAAACTAGACCTTCTACCCTCCAATTGAAAATTCCTCACAAAGGGAAGATCACTTGGCTCCACAATAAACGAAAGATCACATTTAGCTAAAATAGTCTCCTAAATCTTGTTGAAGATCTTTCCCCATAAAAGATCCTCGTCTTGCTTTACATCTTGGAAAATCCTTTTATTTCTGTCAAGCCAAATGTGCCAAATAATATAAGTAGGGCCAATAATCCAAGCAATCTAAAGAAAAGACATCTTAGTAGGGGGTCTCCCCAAACTCTCCCAAAACTCTATCGAAGAAGAGGGATGAACATAGGGATGACCCAAAACCCCCACCGAGAATGATAAATACTCCTAACATAAGGTCACTAAAAGAAGAGGTGTGAAGTACCCTCCTCACAATTATTGCACATAACACAGATGGAAGGACCCTGGAAGCATATTTTCCATAGATTTTCCCAAGTAAGAGATATATTTTGAACTACTAGCCATGAAAGGAAATTCCATTTATGTAAAGAAAACTTATTCTAAACATACTTCCACCAAGGGACCCCAACCTTTCCATGCACCTATTTGTCCAACTCCATGTACCCAGTAGTGTTAGAGAATATTCCCTTTAGATCAGAGCCCCAAGCCAAAATATATTTATCCTAGAGAGAACTACACATTCTACCAGCCAAAATTCTAGCTAGAGCATGTCTCTCTTCCTACAGACCTCCTAGAGGCCACTCCAGGGGATCCTTCCAATGCCACACCTCCACCTAACCTAGGGCCTAGACATTTTTTAAGTCTTCCACCTTGAACCAACTAGCTTCTATCATAGAGAGATTGCAAATGAGGAAACATAGATATAATAGAGGGATAACCATCCCAAGAATCATACCAAAAGAGGTCTTTCGAGCCCTTATTAAAAATCCAAAACACACCCTCCTTAATCAACTTAGCCCCTCTTTTGAGAGTCTCCCAAACCATGGAGCATTTCCCTTGGAGACAATATCAGGGAACATCAGAAGGGTTCACCCCACTAAGGTACTTATAATTGAGAATTTTTTCCCAATCCTAATCTTGACAAGTACACCAGTGCTAATACAACTTAGCAACTAAATCTTGGCTCATCAAACTATTAGACTTGAGAACAAGACCACCCTCCTGTTTTGGCCTACTCACAAATTCTCACTTCACTAAACTCCACTTCGAGTTGAGAATATTACCTGCCCAATGGAACTGACGAGCAATGGAATCAAACTCCCTAACAAATCAAGTAGGAGCAACTTGCACAAAGCATCGATAAATAGGAAGGGATTGCACAATGGATTTGAGAAAAACTCATGACCCATCGCAGAGAGGCCCCTATGAGTCTAATGACTAACCCTCCTTTGAAGTTTATCCAAGATATCTTACTAGAAATATTTTGGAAGAGGGCCCATAGTAAGAGGAATCCCCAGAAAAATCAGAGCAAGACTTCCAATTTGAAATTCAAAAATCTGAGCAATCCTAGTGTGAATACACCAAGGAGTATTGAAAAAGTAAATAAAGGACTTATTATCATTAATATTTTGACCAGAAGCATCCAAATAAGTATCCAAATCCTTCCTTAAATTCACAACTTCATTTATTTTGGCCACACCCATTAAAGCAGTATCATCAACAAATTGAAGATGGGACAACGACTGCAACAAGTTACCCCACTGCCAACCCCGAATTAGCCCTTGACCAACACAAGACTTGATAAACCTCCCCATCCCCTCAACCATAATGATGAAAAACTATGGGGAAAAAGGATCTCCTTTCCAAAGACCCCTAGAAGCTCCAAATAGTTCTAAAGGATCCCCATTGGTAAGCACCAAAAAGGAAGTAGAAGTCACATAACTCATGATCCAATCAACCCACTCTTTGTCTAATCGAAAAGCTAAGAGAACCTTTTGTAAGAAGGCCCATTTGACTCTATCATAAGCTTTTTCCATATCAAGTCTGATAAACATAGCCTTGTCCTTACAGACTTCCATAGAATGAATAGCATGAACAGTTATAACAACCCCATCCAAAATTTTCATGGCTGCCATAAATCCCCCTACTCATTGGAGACCAAAGAATTGAGCCATGACTTAAGCCTTTCCGCAATCATTTTAGTAATGAGTTTATAAACCACATTGTAAAGGGAAATGGGGTATAATTGATCTAATGAACAAGCACCTTCCTTCTTTGAAACAAGAGAAAGAAAGGTGGACTTCATGGCCTTCAACATTTCTTTATTCCTTTGAGACTCATGAACAACCTCCAAAATATCCACCTTGATAATCTCCCAAAAACCTTGAAAAAATTCAATAGAGAAACCATCAGGAGTCGGGGCTTTACCTCTTTTCATTTGAAACACAATAGTCTCTAATTCCTATAAAATAATAGACTATAAAAGAGCCCCATTCATGTCATGAGAGACCAAAGAAGGAATGTAGGAAAGAATAGAATTTTCCTCAAAACTCGTAAGGGGAGAGTCCTCAGTAAAAAGAGCTTAAAAATACTTGGAAGCCTCCTAAGAAAAATCAGCTTGAGAAGAGAGTTGAATTCCCTCAGAAGAAATTAGAGAGTTGTTAAGATTACCATTTCTTCTTATAGAAACAAAGTGATGGAAGAAGGCCATATTTCTATTTCCCTCTTGAAGCAAATCAATTTGGGACTTCTACTTCCAAAAGATCTCCCCCCTTAGCTCCCATTCCTCCAAAACCTTAGAAGCCTTAATCTCTTCCCTAATCAACTCAATCTTGAGACCAAGGTCTCGAATCTGGTAAGTGATAGAATCCAAATGAGCCTGAGATATCAACTTGTTGTGATGAATACTTCCAAAACATTGAATATTCCACTTCATAAGTCTATATTTCACAAACTGTAATCTCTTGACGAAGGAATACAAAGTTGTACCATAGGTGGGTCTCCCCTTACGCCACCAATTAGTCATCAACTCATAGAGAGAAGGATCTTGTAACCACATGAGTTGGAATTTCAAAGAAGGATTCCTATGGAAAAGGGACAATTGAAAGTTTAATCGGTGAATGATTTGAAACTCTCCAATCTAGGATCTCTAAGCCAGTAGTCCACCTGTCCCCAACCTCAAAACAGGAGACAAGTAACGTATCAAGCCTCTCAGAGATAGTAGCATCACCACACCTTCGATTGTTCCAAGTGAAAATACAATTATTAGGTCTCACATCAATAAGATTCAAACTAGCCATGTTGTCAATAAGAAGCAGGGAAACCAGGTTAAGATTAGCAATACCCCCTCTCTTCTCTTCTAAACAAGAAACAACATTAAAATCTCTAGCCATAATCCAAGGATTCCATGGAGCAAGAGAGCGGACATAACTAAGATGAATCCAGAGTTGGGAATCACCCATCACATCAGTGGGAGCATAAACATTAGTGAAAATACAAGATTCACCAGACTCCAAACTTGTAGCAATCATAGATATGGAAGAGTGACTCGAGATACGACATAGAGAAAGGACCTTTCTTGGATCCCACAAACAAGCCACACCTCTAGAGCTACCCAAAGCACCAACACATTGGAAACACCCATGAGACCAAACACTAGAAGCTCTATTCAATATACCATCCACTGATAACTTAGTTTCTTGAATAAAAAAAACATCAAGGGAATGGAAACAAATCATTTCTCGAATAGCCTTTTGTCTAGGAGTGCTATTCAAACCCCTTACATTCCATGAAATAAATACCATTTATGGGGATGACAGGAATAAGAGTCTATGGTTTTTACCAACCCAGATTCCACTAGAGTTTCACCCATCAACTTAACCTTCTCCAGGTTTTTCTTGCAGCCCACCTTAAAAGCTTTCTCCATTATCATTCTTAGGATCATTCTTAGAAGAAGCATTTTTTTTAGCAACTAGCTAGTTAACCTAAGGGCATCTCCTTTGCAAGTGCCTATATTCATGACAAAAACAATAGTGAAAAGGAAGAGTTTCATAATCAAGTTGTTGAATCCAAGAAGAGGATCCAACACAAACTTCAATATAATTAGGTAAAGGATTGTTTAAATAAACTTCAACAAAAATTTGAGCATAAGAGATTACCTTTTTTTCCAAAGTTTGTTGGGTAGGTCCAACTGGTTTTCCAAGCAATTGGGCTATCATATGCAAAATATCACTTCTCCAAAATTCCAATGGAAGTTGAGGCAACCGAATCCAAACTAGAACCCTCATAGGAAGTTCTTCAGCAAAGTTGAACCCCTCATGCCAAGGTTTGATGAAGAGCCCAATCTGGTTGTAGAAATATGGACCACATTCAAAATCCTTATTCCTATCTGCCATGCATGAAAAGACAACCAAAAAATAGTTATTGGCAACCAACATTATCTCAATATGCTCCTCTAGATTCCAAACTCGATGAATCCAAGCTTCAAAATCCAACAAAGAAAGGTGAAGACCCATGAATTTGTAGATTAAAGCATGATTGCTCAAATAAGTAACATCTTTTGCAATGGAGTCTGGCTAAATAATCAAGATAGGATGATCCTGACATTGCTCTAAACACCCATTTACCTTTTTAATTCTCAAAAAACCCCCTTTGAAGAAGGCCCTTCACAAGTTCAATTCCTTTTAAAAATCTCCATAGCCAAATATGAACCAAATACCAAATCCCACAATTTGAGCACCCCTTAGAACCAGAAAATGTTAACAGGAAAAGAACCACGCCCAAAAGGGCACACAACATGGAAAGAACAACACCTAACCACCTTTTAACCTCCCCATCGATGGAGAGCAAGCACAAAAAAAAGAGAAAGAAGCCCCACATAAATATTTCCAAACAACCCAATCCACCACATGCACATGCAACAGAGGGCAATGCACAACCACCAACTGTAGAGCAGAAACTCATAATACAAACAATTCCCACCCCTCAAAATAGAGACCAGACCCCCACTCAAGAAATAACACTTATGGCACTCACTTCCAGCTATAACTAATCATTTCAATCATTTGATATTTTTCGTAACCACCTTTTAGATACAAGTGTAGCATAAATATTTAATAACTTGTGTAGTAAATAAAGTAAAATAAGATAAAGATGAAGATTTTATCCATCTGATTGGTCTCCATAAAAAAAAAATCACCCATTTGGAGACAAATCAGACTCCACTCCATACCATCTCCCACTTGGAGACTGATCATAACATCCCTATCCCTACAACTCCCACAAGAAATCAACACCTTGGACCATGCAATTCCCTTATACTTAAATTCAACCTTGAAGGACAACTGAAGTTGAAGAGGAGCTCGACTTCTACCTTGTCACTGCCTTCATAAACATATCTGCTAGATTTTCATCTATATGTATCTTTCCCATATTAACATATCCATCCTCTAACACCGATTGAATGAAATGATATCTTGACACTTTGACTATCCATAAATAAGTAACTTTCAACTTATTGTTTTCTCAACTCTTCCATGAAAATTTTCAACCATATCATCTCCTTTTTTTCCTCTTTTGTAGCTACATACTCTACCTCCATGGTGGATAAAGCAACCACCTTTTGCAATTGAGAAATCCAAATCATTGTTGTCCCACCAACTTTAAATACATAACATGTGGTACTCTACCTAGTATCAATGTGCCCTACCAAATTTGAGTCAACATAGCCTTTTAAATCAGTATTAGATCCCCCAAAACATAAAAAATTTATTGGATGTACCTCTCAAATACCTCAGAATCTATTTTATTGCATTTGAATGCTCAACTCTGGGATGACTCATATACCTGCTAACAACTCCTATGACATGTACATTAAACTATGTATAGCTGAAGTATATGGTACCTTGGATATTTTTCCTTCCTCCTCTTGAGTCTTTGGACACATATCTATAGTCAATTTGACATGACAGGGAAAAGGTGTGCTGACAGCTTTTACATTCTCCATATTAAACCTTTGCAACACCTTCTCAACATAATTAGCCTGAGATAAAGACAATTTTCTATTTTTTATGTCTTGTAATCTTCATACTAAGGATTTGTTTTGATGCCTCCAAATCCTTCATAGCAAATGAATTTTCTAACTTTTTTTTTAATTCCTTTATGTGATCCATGTTAGGCCATGCTCCAAGCATATCATCAACATATAAGCATAAAATATTGTAGCTACCATCATCTAACCTCTTAAAGTAAACAAAATGGTTTGAATTACACAGATTGTAGCCATTTTCAGCCATAAAGTTGTCAAATTTAATATACCATTGTCGAGGTGCTTGCTTCAAGCCATATAAAATTTTCTTCAATCTACACACTAGTATCTCCTTACCTTTAACCTCAAATCCTTGTGGTTGTTCCATATATATTTCCTCTTCCAAATCACCATGGACAATGGTTATTTTACCATCAAGATGTTCTAAATGCAAATCTTCAGTAGCCACAATACTTAAACGAGTATGAATAGAAGTTATTTTAACAACCAGAGAAAATATTTCATCAAAATCAATACCCTTTTTCTATGCAAATATGTTTAGAACTAACCTGGCTTTAAATATTTTCTTACCTCCATCTTCCTCTTTCAACCTAGAAACCCATTTATTTGGTAAAGCCTTTTTACTTGTAGGCAACTTGCATAATTCCCAAGTTTGAATTTTCAATGAGTCCATTTCTTCTTCCATTCAATGCTCTCATTGAACCTTGGCATCCACTTATATAGCTTCATCGTAGCATTCTGGTCTGCCAACATCAGTTAATAAAATATAATACAAAGAGGGAGAAAATATTTTCGGAGGTCTACTTATCCTTGAAGATCATCTAAAATTCACTGGAGTTCATGGTATTTCTTGTTGTTGTTGTTGCAGGCCATGAGGAACTACTAGAACATCATTGTTTGGAGTATCATCCAACACTACATAATCATTTTCTTTCTTTTCATGTTACTGCAACTAATGTTTGTACAACACTTTCTTATTGAATATGACATCCTTGCTTCTCATAATTTTCTAATTTTCAAAATCCCAAAGCCTATAACCAAATTCATCAATGCCATATCGAACAAATATATATTTGTTTTATTTTGCATGAAGCTTGGTTCTACTTTTTGAATCTACATGTGCAAATGCTTCACAACCAAAGGTTTTGAGAAAAGAATAACTCACCTTCTTATCTATTCATGCTTCCTCTGGAATACAACAACCCAAAGGATTAGAGGGACCTCTATTAATCAAATAAAAAAATAGTGTTTACAACTTCTTCCTACATGTTTAAAGTCAGCCCAACATGCAATCTCATAGTCTGTGCACACTCCATTATTGTTCTATTCATGCACTTAACCACTCCATTTTCCTATGGAGTCCTTGGAACTATTTTCTACCTACAAATACCATTAGAGGAACAATAATCTTTAAACTTTTTGCTACAATACTCACCACCATTACCAGATCTGAGACATTTTAACTTTTTACCTGTCTCATTCTCAACCAAGCTTCTCTATTTTTTTAAAGTTTCAAATACATTAGATTTCTTCCTAAGGAAATAAATCCATACCTTCCTTGTTGCATCATCAATAAGTGACATAATACCGAGAGAAGATAATTGATCTGGTCCCCATACATCCATATGCACAAGCTCCAATTTTCCATCTTTCTTTTGCTTCCCATCCTTGAGAAAACTAACTCTCTTTTGTTTTCCATACACACAACTTTCATAGAAATCCATATTAACACATTTTAGACCTGGTAAAAAATTATTTGAATGAAGTAATTTCATACCTTTTGCACTCATATTCCCAAGTCTATTATGCCATAGTGCTGGATTTAGAATCCACAACAACTTTATGATTTTCTACTTGTTGAACTACAACAATTGTTCCTGAACATTGATTTTTATGTGCAATAATAAAAGTAGAAGGAACAGTATAACCTGTATAAAGATATAAGGTTCTTACTTTCACACCTTTTTCTACCATTAAGGCACCTTTTGTAACCTTCCAATTTTTATCACTAAATGTAACAACACAACCTTCATCATCTAGTTGCCCTGCTAAAATTAATTTTTTTCTTAACCTTGAAACATGCCTTACCTCATGTAGTAGCCAATGATTCTCATTCTGTAACTTAATCTTGATTCTTCCCTTTCTAACAATCTGACAAGGTTCATTATCTCCCAAATAAACCATCCCAAAATCTCCTTGTACATAATCAAGCAAATAACATCTATGGTGTGTAGCATGAAATGAATCCCCTGATTCTAACACCCAAGAATCATCAGTATTATCATGGGAAAGAATCAAAGAATCCTCATCATATTTATTACTTACCACATTTACCTTTGTATTACCTTCCCTTTTGTCTCATTCTTTATTTTTTTGAGACCAACAATCTTTCTTTAAATGACCCAGCTTACCATAGTACCAACAATCCTTCTTTTCTCTAGATTTGGACCTCTTGTCCTTTGATTTTCCTCATGAATTACCATGAAATCCATAATTATTTCCTCTCTCCTTTGTTCTACCCCTGCTTTTTGCATTCAAAAGACTGCCTGATGTGGATGTACCACTTGAGCTTTTCCTATGAATTTCCTTGCTCAAAATCACACCAACATCAGCAAATTTTAGTGTATTTGAACCAGAAACAGAATTACTAACCACCATTACCAAGCTATTCTAGCTTTCAGAAAAATAACACAAAATCAAAAGAGCCCTAACTTCTTCATCAAGTTTACATTTACAAAAGTTAATTGACTAGTAACTGTATTGAACTCATTTAAATGATCAACAACTGACCCACCTTCTACCATTTTAATATTAAATAAACACTTCATAAGAAATACTTTATTCAAAGCAGAAGGTTTTTCATATAAATTTTCTAGGGTCTTCATCAAATCTTCAGTTGTCTTCGATGTTGAAATATTAAACATCATAGATTGAGCCAAGCATAAGAAAATACTACCAAGTGCCTTTCTGTCTAGAATATCCCAATCCTCATCAAACATAGTTGTTGGTTTCTTGGATTTCCCTTCCAATGGTTGCCATAAATCCTTCTAATAAAGATAGTCCTCCATCTACATTTTCCATAACTGATAGTTCTTCCCATTGAACTTGTCTACTTTCAACTTACCCTTGTCTACCATAATTCTCACTCAACTATGAGACCTTCTTGCAAAGGATAACTAAACACAACCTACTCTAATACCACTTGTTAGGGTTAGAAGGTAGATTTCAATCAGTTCAATGTAGATTTGATCAATAAAATAGAGAAATAAAACACACAAAAAATTTGGACATCAAAAGAGAAACAAAAATATTTAATGTGGTTCACCCAAAATCGGGCTACATGCACCAACACAGGGTCCAATATATAAAAAACTTATAGTAAATAACATTTACAATGCATGAAACAACATCTGTAACTGTAGCAGTGACATTTTTCATCATTTTTTTCACTTGTTTGTACACAACCATTGCTACGGGTACCCGCAGTGCTTCCTACGTTTTTCCAACCACTGCTCTGTAAATTTCTACTAATGTTTTTCATGACCTACTTCCATTAAAACTCATCACCGAGTTTTATAATATTCTCCCACACATGTCCCATTAATTACCAACGAAGTGTGCTCATTGGTTGTGCCTCATGTACCCAATTAAACATTTTCTTTGGATGGCTACATTTAATATTTTTAGCTATCAGTTGACTTTATAATAAAAAATATTGTAACTAATCACTTCCAAATGTAACTAATCACTTCTAGCTATAACTAATCACTTTCATCTATAACTAATCACTTCTGGCATTTAATATTTGTTTGTAACAACCTTTTAGATACAAGTGCGGCATCAATATTTAATAAGTGTAGCAAATAAAATAAAATAAGATAAAGATGAAGATTTTACACAAGTCTGATTGGTCTCCATAACACAACAGTTATGAACTTATGAAACAACTTGGGTATAGTCGAAAAGGATGTGGTGCTAGAGAACAAGGTATATGTGTCCCTATAGAGCCTAACACACAAGAAATGACTAATGGTCTTGGTTATTGTCCCTTGAAAGAAACATAGAAGCTTTCACTCAATATCAACACTCTTACAACGGATTCTTCTAGGCCAACCTTAACTTTAGTGCATCTTGAACTAATAGAAACTAGTGGTCTTGGTTATTGTCCTTTGAAATAAATGAAAGAATTGAAAAAATATTTGATTAATATCAATGCCATCATGTAAAACACTAACAATTGGAATTTGTTAGATTTTACACCCTCCTTTCAAGGAGAGTACAAAATATCACAATCTAAAGAGTCTTGTGTAAGTATGACACCTCGTACTAAGAAAGAGATATCTTTGTCACAAAATAAAGGAACATCTTCTACTATTGATCAAGAGAGTATCTTGTCGAGACTCCTCCAAGATCATTTGATATCTCTCCCTCAAAGAACATGAGATAAATTTTACTACAAGAGTTCATTTTGTGCATATCATAGAGTACATGGTCATTCTTCTAATGAATGTAAGGCTTTGGATAATAAAATTCAACATCTTAAGGATTGTGGTGCTCGTACTTGTGTTGAATCACCTAGTTCCTATAATTGTTACTGATTTTCATCAATCACCTTGGCTCACCCTTGTCTCGCACTAAGTGGTGGCAATGGGGTTAGGTAGCTTTGTCCTTGTATGACACTTTTTGATTGTCTCTTTTGGCTAGTTGACCACCTTCCATGTATATATAAGAACAAGCTTGTGATTTGGATGACATGCCTTAAGTTGGCTTGCATGTGAAGTACTATGCTATCTTTAGTATTGCATTTTGGAGGCAACCCCTTATTCATGATGTAGTTTCATTCAGGAACCTATGACTTGGCATAGGGCTTTCTAAGTAAGCTCTCATGTCCCCCTTATTGTTAGCATTGAATATTTTCTATGTTAAAGTTGATAGCTCATAGCAATGGTGTTAGCAATCGCTTTCAAGTGGGGGCATACATTGACATTTTTTTTTGATATTTTTCATGTGGACCATTGTGTGATTTTCTTTCTTCTTATTATGCATCCTTTTCTTGGTGGTGTCATTGGGTTTGATTTCCTTTGAGAGCATGATATTTGTTTGAATTCTCCTTTCTTGGAGACATTAGGTATGATGTTCTCCAAGAGACCTTACATGAACTAAGAAAATTCCCTTTGAACAAACCTTTACTCGCATATTGTTCATAAGTGTTTAGCATAAAACAACTTGTTAGGCCTTGTGAAGCTAGAAGTTTCATATTGTGGTACCCTATTAAAGTTATCAGAGGGATAGCTTTGGTATGGTTAGTATGATGAGAAGCATAAACAGGGGCATGCCTTTCTCATTGTACGATGAGAAGTCTAGATAGAGGCATGACTCTCTCACTAAGCCACCCATTGGGAAAACTCACCTAGTGGACATCCTAAAGTTCTGCTAACTAAGAGTGAGCACAAAACCAAAGGCTTAGATATGTTTGTGCTAATCAGACAATCTTGGCTTGATCTTCCTGGTCTTTGATATTATATGATTGGATATCTATCATTGTTGCATACATAAGTTTCTTGAATGTCTACCTTACTATGAGCTTGTGCTTATGCTCATCCTTGCACTAAAGTGGGGGCTAAATGTAGTGTAGGACAAAGTATCCCTTTTTCACACTTAATTTGGGAATGAATAATTAATAATAAAATGAGCTAAATGATGCATTAATTTAGTGTTGTAGTATATTTTCCATATTCACATTAGGTTTAAGGCCTTTTTAATTAAAATGGACTTAATTGTCCCTTATTTTTGGTGTTGTAAGGTGTACCTTTATACTTTCACATTAATCTAGGGCCTCATTAATTAATTGAGCTTAATTACCCTTAATTGGCCCCTTTAATTCAAATCCAAGCCTAATTACTTTTATTTTCTAAAGAGAAAATCTCGACATTCATTAATAATATAACATAACACACAACCTCGAAGAATGTGTTTCCTAGGTAAGTGACCTAGGACCCATTCTACCCCCACTTGGACCTACAATCCCCCTTTGAAATATGTTTTTGGCAGTATTTTAACATTTTCAAATCCATGATTCAATGGTTGCTTGTCATATTTGAATTTTAGGACATTAAGGTTAATTACATATAAATAAGAGGTCATTTCACTATGTTTCACCTAGATTTTCAAGTGTTCAAATCCTAGAGCAAATTTTATGATCAAGATTGATTTTAAGAGCATTTCAAGGCATTCAAGGCCAGATTTATTGAAGCAATCAAGATTCCATTGGCATGCCAAATATTTATTGCATCATGCATGTTGTCTGAGCTAATATGGTGATGTAGAGTTCAAGATCTATTCAAGTATTCAAATGAATTATTTCTAATCAAGTTTCAAGATCAAGATTCACATCCATTGAAGCCAATTCATACTAGTTACAGATTTACATTCCAAGGTTCAAACAAAGGTTTGGGGAGTTGTGACATTTCTTGTTCATTCATCATTCCTTCAAGCTATTTTGTTTAATTTGAAGGTTTAATTATAAAGATAGGTTTTGACCAAGGAAAACTCCCATTCACCTAACAACATTTTCACTCTTGATGCGTGATTGTAGATTTTAGGTGGAAGATCTATTGAAGAACAAAAATTGTAAAGTTGTCAAAGTTGTCGCCATTATTGCAATTTTATGGAAACTGACCTACAAAATTTATTTCCAGCTTTTCGACTACAAGATTTAGGAATCTGGGAGTGTAGACATATGAGAACAAAACCTAGAAATAGATTTTTTGGAGCCCTAGCCAGGAGCCATTCGCCATAAGGAAAATGAGTCCTAAATGAGTTGTGAAAAAACACTTTTTGAGAGAGATACAAAAGATTTATCCCTTCTAGATTCTCCCCAAAGTTTGTAGGTTCCATCAGTTTTATGTTCAAGCTTCTAAATAAACTTTAGAGATCACAATTTGGAGTTTATTTGCTACTTTTAATCTTTTTCCCCAAAATGATATTTGACCTAGACTTTTTTCCTAGCAAAAAAGGGAAATTTGAAGATCCCTCCATAGAATTGATTCTCTAAAAGGTAGTTAGTCAATTCTTGGTGGGGATTTAATTTCCTAATGAATTAGAGAAGTAGGATCCCCTTTTTCCCTCTTTGGATCCACTTTTCTATTTTGGGAAATTCCCTTATCCTATTTTTCTATGTTTCAAGATATATCCTATTTCTAAATGAATATTTAGTGTAGAATGTATAGGGATAGCTCTATTTATATGTACAATTAATATAAGATCTAGAAAACATAATGAGATATGTGTATGCATTGATAAATTGAGACATAAATATGTAGAAATATATCTAAATAGAGATAAATATACGATTATAATTTTGTCAATTTACAACTATTTTAAAACATTTTCTCAAAAGAAACATCAAGCTAAATAAAAAATAAAACAATGATATAAATATATAATATTAAATTATTAGATTCATTCAATCTATATCGTTTCAAATGATAAAACAACCTTGATGACCAGAGCCAAAATGACTAAAAAGAGACAATCTCATTTAAGAAAACTGTCAGTTCAAAAACATCAAGATATCAGTTTGAATCAATCAATTGTCTATCAAAACATCAGAATGCATCTTTAATATATTTATTTATTAATTAAAAATCGAAAAATATATTTTTTTTTCAATTAACAGATAAATACAGTGGGAGGTGCATTCTGATGTCGTGGTAGACGTCACCTTACTGATGTTTTATTTCATACATATGTCCGCCGACCATTTTCGCGCATCACTTTTGTCGCATTCTCCGCCTATGTACTCTTTTCTGTTGATGTCAAAAAAGCTCTGAACGTTTTCTGGCTTTTCTGGCGCATTACACTTTGTCGTATTTTCCGCCCATGTACTGTGTTTGAACATTCTTACGTGTTTCCAATAGGCTTTGAACATTCCGGCCTTTTGTCACGCGTTTCCAAGACAACGAGAAGCACAATCCCATTAGTTGATAATGGGGTTTTCCACTTTCTTCTTTTGCAGCTTCGATGTTGCTTCGTTCATTGTACTCTTTCATTTATGTGTACCGCTCGTCTGATAGATACATTGAATGCTCATTAAAAGACAACGAGAAGCACAATCCCATTAGTTCATAATGGGGTTTTCCACTTTCTTCTTTTGCAGCTTCGATGTTGCTTCGTTCATTGTAATCTTTCTTTTATGTGTACCGCTCATCTGATAGATACATTGAATACTCATTAAATGTTGTGACTAGGTTCCTTCATAGGAAAGAGGGGGTGCTAGAAAATTGTCGGTGCAGCCGACTTCTTGGCTGAAAATTTTCCAATATAAATATTGGAACTGCATTAGAAAATATTCATCTTATGGTTCTATTAGCGCAAGGAATGGGTAAGAGGAAGATTTTATCCTGCGCTGCCTGTAGACTGCAGCGCAAGAAATGCTCAGAAGACTGTATTTTGGCTCCACATTTTCCTCCAGATGATCCTGACAAGTTCACAGTCGTGCAGAGAGTGTATGGAACCAGCTATATCATCAAACTGCTTCAAGTAAGTTTTAACTATACATGCTTTTGAACACCGCCCCTTTTTTTTGTTTGTTTAAAATATGTTTCCTTGATGTCGTTATGTATTGAGATCATGGGCTTGGGCACTGCAGATCTGTTTGAAGAGCTATTTCTAATTCTTATTTCGTTTGTTCCGTTCATGGGATTATTCTCTTTGGTTGTTTTCCTTCCTTATGGCTGGTTTTGATGCATCTAATGGCTTCTATTGCCATTTTGCTTCTCTACTGTTTGTAATGTAGTCTGGGCTTTACCCTCTTCATAGCTTTTATTCCAAGAGCTTCTTGTTCGTTTCAGTATCAGCATATTTTTCAATACCAAATGAACGGTTTCCTTACCCATGATTTAACATTCACCTGGTATGTTATGGTATCCAAGATTTGCAAGTGCTTAACAACCACTTTATTGATTTCCTAAACAGAGCCGCACAATTGTTTTTGGTAGGATTCATCCAAATTGATTCTTGTGAGTAATCAGAGAAAGGGGCTTTTTCTTGGTTACAGTACTGGACTTTAGTCTTTAGTTCACCTTTACACATTAAATTATTAAATTCAATTAACCATAACAGCTGTCTATAATCTATAATGATATTGTTTGAAGTTTTTTGGATTTGATTGTATAATTTTTTTGCATCAATGTTTCGGATAGGATGAAAATGAGAACTCAAAAAATAGATGATGGATCACGAAACGTTAATATAAAAAATTCACACAATCAAATCTAAAAAACTTTGCGCAATATTATTAAATTCATTCAACCATCTAATCATCTTGATGGTGGACCTGCTTGTAGACATTCCTTTCCTTGCGCCTCGCAGTTTCTTTCATTCTCCGCCCAAGTACTCTCTGTTTCCCTAAAATGTATAAACCGTAAAGGCAGAGTCCACTTTTATATTCAATAGTTTGCGACTGTGTGGCATTAGACTTTCTATATACAGTAATCTAATTTCTATCCTTTCATCTATATTTAATAGTTCTCCCTACGCTTCTATGTCATGTCATAAAATGTCTATTAAAGTCGGCTGGCGCATCTGCATGGAAGATACCGTCTTATAGACATGTTAAGTATATTAATTTATTATCGCGGTCCCTTGTATATTAAGCAAGGGCCAAATTTGACTTATAATCTATTAATTTTCAAAGTCTTAAGCCCCGTTTATGATGACATGAGAATCTCCTTCTATCTGCCAATTTTTATTGCCAACCAAGTCTATTAGGAGTGCCATGGCCTCAGCTTTGAGGTGACCAAAATCAAAATGTCCTTTATTATCTCTCAAAATACAACTAGCTTTGAAAATACATAAATATAATTAACTAGTAAAATACACTAATTGTCTTTGAGTATGAACCTAATTAGTCCTATAAATGAGGTTATGGAAAATAATTTTTAATACAACAAAAAAATTAGTCATTTGTGTTATAAAGTTACTCTTCTCATGAGGCAAATTTTTATATGTTTTTTTCTTATATTTCTAATATGTTCTAGATTGCATTTATCACAACAAATTTATTTATTCTTTAATATTCTTTTTGCTTCAATCAAAATCATAGCTCATCAACAATTGAGCTCTACTTTTAAACTAAGGTGTTATTATTGATCTTTACTAACTTGATCTAAGCATAGATGTATATTTTACTTGTACTCAGTTTAGACATGAAATACATGTCATGTATCATTTAAAAGTGTCATTTTATTAGCTAATGGATTTAAAAACCTACTCACAAGATGTTCACAAATTTATTTGATCTTTATATTTTTATGTAATTAAAGATTAAATTACAACTCACTCACTACTTTAGCTCTTCATACTAATTTACTTGTGGGATTTTTTTTTTTTGTATTGTTTCTTTAGGGTCTAGATGCTAATCAAAGAGTAGATGCAATAAATAGTTTGGTGTATGAAGCAATGGCAAGAGTGAAGGACCCCATTCAAGGAAGTTCTAGTGTAGTCCATGAACTACAAAAGCAAATAGCCAATCTAGAATCTCAATTGGCAGCCAAGAAAGAAGAGTTGATGAATATGCAATCTCAATGTGATAAGCTTGCATTCCTCTTGTCTGATGGATCTTCTAATGTTAATGATGCATATCACATTGATCCAACTAAGAATATCATGTATGAGAAGGTGGATCCATTGCTATTATGGGGGATAATGTGGGATATATAGATCTTTGAGGCTGTTAAGTAAAGTGTTTTAATGTCATATACAAAATTACATTAATAATGTAACTTCAAAGCCAACTATTTTGATAAAACTATATTATATTCGCAAAATTGAATTCAACGCTATTAAAATACTTAATATATTTCATAATGTCATATATTTTTAATAAACAAATATTTTTCATATATTGATAGATAAATTTAAGCTATATCTTGAATAAAATTTGTTAAAAGTATTCAAACTATTAAATTAATTAGCAATAGACATTTAAGAGATGCCTTAAAGCTGAACTTGGATCTATAAGTAGTAGAATAGATTTATTCCTAAAAATTAAAAAAAAATTAAGAGTTCAAGATAGTTTCTTGCAAAAGAAATATGATAATTTATCAACTTTAAGGCATAAAATTACTATTGATTTTGATTGTTTAGCTATTTCATGTTTAAATAAAGTACTACCTCTCTTACTACAACTTTGTAAAATGAAATCTTTGTTCATGTTTTCTATTTAAATACTTTAATTGATTCTTATTGTTCGTGTTTATATATTGTTGGAGACTATAATTTTGAGGGATATAATCCATTTAATTTATTTTTTTCCAAAATTACTTATTCTCTTTTAATTGAGAATATTGGGTATGAGATGTGCAACAATCATTAGAGATGCTCCATTTTTTTCTTATCATACTTGTGATTATTTGCATGGTAAATCCTTTTATTGATAGAAATAAATTTATTATAGCTAAATTATTGTGCATATAAAATAAAATTTATAAGCATTATACAAATAATAATCCTCTTGGAATATACAATAGAAGAGCATAAACAATTATTATATTATAATTTAAAATTTAGTTGAATTAAATCAACTAAAATTCAAAATATTAAGGTGATGTGTTGAATAATTGACATGTATTTTTTGAATATATAGCATAGAATGTGCTATTTTTTAATCAACCTGATTTATTATTATTATTTTTATATCAAGTATTGCAATCTATTAATCAAATATAACATTATGAAAAAAGGGTCTCAAGATTTTTTCTTGGACACCAAAACTTCTAAAAGATGAATATAATTTAGTAAAAATTTATGGAATTATTAGGTCCACTAGTATAACACCATCTTCAATCAATTGAAACATTATTTTCATTAAAATATTTGTTGTTCCACTATTATCTAGAATATATATCACCATAGAAAAATGTCTTGATTATATATTTTAAATTTTCTCTTAACATTTATGTTAGAGACTACACCATTATAGGGAGAATCTTGTAGATAAATATTTATCATTTCTAACAATACACACCCTTAAAATTGTTGGTACAAATAAATCTTGCATAGGTCTAGTTAATTCTTTACTAGGGACTTAGGGGACTCAGTTCACATGTTAAGTTTACTTAGAATATAAGCTTTCTTCTAGAAGTCTTAGTTGTCTTATCTAGACTTTAAATTATCATAGGTAATTATGAGTTAGTTGTTTCATGTGATAGGATTAAGACACCTGTCATGATCTTGTCTTATCCTATCTCTCATCCTTGCCTTTATATGCAAGGCATCTCTAGCATATTTTGCATAGCATTGTATAGTAGTATTATTGCATATTATATCATATTGCAATTCTTGTTTGGTGGAATAACATCTTCCATTGTTGCTTCTCTCTATCTCTTGTGGAGGTTATTTGGTGTTGTAAATTGAAGATCGAAGGCACGTGCGTCAAAAATTAAAATTTCTTGAAAATATTGTTTACTCGAGCGACTTCTTTTATTTTAAATTTTTTTAAAAATATATATATTGGGATAAATCTTATTTTATTCAGGCAATTAAATATTCTTCAATGAGTTTATTTTATGTGGAAAAAAGGGGAATTTAATTACTTGTAGGTATGTACTTGCCACCTGCAAGCCTTGTCATTCCACTTTAAATTTCTATCGAGCAATTTTAAAATGTATATATATATAGTAGGAAAACTTTTTTGTAATTTCTTTTGTAAAAATGGATATTTTTAAAGCATTTTAGCACTTTTCTTAAAGCACAACCTTTCAAAGGCTAGTTGCAGACTAAGGTCTATGGACTTGGTCTAAAACCCGTTGTCTTTCTAACCACCAACCAAATGGTTAATAATCTATCCACTGATGCAAGCTACAAGGGGGTGATCCCACAAAGTTGGTTTACAATTTCTGGGAGATTCTATTTTTTTTTTTTCTGAAATCACATATTTTAGAAAATATAATGATTTAAGCCTTTAAAAGTTCCATTTAAAGCATTCCAATTGAAGAAGGTTTGATCAAACTACCTTAGATCAAACCCCATTGGATAGAACCCCGCTAGTTTTAAACCATACCTATAACAAAGTCTCATTTACACCTATCAAAATGTTGATAAAAAACCACTTTTGATTTACCTTTTAGGGGAACAAATGAATTCATTTATAATTTATTTTTTGTAAGTATGTAGTCCTTATTATAAGCTTCCCAAAAAGTATAATTTTAAATAAATCTAATTCTATTATTGTATTTATTTTTTATTTCTTGGGAATGTAGCTTTTTCACAAAAAATCAAGCTCTATGTTCTGCACATGTGGAAAAACAAAAGATTATAAAAAAAATTGAAAAATATGAGTGCACTAGATATTGAAGTCCTTGATCCAACAAAAAAAAAGAATTTTGATATATACAAAAAAATTTAAGTGTTATACGGTCCACCTATGTTTGAATTGTAATTAGATTGAATTCAAAACTTGATTCAGGAAAACATATTCAATAAAACACTATGAAACCAACTGGAAGCACTATATATCATAGTAACAAATCTAAATTTGAAAATTTTATAATTTAATCCTTCATGGAAAAAAAGTTATGTGTTATATGGTGAGCATCACTCCTTAAAAATGGTGTTTACTGAAAAAAACTAGTGTTTAAAGGAGATGGAAGAAGTAATGCAATTTGATTCCAAAAGTTTTGAAAAAAAAATATTTAGAATCTATAGAAAAAATGTCCAAAATCACTAGTTTGCATCATCTTGAAATTCCTCATGGTTTAGCCGCTATAGTTGCCCTAAAGTGAAAATTTAGTTAGAAAAAATCAGTTCAATGTCTAGTTTGGCCAAAAGTTGTAAACCAGTATTGTGGGATCAACCCAAGAGGGTGGCATTCTATTTGACTGCCAATCAAAAAAAATTAATGACCACTGATAGTTAAACCACCACATGTGACCAACTCGAGAAGACCATTGGTGGTGAACTTAACTGCCATATTTTTTTCCTCAGCCTACGCACGTGGTCTTATTGGCAACCAAGAGCCAGCCTCCAATGCTTACTTTTTGCACCTAGTTAGCACTATTTTGTCTCCTGGTTAGTGATCAAAGTCCCTCTTCTAGGGTTTCTTTTCAATATTGCATAACTTTTCACCACAATGTGAGATTTTTGAAAACAAGATATCATTGGAAAGCTGGTTCAACAAACTTCATAGTGATGTAGGTGATTTTTCTAGTTTTTGATATTTTCTTAGCTTGAAGGTACAGGTGTATTTATTGCTTTTAATTGGAATAAATTTTACATACAAAGTCGAATTTGGCAAACGTTTTTCAAATTGCTAAGAAAATCACAAGGAATCTATTTGTAACCTTCTTTTTCAATTTTGGAAAGCTATTTTTTTTAAAATTGTAAAAGCATCATGTGTTATAAGTGATTGATTTGATCTTGTCACTTGTAAATTTTTTTTAAAAATTATTTTAATTTGTTCAGGGAGTTAAAAATTGAGTTTTAATTCATTCTAGGAGGGTGAAAGGCACAATTTAAGTGTCACATTGTGTTCTTTCTCTTGGTCTTCTATCCAACATGGAAGATCTAAGGTGAATTGAACCACTCAGCCCACACAATTATCATACATGGAAGATAAAAATGACTCAATTGTTACAATCTAAAGATCTATGGCCAATGTTAGATGAAAAACAACCTTATTTCATAAGGGATTATGAAAAAATTATCCATATATGTAAAATGGATGAATCAAAAGGGCTCATTGGCTTGCATGTATTTGATAACTTGTTATTTCATATTTTAGAGTGCAAAACACCTAAATATTTTTGGGATAAACTTGAAGAATTTTATGGTAAAAGTAATCAGTTCATGGAGTCTTGCAGCTTTAAGTGGATCTACAATCACTCTCTCCAGATGCATTTCCTTCAATTTAGGATTTCCTCCCATAATTCAAGTTAATCTTGTTACAATTAAGAGAATGTGGGAATGATAAATCTAGTGATGAGTGTATCTTCTTGATTATGTCTAAGTTAAGAGGCCCTTATCAAGTGTTTTCTTCCACTTTCTATTCAACTATGTATACCATGGGGGAAAGATTATAAAATACCTTCATTTGAGTTGTTTTGTGAGTGTCTTAATAGGGAAGGGGCCAATTAGATTCAGTTGGATGCACTACCTAGTTCTAAGAATCATGCTCTAATGGCTCAATCATCTAAGAGTAAATGAAAGAATAGAAAGGAGCCCAAGATAGAATCATCATCAGGTAGTGAGACTACCTTCAAACTGAAGTAGAAGAACAATCAAAATTCCACTCCATCTCCTTATTCTTCTACCTCCTAAGATTCTTCTTCCACATACAAGAAAAAGAAAGGAGATACTTATTCATTTTATAGAAACACTAGGCATGATGCAACCCATTGTTTTAAGATATTAGAGGCCTTGGAGGAAACTATGAAAAAACACAACATTTTAGTGTCTAAGACTTCTTCTATGGGTATAGGGAAAGCTCTTTGTGCACCAACCATTCATTCATCTTCAAACAATTGGATTCTTGATTTAGGTGCTTCACATCACATGACCAATTCCCATGATCTTATTCATTCCATTGTTCATACTAATACTTCTCACATTACAATTGGGAACTCTTCATAGATTCTAGTTTTGGGTATAGGCTTCATTTAGATGATAGATGGGTGCATTGAGGATTTTCTTCTTGTTCTTGATATTCAATGAATCTACTTTCCATATATAATTTGTCATTTTGGAGATGGGAAGTTAGTTGAGTTTGCTCCATAAAATGTGACTATTAGACAGTTGAAGGATCTAGATAAGGTTGATGCTATAAGGATAGTTGATCGTGAGAACCATTTGTAGTATTTTGATGGCTTTGAGTCTTCCTCAAATTCATGTTTATTTGCTCATGCTAATTCAATGAGAAAGCTTTGTCATGAATATTTGGCAATTGAACTGTAGATATCTTTAGCAGATGCATGTACATAACTTAGTTGTTGGTCTTCCAAAGATCTCTTGCACGAATGGTGTTTGTCAAGGTGTTGTTCTTGGAAAGCAATATAAAGATCATTTTCCTAAGGGTCAAGCTACATGTGCAACCACTCCCTTTGAGTTGGTCCATAGTGATCTCATGTCATTATCAACTCCTCTTTTAGGGGCTAAGTATGTGCTCACCTTCATTCATGATTTTTCCCATTACGCATGGGTTTATTTTTTGAAGCTCAAGAGTGAGGTTATCACCATCTTCAAGACCTTCAAAAAATTTATGGAGAAGCAATTAGGTTGTTCTCTTCGACGAATACAAAAAGATAATGTTGGAAGTATGTCAATCAAGAATTTCAAGATTTTTGTAGTGAGCATGGTATTCTTCATCAGCACACAGTTCCTTACACTCCTCAATAGAATGTTGTGGCAAAGAGAAATAATAGGACTCTCAAGGATATGGCCAATTGTATGATTCTTTCTAGGTCCATGGCTCCTATAGTTTAGGCCGAAGCTATCAATTGTACCAATTATATTCAGAATTGTATGCCCCACAAGGCAGTGTAGAATATGACTCTTGAGGAGCCTTGGTCTCATCACAAGCCTAATGTATCCTTCTTTAGAGTATTTGGTAGTGAGGCTTGGGCATTCATTCTAGATGGTCGGTTTAAATTGATAGAGAAGAATAGTTAGTGGTACATTTTTTTGGCTATTGTGAGGATGTGGAGGCATATAGATTGTTTGATCCTAACACACGAGAGGTTAGTTTTCATCATGATGTTCAGTATGTTGAGACCTTCACCCAGTTAGATCCTCCTTTGATTTCTTCTCCATCACAAACTACTCAATCTTCTTTAGTTGATGATGTTTTTTCTACTTGAGGAAGATTTTGATGATGGTTTTGATCCACCTCCTCCTACTTCACCCACTAGGCCAAGATGGGCTTGTGTTACTCTTGAGGAGGTTGGTCCTCTTGTTCATGATCATTCAAACACTTGTGGCACTCATTCTTAGACTTTAGGAATCAGTCTTTTGAGTCATGTTGTTTTGGATGATCATCAAAAAGTTTTAGATGCTTTAGGTATTCCAGAGTGGGATAGTGCTATGACTAATGAGTATTCTTCTTTGATGAAGAATCATACATGGGATCTTGTACCACTTCCTAAGGGAAGAATGTTGGTTCGGTGCAAGTGGGTGTATCATACCAAGTATGCAACAGATGGTTCCATTGATAAGGACAAGGCTCGTCTTGTTAAAAAGTGGTTTTCTTAGGTTGAAGGAATTGACTATTCTAAGACCTTTGCTCATTTTTTTGAGATGGATTATATTTGTCTTGTTCTTTCTATAGCTACATAACAGGGATGGTTAGTGTATCAAATGGATGTGAAGAGTTCCTTCTTGCATGGGGATCTTAATGACGAGATCTATATGGAATAGCCACTAGATTTTGTGCAGGACTCTTCACTTGTTTGCAAGCTTTGACATTCATTGTATGGTCTCAAACAAGCTCCTCAGGTTTGGTATGAGAAGATGGATAGTTAATTTCTTATTTCTAGGTACACTCATTGCCATTCTAATCCCACAGTTTATACTCAGAGAAATGGAGAGGATTCGCATACTTGTGCTCTACATGGATGATTTGATTCTCACCGAGCATTCTACTTCCATTATTCAGAGTACACATCAATCATTAATGGAGAGATTTGATGTGACTGGCCTTGGTCTTTTGCATTACTTCCTTGGTCTTTAGGTTCATCATACTTTTGAAGGGATCATCATTTTCCAACCAAAGTATGCTCTTGATTTGCTTCAGAGATTTGGCATGGTTGATTACAAGCCTGCCTCCACTCTATTTCAATCAAGTTTTGTACTATCTACTAGTTTCTCTACTCCTATAGTTGATCCTACCTTGTATTGATAGTTGGTTAGAAGTTTTTTGTACTTGAAACATAGTCATCCTAATATTTCCTTTGCAGTTGGCATTGTCTGTCACTTCTCATAGGATCTTCATGAGAGTCATTAGAAGGCCGCCAAACATATCTTGAGATACATTCAGGGAACTACTCATTTTGAAATTCATTACACATCAGGAGCATCTCAGATTGTGGGCTTCATTGACTCAGATTGGGTTGGTGATGTTAATGATAAGAAGCCTACTTCTAGTTTTGTCTTTTTCCTTGGTTCTAGTCTAATTCAATGGTCATGCAAGAAGAAAACTACTATTGCATTATCATCGACAAAGGCTAAATATCAAGGTGTGATTCTTACTAGTCAAGAGGTTTTGTGACTTCATCAATTGATGAATAAGTTTGGATTCCCTTCCACTCAACCGACTACTCTTTGTTGTGCCAACTAGAGTGCCATACATATCTCTCGCAATAGGAGCATCAACACATACTAAGTATATTGAGATCCACATGCACTTCATCAGGTAGCTTATCCAGGATGGTGTTCGTAGCTTGGAGTATTTACCTATAGATTAGTAGGTTGTAGACATCTTCACTAAACCTTTGGCTTTGTATCGCTATCATTAGTTGTAATTGATGCTTGAGGTGAAGGAAGTTTTCCTTGGGGGATCTTGATGAGTCCCCCTTCCTTCTTCAATTTTCTTTGCATTTTTTTCTCTCTTTTGGAGAGAATTTTTCTCCCACAAGGTTTTTCTCCTTTTCTCCGCCTGTGAGAATTTTTTGTTTTGTACATGGGTACCTCATCAAGCCTTGATGTTAGGACCCATCTTTTGCAATGGTTTATTCCTCTCTAAGTTGCACTTAAGGAGGGGTGTTGGTGTTAATAAGTCTTGTACCTAGTTAATTCTTTACTAGGGACTTAGGGGACTTAGTTCACATGTTAAGTTTACCTAGGATATAAGCTTTCTTCTAGAAGTCTTAGTTGTCTTATCTAGAATTCATAGTTTTCTTATATAGACTTTACATTATTCTAGGTAATAATGAGTTAGTTGTCTCCTGTGATAGGATTAAGACACTTGTCATGATATTATCATCCTGTCTCTCATCATTGGCTTTATAAACAAGGCATCTCTAACATATTTTGCACAACATTGTATTGTAGTATTATTGCATATTGTATCATATTGCAATTTTTTATGGTGGAATAGCATCATCCATTGTTGATTCTCTTTATCTCTCGTGGAGGTTATTTGGTGTTGTAGATTGAAGATCTTGGTTGCTTACTTCAACAAAAATTAATAGCACTAGGAAGAAAACATATTGGGTAATATCATGGAAAGAAATATAGATATCAATTCATTGAATTTATAAATAAAGATAAGTTAGGGCTTGGCCTTTCCCTTAAATGAAATTATTCTATTATAAATTGTAATAATTATGCAATTTGATGTGACTTATAATCTTGAAGCACACTTCCCTACATATTTCTTGTATTCCTTTGGTAAATTATTTTATAATTCATTGACCCCATAAATTATATATGATAATATATTCAAATTATTGTGGTGAAGGGATTACTACCACCTTTCTCTGGATACTAATGTTAGAATTCCTTCTAAGAAATCTCCTTAATCTTTGAAATGTAGCTAATAGGGGTTCCACCTTTTGGGAGATGGAATATGTGAAAGGGGTTTAGGACCTTTCTCCCATTTCCTCCAAATTTCATTCAAGGAAACCTTAGAGATCTCAATTTAATGATGGAATGAGGGAAATAGATCTTTAATAAGGTGTCCTAGGGTGTGGTTAAAGACAATAAGGGGGTTCACCACCAAGTAAAGGCTTGGAAAGACAAGTAATGACAAAAGCATACAAAACCTAACAATGTAACCTAGAAAATAAACTCAAATCAGAATAACAAATTAGAGATTTAAACAAAGGTGCACCTGGAAGATTGAAGAGGCTTTAAAAAAGTTCTACACTCTCAAAAATATTATATTTAATGCACACTGGGACTCATACGCCAATAGGGACAATTTAATCCTAGTTTAGTCCCAAAATTTGGAACTGCTAAATCGGGATCTACAAAAAATTGCTTGAAATGTGGTATGTTGGGACTCGTATGCCACAAGTGGTGATTTAGTCCCATTATCAAGGTTGATTTGAAACTCTAATATCATCTAATGTTCTCTTATATCTTCTCTCTTGTTAAATCTCTCAGTTTGAAACACTGAATTTCAACCTATAGGTGGTTTTCCATGATCTTGCAATGTAGATGACAACTTTGAAAATTTCTTTCCAAGTTTCCTCTTTAATAGATCTTCAACCTAAATCTATAAATCACACATCAAAGAAAGGGAAAATTGTTTTTTTCTTAATGGATAGGAGTTTTCATTGGTCAAACCCCGTTTTGGTAATCAAACCTTGAAATGAAATCAAATAGAATGAAGGAATGATCAATGAACAATATGCAATGTTGTAACTCACCAAACCCTTGATATGAAGGATACAATCTTGTAAGTAATGGCTAGCATGAATGTAGATCTTGACTCTTGATTGTATGTTATGGAACTTGACTTGAATGCTTGCTTGAATCATAAGAAGCTACATCACAAATGTTAGCTAAAAAAAACCATGACGCTTGATTTTTGAATGATGCTCCAAATGCTTGATAATTATCTCTTGAATTCTCTTAAATTGTTAGAATACTTCAATGATTAGATCATACTTTCTCATGAAAATTTATATGAGAAAATATGTGAAATAACCTTGTATTTATACTTGTTTATGCTAAATTTCTTGAAATTACAACACCACAAGCTGAAATCATATCTAAGAAAATAAAAATTTGTCAAGAATTGAATTCAAAATATTCCCAAGCTAACTGAGACTCATATGCCAATTAGGTATGTGTAGGATCATGATGGGCCAAAAAGTGGCGATATGTAAGTGATATGATGGTCCATGTGGCTAATGACTTTTTTTTACCCAAAATTGATTAAATGGAAAGGGTTTTTAAAGGAGATTCTTAGATTTCTACCAATATAAATTATTCCTTACTTTGAATTTAATAAATAATTATTATTCATTTTATATTTGAATTACAACTAAAGTCCTAATTGATACGCTAATTGAAAAATATCTATATAGCTTTCAAATGGTATCATATTTTTTGAATCAGAAACATGTATCACATTCTATGCTTTGCATACCATAGGATTTGAAAAAAAAAAATTAATTTCATGAATTTTTTACCAAGTTAATGTGTTCAGACATACGGGTTTTTAATATTTTTTAAAATTTGCAATGAAAAATACATAATTAATTATTTACTTGGAAAAAAATTATAAAAAAATATGCATCACATTTGGACATGATTCCTCTACTTATATCTAAAATCTTATAAAAAAATATTATCATTTTATTGTGGTTAGGGTGGTTAGATAGACACCTACTTCTTATTTTTCCTTGAAATTTAATTACTACTGCATTGAAACTTCAAATTTCCACCAAATAGATTTATTTAAAAAAAAGATAAACGTAGTAGTTTAGAAACTACATTCAATTTTCTGCAAATTCCATTCTTACACATTTTTGAAATAATGTAGATAACTTATTCAAATATTTACATCAAGTTGCCTAACTTTGATTTTTCTAAATTTTTTGCCACTCAAGGGCCTATTTTTTCCTTGGTGATCTTGCTCATACCCAATTGTGGTGTATCATTCCCAGTAGGCTAAGCTTGGTACACAAATTTCAATAAATGTTATGTTTAATGCCAAATTTAGGTCATTGTTTGTCAAATCTAATTCTTAACATAGTTTAGTGAGTCGAGTTGATTAAAATAGTTGTGTTATGTCATTGTTTCTCTATCAAGTCAAGAATAGGTAATTAGAATGTCAAAAAATAAATGAGCATTTAAATTATAAAAAAAATTGAAAGAGAAGTAGTGATTCAATTTGGTAGAGAAGACTATTCAAATGCTATCAAACTAAAAATCAAGATATTAGAGGGGGAGCCAAGAGTTGAAAATGAGAGTCAACCATTTCAGCAAGGAGGTTGCATCTTGTGCAAAAAAGAAAAAGAAGAATATAAACTGCACAGGAGATGCTCACAGCCAATAATAGACATAGGAGGTGTTGTAGGAAATAATTAAAGCAAGAGGGAAGTGGACATTCATAGGTAGGAAAGAATGTAGCATATCAGATAAGAAATCTTGTATGTGATCTAGACTATGTGTAGCCAAAATAACAGAGGAGACACCATACATAAGATGAATACCTATGCGTAGAATTGAATGTATAATGGAGAGACAAACATAAGGAATTCATTTCAAAAACATTTTAATGTGCATATTAAGAGAAGAAAAATTTGTGCCAAGGGGTAGGAAACCAATGAATGATGCTTAAATAATCACAGCTATGGATTGCATTAAAAGGAAAAGTTAATGGTGGTGCAACTATTTAGAGAGGTTGATAGTGTGAAAGGGGGCTAGGAAGCCATTTAAAGAGGGAAAATGAGAAGACAATTTGGAGAATTAGATGGAGAAAATGTTGACACAAGGATTCGAGTGGAAGATTAAGGTGGATACAAAATTGAGGAGCAAATAATTTGAAGATTGCAAACATTGTAAAACTTGTTGTAAATGTTATTTTATAAATAGAAAATAAAATAATTTTATTGGAATTGCTTCTTAATATAAATGAAATTTTTATTTTCATCAGAATTTTAATTGTTAAATATTTGGTAATATTTCATGTGGATAGAAAATTGAAGATTGAATGATGAATGAATTTGTCAATTCAATCAGTTGTTTACTAAGTATTTTGCAATATGAGTTTTACATAATTGGGTGAGAAGTTGGGAGGTTGTTTTCCTCTCTTCATCACATATCAAGCCAATGAACCGTTACAATCATAATGTGATATTAAATCAATGAGAAGTTGTTTATCTGTTATGTGTTGATTTTGTTATATTCACTTTTTGTTGTACAATTGGATAGTCCTTTTCTTAGGATCTCTTCCCATGATAACATTAATTTAAACTTATCTTTCAAACCAAAGGGTTGTAGTTCAAGTGTTTGATTACAATTGGTGATGGTGATGGTATGTTCATTGATTATACCATCCACAAAAGTTCTATTTATTAGAGGTATGATATATATAATCTATGATAACAAGATAGTGCTCCAAAAAACATTCATGGAATAGATACTCGTCAATTCTTGGGTCTTATCCAAAGAGATATAAACATAGGCTTGTTCTCTTGTGTCATATAGAAAAAAAATCATAAATGATATATTGTCCATCTAAAAAAAATTATTTCATATTAATTCTTGTATATAATATATATAAATGTACAAGGGATATTTCAAGTAATTCTCACAATATTTATAATTACTTGAAATATCCCTTTCAAATAATATGAAGTTCCTTAAACATTTTTTTTAAATGTCTAAAATTTTCCATTAGATTTAGGTTGTGATGTAAGTCTTTAATTCAAAAGTGTATCATGTCAGGGGAGAGGCACTAGTAGTTGTTAGGGATAACTTTTGAGCATGTAGTGGTTGCATGGAATATCATAGGAACTCTAGCTTTTTTTAAAATTTAGACTATCCACTTATCTTTCTACAAGGTTTGGAGGCATGACTCACCAAACAAACATTAGCATGTCTAGTAGGAAGTGTCCAAAAATGACTTTTCAAGATTCAACTAAAACTTAAGCATGGTATCCCTAGTAGTTGAACAAAAAAATATAACTTTTTCTTAATAAATTATACTATTTTTATTTAAAATATAACTTATATGCAACGTAAATAATCTCAATTTTGCTAACTATAAATCTTTGTTATGACTAATTTTCACATCCAACACAAATGGACCAATAGTTGAACATTTAAAAATAAAATTAATAAACTTATTACTATAAAAAGAAAACATTATTATTTAAAATGAAACCTATATTCAATCATAAATTTTTTTCACAATCCTTCACATTTCATGAGAAAATACAAGGTATTTATTGCGGTCACTATTTTTTTTTGGAAGAAGCATAATAATCAAATAATAGAGCTATAGCAAAATAATAGCTAGCAACAACAGACCAGCTACAAAGCCTCAAAATAGTTGCATAATAGCAACAAAACAAGAAACAAAATTATAGTCAATAGCAACAATCTCAAGTTGGAGATACAAAGAGCACCAAAGAGATGAAAGAACAACGAGTGTTGACAGAAGATTGTGTTAACTTTTTATATTTGTGATAGGAGAAACTATTAATAGTAAATACTCAAATGTATATATGTTGTCACCCTAGTAACTATATACATATGTTTTGTTGTAATTGTTGGTCCCTAAATCAACAAATGCAATGAGTCCTATAGAATAGCCACTTTCTAATATTCAGACTCAAAGATGGATTTGGCCAACGAACAAGATTCAATCAAAGAATGAAATCTCCTACACTTCTAGTTTTGTTAAACCAAGGTGGGTCTCCCCAATAGTATGCTTATAGATACTTTTGTGTGCCAAAGTACCCAAAATATTATGAATAGATGATTCTCTTTTAGATGCTTAATAGACACAATAATCTAAAGGCTTGGCTAACCTCTAAAATAATGCCTAATTTAAACATGAGAAAAATAATTCACTAAACTCCTCACACAAACAAAATGAGATTGATAAATAATTTGATTTAAATTTGCAATTAGCTATTGAATCGACCAATAGAATGTAAGATGAATAACCCACTTAGATTAGTGCTTCATCCATCGAAATAGAGTCAACCTCAATACCTGTACACTGATAACAATTTAATACACAACATCATCTAAGCTTTGACATTACTACATTACAATACATCAACATTGTATTCTCAACCACAACTTCTTATCAGAATCCTAGCATTGAATTCACATGAATCTACAGCTTCATTCAAGCACTTATATCAATTGCTTGAATTAATAGGAAAGAAATAAACAACTCACCCACTAAAAATCAATGGAGATGAACAAGATAATCATTGATTATATTTATTCAAAACTCATAAAATAAGCACATAGGAGAGAATATGATTTTGAATTTTCACCATTTTGTATTTCTATGCTAGTATTGCTATCAAAATTACATATATATTGATAGACTCCAACTTAAAACAAAACCTCTAAAATGTTCTATATTCGCCTTATAGTCTTCTTTATGATTAATTACAAAAAATAACTCCCTCAAAATGAAGTAGAAAACAACACTTAGGGGAAAACTAAAACTCTAAATGGAGATCTCCCAAAGACATCTAACACATTTAGGTCCATAGATCAGTAACTACCTCCACCACTTGAAGAATCCCAATCTGTAATCTATTTTCTCATTCCCTTCATTTCCTTTCCTAGCAACAAAAAATATCTTCACAATGACAAAGTCATCATTCCTCATTACCCTACTATAGAAAATATTCACCTATGCATTTACCATGCTTTTTATCTAAGCCTCCATGAAAATGCATTGTTTCAATACCCAACAAATAAAGCTTTTAACTTTATTGGGAAGATTTTATTTTCACTCTATTGGATAATAAAACAATTACTCGTGCCTCTCCATAATTATTTCCCAGCCACATTAAAAAGTCTTGTGTTTGCTTAGTGGAGGCTCAACATTTATTTCACTAGGGCATTAAATATTTACCCATGTGGAATCAATTTAAAACAAACTCTCCACTCAAAAAAAACATCAAATAATAATATTTGACAATAAAACTTAGGTGCCACACTTTACTCCATCATCGCACATGGGGGATAGAAGGAAAGAAATGAAAATATAATAGTGAAGATATTGCAGCCAAGTTCTCATAGAAAGAATTTAAAAAAAAAAATCATTTATTGGAAAAATACAAATTTACCGGTGTACCTTTAAAATTTATCATTTTAAAAATTTGTTTTAATATGAGAGATTAAAATTTATTTTATTGGGAACTTTACCTATGCCTCCACCTTTTCACTATTCAAATTTATCAAACAATAACCTTTGAACTCGTGCAACCTGCCCACCCCACTTATCCGACAAGTTACCCAAGCCTCCATCGTTTATCGCAAATATATTTAGAAAATGAAAAAACAAATAGCGATGCCCAATGAGAAAGCACATCATCACCAATCGCTAATGCACTCAGGAAGAGGAGGCATCCATTAGTGATGAACGATGGAGAACGATGGAGAAAAAGAATCTTCACCCATCGCGAATAGAAAATGGAAAAGAGCCATCCAACAATGATGAACAAAGTTGAAGCATGCACCATTGCAAATTGCCAATGAAAATAGGAAAAGACAAATCAAATCTGTGATGGAAAAAGAGACACTCCTCTTCACATTCAGCTACTCCTCTATTTCACATGAACCCTCCATAGCATCACATTCAACCTATTTTGAAATGTTGAAATTGAAAACTTGTGTTTATGAACCTGTGATCTGAAGTGCCAAAGATCTTCCCTAAAAAATGTTCCTCATAATATTCCTTTAGCATTTCTTGTTGCCCTACCCGCAAGGTGCTCAAGCCAACAATATTTAGGGTTGGGAAAAAGAGAATTTCCTTATAAAATTTTGATACATTTTCCCTGAATGCACAAACTGTTTCTTTACTCACTCATCGACATCAAAAAGAGATTCTTACTGCAATAGTTTCTTATACCTATGTAGAGATTTACTTTACAATGTCAAATTAAGCCTTTATCGCTAGCATGATGGCGGCGCCACAATAGCAAAGAGATTTCCTGATTTTAGTGCCATACAGATTGGGCCTCCTTAAGACGCGTTGCCACATTCTTATACAGTTCTCGAGCCTTCCCAAATGCGTTGATGAATTCCTTGGATTCCCTCATCTCATTATCAAACAACTCTTCCCTAAGCCAGTCGTTGTTTTTATCTTCTTATTGTAAAGCATACATAAAACACTCGGCATCTCTTGTTGCACAAGCAATCCCCGGTCTATACTCCAACTTTTGACAAATAATTTTTAGCTCTCTCAAAGATGTTGCCTCACGTCCCTTGGATCCCTCCTTGTGCTTGGTTAGCATGCTTCCAGTTTGTCACTCACTACCATTTTAGTTCAAATGTGGATCATTCAGCCTTATAGACACAGTTATAGGAAACTAATACAACCCTCTATATATTGCATTTAGATGATTGAGTGTTGAAACACCATTAACAGGTAGGCTTTAGAATTAATACTCTGTTCTCCTCTGATTTCCGCTGGACATATGCTTGAATGCAATTTGGAGTGAGAATACTTGAAGAGAATTTTATATTCCTCCATGTGATGCCATAATTATACTCAAATGCTGACTTACGTGTTATCCAGGAGTATACAATCCTTTATCAATCCTCTGAAAGTCCGCTCAAACCATTTATTATGTTATTTTCAAAAAATTCTGTGTGCACACGTAAGTAGACAAAAACCTATGAAGGCGTAATTTTCTACCCTCCAAAGTCAGAAACCCTAACATCAAAGAGTTTCCAATAGGATAATCTAAACATCAACAATGCACACTACCATGAATATGGTGTCCAGATTGTCTACATTTATTAGTAAGTCTGATTGCTCCTATTAAAATCTTTAACTTTGCCAATCTTTGAACTTTGAACCCTAGATGCAATAGATCCCTCAAAAGCCTTCTTTCTATAGGAGCTTGGAATTGTCCCAATATTTGCAACCCTTTGTTATTGCTCACAATAAGTACTGCAAGTGAATGTAAATGTAGACCCAAATAGTTTCTTCTCCTCCATTTTAAAAGTAGCAAGTCTTGATACAATGTATCTAAAATAAGAGAGTTCCATGTTACAAATCTATATTGATAATTTTAAACTTGTGTCTTATCATGTGTGAACAATTACATAACACTGCTAGCATCTTTTAGGAAATGTTTGCAAGCTACAAAATTTCAGCCCTATGTTGCAAATCATTAAGTCAAACCTTTTGAAGTGAATCTTGAGATCTCAATGCCTCCATGATGTTGTCCATTATAAAATAGATTTTGTCTTTGCTTGCCATTACCTCATGAAACTGCACAATATTAGGATATCTCGCTTGTTCTATGATATATTTTTCACATTTGATTTAATTAATCATGCCAACATTTTGTATTTTCCCCTTTTCCATTACCTTTATGGCAAGAGTTTGCCCTATTTTAAGATTCTTTGCTAAATACACTTTAGCAAATGCACCTTATCCCAATAGCCTACCTAATTCATACTGCCCCACCAATTGGAAAGTGTTATTTCATAGCATATATCTCTCTTTGTTCTAAACCAAAACTATTGTTGGGTCCCCATGTGGGCCCGGCTAAAAAAATTCATTTTCGAACAAGTTTTCAACCAGAATCTATAGACTACCTTTGAATATGTCTAGCATGAAAAAATTTAAATGGGTAACCATCATAATTTTATTTTTGGTACTTTTACTGTAGTCAAAATAGGTAAAGTGGCCTCTAGAATTGCCTTGCAAAAAGTACAGAAACTTCATTTGTTTTTTATCTCAAGAAAATAGCAAATTAGATCATGAAGTTTTGAAATCAAACCCGGGAGTACATGAATGTAGGGAGAATGGACAACAACAATTCTTTTGTCTAGACAATTATGCAATTGCAAATATCAGCTCAAATAGGAGGCCACTTCGCAAGACAGAGAGTTTGCAAATAGCAAAATAGTGCTACAACCCTCCTATCAAAACTCATTACGAAAAACTAAAAACTTACATGCAAGTTTACATATGTCACGTGAGTATGTGTACCAATGGGGTTTTGTCTAAAAATCAGCCGACTCTGAAATGTGACCCTCCAAAGTAGGTCACTTGGGCAAATTTTTCAGGGGCACTTCCGAGTGTGCAAAGGCAAATTTTTCAATATAGGCACTTCAAATTTGAAGGTGCCAACAGTAATCAGTTCTTTGTAGTGCACAATTTTTATTTACTAAATTTCAATTTTTTACTTTATTTCTCATTTATATTATGCATTTTTTTCAATATAAAAAAGAAAATAAAAAATATTTATTTCAAATTTTTTATGAATGTATTTATGTTTTTTTATATAACATTCATACATTCTTATGTGTCAAGTATAGATCCATCTTAACCAATATTTAATTTTTTTATATAACTATGATGACGAGATATTCAACAATTGATCCCAGGGAAACTACCTATCCCTCTACCCTAGCGTGAAGCCATCCGTTTTTATCTTTCAAATACGTAAGAGCCTACCTTTTCTCGCGCTTCACATTCTATCGCATTCTGCGCCTACCTTTTCTCGCGCATCGCATTTTGTCGCATTCTCCGCCCAGGTAAACTTAGAAGTTGGGTTGCACCAGGCATGAAATAGACAATCAAATTCCAGGCCTGCTGTCATCCAATTCCTCCATTACTTTTTTCCTTCGAAAAAAGAGGGCCGACTAAGATGGTCCAATGAAATAAATCGCGTGTTTGACAAAAAAACACACTTGTACGCCCCATTGACTATTTGACTCGAAAGTTTCCAAAAAATATCAGAACTGAATTATAAAACTATTCATATTAGGTTTTTATTACCAGTAATACCAGGTATGGCAAAAAGAAATGTTGTTTCCTGCGCGGCTTGTAAACTGCAACGCAAGAAATGTTCGGAAGAATGTATCTTGGCCCTCATTTTCCTCCAGATGATCCTGACAAGTTCACAGTCGTGCAACGAGTGTATGGAACCAGCCATGTCATTAAACTGCTTCAAGTAAGTTTTAACCATGACCCAGTTTTTATTTTCTGTTTGAATAGCTTTTAGTTTTGCAAACATATATACTTGTTTTTGAACAGCATTAGCTTTTGTCTAAAATTTGTTTCCTTGCATATTACTTAAGATTCAGATTGTAGTCTATCCATGATTTGCAAGTGTCCAACAGCCGCTTAATCGTTTTTTTCAAATAGACTTCTTTATTTTTTTCATCTGAGATCGTTTCTTAGTTTACTCATTCATCTGTTGGCTTCCAGATGATGTTTGAGAGTTTAATTCTGTTGGTTTCAGCACTACAGCTTATATCTCCCAGATCATGCCTTTTCAACTCTTCAGACTCTCTTACCTCTGAAAGTTTAGTTTGCTGGTTTTGGTTGGCACAACGCTGGTTTATTGTATTTCTGAACATGCTTCTTTACTCTGACATGCAACATTTTGTTGCTGCTGTTTCTATTGCTGTCCTGTAACAACCTTGCTGCTGTTTGATACTTTATCATCGCTGTTTTGCTTCAGCTTCGATGCTGAACTTTAATGTAGAGATTTTTTATTACTTTTTCCGATTGAAAAAAGAAGTTATCTGCATTGATTCCTCGGATATGAGCTATATGTTCAAAAGGTTGTGCGTAATCAGTTTAGGGCTCTTTTTCTTTCTTGTACTTAGCTTAATCTTCCTTTAAAAGTTGAACAGCCCATGCAATGTACTGTTTTCAGCTTTCGAAATATTACTTCCTGTTCGGCATTAACATTCTGAAAAATCTAAGCAGGGCTGCTGTAAAATTATAAATTATTAGTATAACATTAAGGGTATCTGTTGTTATTGTGGGAAGGTTCCAATCTTTGACGGTCACTGAGCTTCTGGGTTTAGATCATTTGTGTTAGACCATTAGGTTGTTAATACAGCAATACGTTATGTATACACGTAGCATATTATAGTATAGAATTTGGGAAATAAGTTGAATCGTGAGCATCCTTTATTTATTCAGGTTCAAGTACTATATTTCAATTTTCAACTAGTCTTTATAATTATTTTCTTTGATTTAAAATTTTCACATGAAATCTTAATTATTTATTCTTAAGTCTATTATTAAAAAATAAATAATTTATTGTAATAATCTTTTTAAAAAAAAAAAAATTTAAATAAAATTAGTTCAAGTAATTAACTATTAAAAAATTCAAAACACATTTAATAAAAAGATTTAAATTTAAAAACTAAAATAAAACATTGGTCATGGAGTTAGACAAACATAATCTGACTGTTTTTCTCAGCTTAATTGAAAAAAAAACTTCATCAACTGTTAAGTTCCTTTATGTTGAAGTTTCAAATCCCATGATTTCTAATTTGTTTCAGATTTCTCTAAATGTTTATCTACATTCTGTTTAGGCAAACTAGCTATAAAGCTGTGAACTTATTTCCAGAAATAAATAAATTTATAACTTTTTAATTAATTTTATTTATTTAAAGATAAAGTTACAACTCACATTATTTAAGATTTTTTTCCTATTTTAAGAATTCTACAAATGTTGTGATACCACCACCTATATCATTGTAATGTTTCAATGATGTCCTTCAAACACTTTGGGTTAATACAAATTGTTGCCAATGATTTTAGTAGAGGGCTGCAAAATATTTAAATGTCAATCTCTCCTTAAGTGTTCGGAATGATGTCCTTTAAACCCTTTTGATTTAAGTCTAAAAAGAATTAGGTTGTTTCCTGTTCTTTTGATTAATTCCAAAAATATGAACAAGAACTTTTTATAGATTTGCTAAAAATTATTTATCATTTTTTACTCAAAATGTGTTCCTTATACATATCCTCTATTATATATTTTCAATAATCCTCTTATATATTCATTCTATGACAAGTTTCAATCTTATTTTTAGTGTCATTGATCCTACCTTATTATTAATATTTTAATACAAACTTCAATTCTCAAACTGGTTAAGAAATCTTAGAATGAATACTTCTAAATCCTGACTTTTATTTATGCAACAGTAAATTACCCATCAAAGGTTATGTAGAGGGCAGTCCCTACCAATGCCAGTTTCAGTTCTAATGCCTCATTAAAATTAGGGTTCCTACTAATTGTATTTCTCACCTAATTATTATTAATGTAAACTTCTACTGCACTTTGTTTGAAGAGCCAAGATGCTTTGTTTACCAAGATTCAAGCTATTGGAAAGTCCTGAAATTTTGCCTTAAATGTCTGGAGTCAACTCAGCAAGCTTCCCATTTTCCATTCACGATGAGCAAGTAATTTATGATAATTTTAGACCATAACAAACATCTCTTAAGGAGAAGGAACCTCATAAGCTTAGCTTGCTTTCGGTTGATTGTAAATGATGCCCAAACATTACCTGTAAAAAAAATGTTGCGAGCTGATGTCTGATTATATATTTAGAAACAACTACCATGCCTTGAGAGCAACCATTCAACCATCCACTGGCCTTAACCAGCTGTCTTTATTGACGGTACAAAAATTTGAAGATTCAAGAAACCAGTAATAACCTCTTATTCCTACCTGGTTTTCTGTAGATTTTGTAATGAATATTTATTTTCAGCTGACCAGTTGAAACCTTTAGGGAACTAGTATGAAGAGGTGTTATTAGAATCACCAACCAAAGTTCAAATGAACTTTCAGGTTCATCAATTGAGAGTGAGCCATCCTTGTACTATGGTTTAGCTTTAGTAGATTTTCGATGTCTTCCCAGTCACACAATAATGTTGGGACTACATGATGTCATTTTTCTTTGGCACTCGTTCTTTCTTTTGACATTGAAGAGAAATAAAGATATAGTCTAAAAATGGTCTTGAAATGCCCTTTTATGGATTGCCTTTAGTATCTTCTACCCTTTTAAGACTAGATTCTGTCAGCTAAATGCAATATTCCTAGGAAGTTAGAAAGAATTTCGATGGTTGTTTACCTGATCCAGGCCATTTCTTCCTACTTTAAACCTAGCTATAACTGCCTCGTTTCTGATCTAAATATCTTGGCAGTGATTTAAATTTCCAGAGCAATTGTAATTTCAAATATGGAATCACATATGTCTGAATAGGTTACTCCCTAAAGTGTATGCAGCTTGTGAATTGATTTGATTGTGAGACTCATATATTCATGCGATGTTGCTTTAGGGTCTGGAGACCAAGCAAAGAGCAGATGCAGTAAACAGTTTGGTGTGCGAAGCGAGTACAAGAGTGAAGGAACCCGTCCGGGGAACTGCCAGTGTGGTCCATGAACTTCAGAAGCAAATAACGGAGCTCCAATCTGAGTTGGCAACCAAGCGAGAAGAGCTCATGAATATGCGTTCAGAGTATGATAAGGTTCTATTCCACCTGCGCACTGGATCTCCTGAAGCTCAAGATGATGTATATGGCATTGATACAATGGAAGATATCATGTATGAGCAGGTCGATCCACTACTGTTGTGGGAGCCAATAGGGAACGTATAGATTTATGAGACTTATTTGAAGAAACTGTTCTTTTAACGCCATATGCATGATGACAGTAATCATATCTACTTATGTTTACCTCTGGATTGCTACTTTCTGTAGCACTTTATGATTTACCTTCTTTATTATAATTATAGCCTTTCTTCAATTAAAAAAAAACTCACCCCTCACATTTTCAAAAAAATTGTATTATGTACTAAAAATCTGTAAGTCCACATTATTGGAAGATTTAGCATGCTTAAATTAATAATAGGTAGATAGTTTTCTGTTATTTCTTAGATATGTTTTATTAATGGTATTTACAGCATTAATGCAACTAGCAATGCATTTTACATGCTAATGTTGAAGCTATAACTATAATTTCTTTGTCAATTAAAATAAGGTTTTTCTAGATTAAGATGTAAAATTGTTTTTCTTTGTTTAATTACTGAACTATTTGATATTTAAGTAGAGTATTACAAGAATAATTTTTAGTCGATAAGCTATTTGTTTGAAGTTTTCATAGGATTTTCATCAGCCCACCTGGGACTCGGATTTGCTAGTGTTAGAGAACTCCCGACCAACGGCGACTTAACTGAGGTTTTTTATGATGACGTGGAGGTTGCTAATTACATGGATTGGTGGTGGTGGAGTTGGTTGCCTCGATACAACGGAAGGAGAATGGTAAGTGTTTTCTCACACGAGGGTTAATGCATCCTAGCCTTGTATGATGGTGACGAATAAAGTAAATTTAATATTCAATGTTGCAATGTGGGAAAGTATACTCTCAAATGTGCAAAAAAATATATTGATTAAGTTGCACTGTCTAAAGAACCATTATGGCATTGGTTTGATAGCAGAATATTGTGAAAATTGCCTTCGACTCCATTTCATAGAAGATTGGAGGGTTTTAAGATTGTTCTCTGCTTATTATTCCTTTTGATAGAAGGTTGGAGGGTTTTAACACTAATGTGTTGTGAAATGCGTGAGAAAGTATATTGATTAATTTGCAATATCGAAAGAGCCATTGTGGTGTTGGTTTGATAGCAAACTATTGTAAAAATCATCGCCTTTAGCTCCATTTTATAGCAAATTGGAGGGTTTTAAGACTGTTGTGCTGTAGAATCTGTAAGTCATTTTACATGGGTATTTTGCATAAATGATTAATTTATTGTTCATGTCTTTTTCTCTTTGCTTATTGTTCCTTGTTATATGTTTGTATGTTTGTTGTTATACCCATTTTGGAGAATTCAAAGAGATTATGGCTTTGTATGGATGGATAAATTGTAGTTAAATCTTCTTTCTTTCATCAAAAAATATGGTTAGGGTTATTGGATGTTGCCGGTATTTGGTTGTCATTAATGTCAACACTATTGGCTTTAAAGACATTAGAGATTGTGTATGTCGAAGATATCGAGAAAATTCAAATAAAATAAGTTACAGGTTGTTAGTGATGCAATGAAATTCTATATGTTGGATAGCTCAATATGTTGATAATGAGAGGTTGTGGATTAAAGGGTTTATTGTCAAGTATATCTAGTTTATCCATGTGAAGATTCAAAGATCTGCATGAAGATTTGATTGAGTTATGAGTAGTTTTGTTTTGATAGTTTTTTTGTTGCTTCAATTAGTGTTCCTAAATGAAGATGATGTGATTCTAGTAACTTGAGTTGTTGCAGATGCTTCTTTGATGATTCATGATGCTCATGGATGTTTCTAGATAATGCTCAATCTTTGTTGCATGTCTGCATTGATCATTGTGCTCATGATTGGTGATTTTCCTTTACGTGTTCATATTTTTCATGTTCATGGTTGACAGGATGATTGTAGCATGTTGTGGATCTTCAAAGAATGATTTATGAAGGTTGTTCATGTTTGAGGATGTTATTTTAGGTCTTTACTATGTTGTGGCTAACATTGGTTGATTCACATTAATATTCTTTTATTGATTTGCGCCGACAGTTTGTACACATTTTATTATTTTGTTGAAGCCGACATGTAGCAATGCAATCTCTTGTTGTGGATATATATGAGTGATTGCTTATTACATTTGAAGGTGTGTGTGAGAGATATGTGTGACTAATTTCCTAATCATTTGAAAGTAGAAGCAAAGCGTGAAGAAGAGTGAGCAACGTGTGAAGAAGTGTTCATGTGCTTAACCAGAACTGTAATCTGGCATTCACAAATGCTATTTTCTCAATTTGAAATCTTACAGATGTAATCTGAATGCTTCTATAAGACAATGTGTCTTCCTTTGGGAAGTACGTCTTGTTGTATTTGAGTAGTGAGCTCTAAGCAGTGTGTCTAAATCCATGTGCATTCCCCAATTATTCCTTTATACTTTTAATAGGTAATAATCTTATGGAATAACCTCCATTGTGGTTTTTCCCCTAATAGGGTTTCCACGTAAAAAAATCTTGGTGTTATGTCTATTTCTGATGTGTTGATGATTTATGCTTTCATGGTTATTAATCGGATATGAGAGTAAGGTTAATAAGTTTAAATTTCTATGATAATTGATTCGCCCCCTCTCTCAATTGTCTACCCTTGTGTTGTCAACAATTGGTATCAAAGCAAGTTCCTTGGAAGAAGTTTAACAACTTGAGGTGATTTAGGATGGTGACATATAAGAAGGATAGTCTAAGATTTGATGGAACAAATTATTCTCTATGGAAGACTCGAATGGAGGGTCATCTGAGATGCATTGGTGAACCCTACTGGAACATTAGAAGGATTAGTTATGTTATGCCACAAAATGTTCCTTCTACTATTGTTGAGATTAAGGATGTCAAGTACAATATTAGGGCTAAAGAAGCGTTGTTGAGTGCTCTAACTTATTCCAAGATGACAAATGTGATGGATTTGAAGATTGCTTATGAGATTTGGAAAAAGTTGGAAACTTTATATGAAGGTGATGCACATGTGAAGATTGCTAAGCTGCAAAGTCTGAAAGGGAAATATGAAATGTTGAGAATGGGTGATGATGAGAATATAACTTCTTTTATGCAAAGAGTGAATGAACTTGTATGTAGTATTAAATGTGCTGGTGGATCTTTGGAAAAATCAGAGATTATTGCTAAAGTGGTCAGATCCCTTTTTTCTACTTACAAAGCCAAAGCTACTGTTAATGAGGAGATTCGAATTGTGACAAATGTAACCAAAGATATGTTGATTGGTAAGCTTACTACTTTTGAGTTGAGTGAATTTGGTGATTCTCTTCCTAAGACAGAATCTACATTCAAGGCTAATATCTCTCGAAAAGACAAGTAGAGATATGATATGGGTGAAAGTTCTTCTAAAAAGGTGTTCAAGTATGAGGACGAAATGAAAGAGACTGAAGGAGAGGAGAGAAAACTAGGTGGGCTTGAAGCACTTATTGTCAAAAGGGAAGCTAGAGGAGAAGGTAATTATAAAGGGAAATTTTCTATTAAATGTTTTCCTTGCACTAAGATGGGTCATTTTACATCAAGGTGTTAGGAAAGAGTTTTTAAGCTAGAACCTAACAAGCCTAGATTTCAAAGAAAGTGTTATTATCTACTGATGAAGGTGTGACGTGTGACAAATGATGAATCTAAAAAAGGGAATGCAAGTGAGGATGAATGGTGTAGACATGAAAAATTTACATCATGCAGTTAATTAGGTCCATTCATCAAATAAACTTAGTTCACATTCATCCATTCATCAACATTAATTTTGTTTCTAAGGTTATTCATTTAAATTAAATAAATCAAAAAATCAAGTCAAACGGGGTCAAAACATCCTAATCACGATTAGGCCAATCTAATCCTCATTAAACTAACCTAACCACCCACTTGCACAAATAAATCAATTTATTGATTTATTAAAATCCTTATTTTCTTTCAACATGGCATTTTTGAGGAATATTCCTCACTCAACATTTTCACAATTTTAAATTCTTTTATGTCCCCCACTCAACAATTTTCAATTTTAAAGTCTTACATGTTCCCCACTCAATAATTTTAAATTCTTGCATGTCCCCCACTCAAAATTTTTAAAATTTGAAAGTCTTACATGTTCTCCACTCAACAATTTTAAATTCTTACATGTCCCCCACTCAACAATTTTAAAATCTTTAGCACATTGACCAAAATGTGCTCATCCTCAAGCCTATCACAAGTTGACAAGTGGCCTTTTTTCATTGGAATGTTCTTGACCCCACATTTCTCTCTCATAAGCATTCGTTCAAATTGAGAATCTTTAAATAGAGGTGTCATCCTTCAACAAATCATCCACAAAGCTAATGCAAAGTCACTCTCTTTATTTGAGAATTGATTTTTACCACCTCAAATCATCCTCATAGCATTTTCATATCATTTTCATCTCATGGAGCTCAAGCAAGGATTGGGAAAGGGATATTTTCCACAATAGCACCAATCCACTATGAGATAAAGTTGATTCATGTTGTTTATATCCTCATTTAGTTTTTCTTGCTATTTTAATATCTTATTTAGCATATCTAACATGTTTCATTATTTCATAGGGATGTTGTTATTTGCTTTGTTTTAAACTAACCATGCTAATGTGTGTTTCAAGGTTTAACCATTTGAAGATTTCACCATCTACATTATGGCACTAGAAGGAGGGCAACAACTAATTCATTTCATCTCTATTTTGTGTTATTTCCTTCTTATTTCTATCACATGAAATAAGAAGGCTATTAGCAATATTACTTTGTGTTCAGGTAACTTTTCTATGAGCAGTGCCTTTTTCAAAGTTCATTTTAATTGATATATTCTAATTTATGCTATTCCTAAAACTCAAGCATGCTAGGATATTTTTATATGGTAAAGAAAACTTTGTCTACCACGTATTTCTATGTCATATTATACATAGGATTCCTATATGAGAATTCCCATTTTCAATGTGTATGATGTTTCTCATTTATGGAGTATTTCTGACAATAGGAAGAATAAGTGTTTAACAAGTTACTCACCTTCCAACAAAATCAAATCACAAATACTTTACATAGGAAAATGAAAATAAAAAATGATTTATACTTTCAAATAGTAGTTGACATAATCTCCAAGCAAGATATGCATATAAGACTTGTGTAGTTTTGTTGTTTCGCTACCACAAGGATTAAAAATAAAAAATAAAAAATGTGTATTTTCAGATCTACGTCTTGTCACAGTCACCCAAAATATCTACTCCAATGAAAATGGTCAAGGAAATGATGGAGTTGGTTGCATTGGATATGCTTTTATTTTGTAGGGGAGGATGTTGAATCAAAGAGTGTATGGTGAGGATTCTTTAGAGGCATTCAAAGTATCGCCCTTACACCTACCAAATTGTAGAAAGTGGCTTTACACATGCTAATAGCATTTGCTTAAAGGTTTCTTATGCCTTTTTCAGGAAACCCTATTTTGGTGCAAATCCTTTTTATCTTTTAGGCACTCTGTCTCATAGTTAATGTGCTTTCTCCATGCGCAGGAAGTTGTACAAGGTGTTTTTCTTTCTTTTTTTTGTGAATGAAGGATGTGAATTAAAGGATGTGGAACATGATTTTTACAGCTACCCATTGTGTTAACATGAATGTTTATTATTTTACACCTAGGACCAACTACATTACCTTAAAGTTTTCTTTCTTTTAGTCACTATTTCCCATCACTCAAATAATTTGTTATGAGGCATTCCAAAGGAAGAAAAATATGTGTTACCCAATCCTAGGTCTATGTGTTTATCTCTCACATGTACATTGTTTGTGTATGTTTGCGAATGTTCCTTGTGGTAGAAAGGTCACAGTCAAAGACTCTGTTATTTGGTCCAAACTTCATTTGGTGGTTATAAGTAGTCTTTGGGTGTGCACAATAGTTCTATCAATTCATTAATGACATCTACATTCACTCTACCTACATCACCGAATACAACTGCCTCACACCACTATGCATCTGCATTTTACAACTACTTCTCATTAATTTAGGATTCATTATCTACCAACTCCTATTTGCAACATTTACAAGTCCCTTCATCATGGCTAACGAATAAGATGTTTCAATCCACCAGGCACAAGAACACAATATACCTGTCAGATAATCACTTTGATAGCCTCATCAACCCCATCGTGCTTTCTTGCAAGGGTTCAAAGGAGTTGTATATCCCTTGCAATGTTGACACAAACATAATAGTTACGATAAGTGTTTGTTTGAAAGACTCCAAAGTCATTTCTAACAAATTCATGGTGTGGTATATGCAGACAGTATACATATTTCTTGGGACCATTATTTCTAAAGATGTAACAGCTCACATGCCTTTTGTATGCATCCATATTGTGCTTACATGTCTGTTCAAATTCTCCATAGCTTCTAATAGGTGAAATAGTATGCAGGTGATTCCATATTAAAGTATGAGACATGTTATTCCATCACAGGCAGGTGAGAAGAGGTAGGAAACAATATTGAAATGTTTGACTTGTATGTAGATAGTCATGTGAAAGATTGGAGAAGTAAATGGCGAATCAATTTGAATCTTACATAAATCTGCCTCTGGTGCTTTTCTTAAATTCAAAAATATTTTCTTGAACATGGAGGATACATAGGATGTGATAGATTAGGAGAGGTAGATGCTAGAATAGGTTGTGGAATACAAATTTATGCCTACCAGTTGCATTTTCCTATGTGTTACTTTGCTGGCCATAGCTTGTGAAGGCCATCATGATTCTTGCAGCACGACAGTTGATCATTCCCAATATTTTTTCTTTATTTTCATTAATTACTAATTGATGTGGCCTACGTATCTAACTTTCCAGATTTCTCAGTAGCTATCAAGATGGTTTTTAAATTTCAATAGAGACATTAACATGGTAAGTATGAAATGTAGAATACACTCACAGTGATATTAACATTGAAATGGATATTGATTTGATTTGAATTGTCAGTTAGGACTCAAGAATTTGAATTTTTTGTCCTAGTTGGGGTATTAAAACATAGATTTGTGTGGATATTTAAACAAGGAAAACAAATGCATTAAAAAGTGCTCACTTATCTACTTTATCCATCACCCATTTATGTCTTTTTGCAGGAATCCTCTTGATTTGGCATAGTTCATTTATTTCCTGCAGGTCAAGTGAATGGGAATCAAAATAACTTCAAAGTTTACATCAAAATTGAGCATTGAGATCGAACAAAAACTAAGTAGATTGGAGTTGGACAATTGAAATGAAACTTGAAAGAAAATCATTTTTTAATGCTCATTAGAGCCTAGAGCTACTTTTTTTAGGCCAATTAGGTCATTAATTTTTATTTTTTTCAAAAATGGGCTAAAATTGAACATTACAAACTAACTAGATTTTGTTTAAGGATAAACAAATTGAACAAGAAAAATTCACATTTGATTTTTGGCGCTTAAAACCAACTCATCATTTCTTTGTGGATTTAAAATAAACATGTGCTTTTTATGCTTTGTAATCTTTATGCAAAATAATCTCATCCAAAAAAGTGTATGTACTTCTCTCATGCTTCATAGTGATCTTGAGAATCAAAAGTATTTTGGTGACATTAAGTTGCATAAAAGATTGCCTCCACACTTTATTTGGGAACTAAAATTGGACAAAATCTTGTGTGAGTGTGGGTAGGGACATTATTGCATACATTCTCTCTCTTTTTTGCCAACAAAGATTGATCAAGTTACGAATAGTTTTTTTACTCACTTTTTGTCTATCTTAGATGGCCTGCCTTGGGGAAAAAGTACTCACCCAAGGGAATGACTCAACTGGCAGCACTCTTAAGCCAAGAGTGTTTCCAACTGGGATATAAATGTGGGTATTGGAGTAAATGCCAATATCGCGTGGTTGATTCTAACATGATGGATTTGAAAGGGGACTCTTGTTGTATGGGTCAATCTCCACAAATGGAAATTCCAAAATGAAACCCTTGTTTGTAGTGGCTTATTAACCCATTCATTGAGTTTATAAAAGTGGTGCATTGGAACTTAGATTCCAAGAAGTTACTTGCGATGTCTGATCTTGGTTCAAATATAGAGGTTAAGACTTCATTCTTAACATGTGCCTTTATATTTTTCCTTGGTTGCATGTAAAGTCATCTCTTCTACTACAAAGGGTATGAGGAAATCCCACCAAGAAAAGAATACCAATTGAGCTAGGGTGTTATATTGCTTGTGAGTCAGTTTGAAAATACAGTTCTTTTATCGAAAACATTGGAAAACCAACATTCAACATGAGCATCCAATCTCAAACCCTTTAGGAGAGGCAAATATCCTTGAAAAAATTCACATGTTATTGCTTGCCCTTGGGATTCATATCCTTAGAGGCTTCTAAGCATTTGGATTTCATCTTAATTTGCTCCTACTAAGGTCAACATTAGGTAACCTTTGCCTTGCTTTCCTCAATTTCCACATAATACACTTTGTGGGATAAGGGAAAAGTTGAGACATTAGACATCTAGATTCAAAATTTAACCAAGAGTGTGTTTGTGGTAAAAATAATTTATTAAGCAAAGATTAAATCAATTAGACTCCACATTTGTGCTTGCCATCTTTTGGTCATATGGTTTTCATACAAACATTGGTCTTTTGATTTTGAATTACTCTTAGAGAAAGGAATGTTCTTCACTATCTTGGTCTTGTAAACAAGCCCTTCCTAAGTTCATTTAGGATCCAATCAAACATTTCACCCATCCCAAACATTTATCATCCCTTCCCACCAAACAAATTTAGAGATTTTGGAAACATCATTCTAGACTTGCATGAATCATCAAACCAAAAATCACCTTGTTTAGTTAGGAGTATGGGAATGCATCCTTTCTCATACCTCTTATTAAATTAGCAATCCTTTGAACAAGATAACATCTTACACCTTAGGGTTTACAATCTCATTATCCAATCAAAAAAATCAAAATAAAACCCTAAGTCTAGCATTGATCCAAAGTCCCTAAGCGTTCAACACTCATATCATTTCCCCTTTTCATCCTTAATATCATCATTGGTCCTAAGATATTTAGAGGTCACATTTGCAACAAGGTCAAAATAAAAAAGGAACATGGAATACAAATTTGATCCATACATCATGAGTAATCCAAATCAATTGAACTTTCAAAGCCTTACAATGCTGATTGATTATCAAAACTCACACTTATATAATCCATACATGGGATCATTACCTTCTACAAATGTCAATATCACAACAAGTGTGAGTATGCCCAAATCAAATATTGGAACACATTTGATGATGGTAGATATAAATCAAAACCTACAAGTCTGTCAACTGAACAATCAAAGCACGAGCCTTCAAATGAACAACATCATCCCACCAAATCCCTACAAGCCAAATGAGAATGTACCAATTGCAATTTTTCAAAAAATGAATCTGAAAAACTTTGGGATAAATATGATGGAAAATCATACAAATGTTGACAACTCTATGTGTTAATCCAAGACAAGGTGACACCATGCAAAATCAATGTTACCTAAATCAATGCAATATGATTCCCAATCACAAGAATGTTCAATTTCAACCTATTATGCCAAATCTAAGTGTCATCCCAAATAAAAACATTGTACCAAATCAAACACAAGTACACACTCCAAATCTGCTTAAACAAAAATCGAACCAACTATATCAATGGAGTCAAGATTGAAATCAAGAACACATTTGGTGAGATCAAATTGCCACACTTACCAAAATAGTTGCCATTTCACCAAGAGACACCTCCACCACCATTACCCATATCAACATCATTCCTTGGTTCAAGGATTCCCCCTTTACCTAGCACCAATTGCTCCATCCAAATCAATCCACCTAACACAAATCAAGCCATCACATCAAATTCTTTGAATATACCATCGACATCGCACCAACAGATGGTATCTAATCAAATGACAAAATCAATCCTAACCAATCAAAATATGGTCTCCCTAGGATCTATCACCTCGGTCATTTTGACCATTCCTATCAACTTGATCCCTCCAACCACCCCTATCACACCCATCACATATCAGTGCCTCTCTACCATGATCGCTTAGAGTGTATCTCAACCACTTGTCACTACATCCAACATAATTCTGAATCCTCCACCGCTACCACCGAAACTAAATGTAGCAAGACAATATAACATTGCACTAAAAGATCACCAGGTCTATCAAAAGGCAATCCAACAATATCTAGCCAGGCAACAAGCAAGACAAGCTCAACAAGTGCAACAAGTCTCTCAAGCTGCCCAAGCATCTCAACTTACCCAACAAACACAAGCACAAACATGAAAAAAGATAACTATTGGGGATAACAATGAACATTCAACCATTAATGATAGCATTGGAAATCTCTTGACCACAATTGTTAAGAACAAGGATCAAGATCAATCTATCACTGAGCACCTTGAAGCTATGTCTACTTCATCCAATGCTCAAATCAACATAGGTCAAGAGTCACTTTTCAATCATGATCAAAATCCACCAACAATACCCAAAAATGATCCAATTTAAGAAATGTCAACATCTTTTGACCCTATGATTGAAAACATTAGAACTTTTGAAAACAATGATCAAGATCTTTCCATCAATGAGCACCTTAAAGATGTTTCCACTCCATCTGATGATCAACTCACCATATATCAAGAGCCACTTTTTAGTGATCTATTGCAAGGGGTGTTAGGATGGTTTGATCCTATTGACATAATGCACGATCCATTGACTTATGATCATATTGAAAATGTCTTTATATCACCTTATGAGTTAGAGGACATATCTCAAGAATTTGTCCCAAAGCATGATCAACATCTTTCACCAAGGTCTAGCAATGGTCCTTTCCAAGACATGTTAACATACTTTGACCTCTTGGTTACAGATGTCGAAAGAATCCTCAACTCGAAATTTGATCCAAGTCCACTAAAATTTGAAGAGGATATTGAGCTACTTCCTATGTCTAAGGATGACATCCAAGAATCCTTTATAAGCAATCCATCCTTTGAAGTTGAGCCATGTCAAGAACTTGATCCAAAGCATGTCGAAAGCAACTCTAAAATTAATCAAGATCGAGAATTCATATCTCCAGGATACTACAATGATGTAATAAACAGTCTCCTATGTATGCAAGTGTAGACATGCACAATCAACATTCTGCATTTGATCAAGCTCATTCATCAACTAAACTATATTTCGCATTAGGACCATTCATCAATTTATCAGGTGCACTTTCATCCATTCATTAGATAATCTCATTTCCTAAGGTCATTTATTTAAAATCAAATAAACATTATCATCAACCTTTAAATAAATCAAACATCCATTTAAATCAAATCCTAAATCATATTCCATCATTTTCTAATTCAAATAAATCAAATATCAAAGTCCTAAAAGTCAACTCACCTAATCATCATTAAACTAACATAATCATCTTTTATTTAATCTAACCATGATTAAATACTAATCTCACCCACTTGCATTCTCTAGATATCTCCACTTACACAAATAAATCAATTTTATTTATTTATTAAAAATCCCTCATTTTCCCTCAACATGACAAGTCCAACATTGCATTTATTGCTGTTTTTCTTGTCCCCCTCTCAAAATTTATTGCAAAATTTGAATTCAAATTCTCCCTCTCATGGACACTCTTCCCAAATCTTGCACAACCATTGACCACTCACCACTTGACAAGTGTCTTCTTCTCATTGGAGGATCTTTAGTCCCACATTCACCATCTTGGCCAATCTTTCACCAAGAAAATCTATAAAAGAAGGCTTAATCCTCATTCATTGGATCCACAACTTTTATGCAAGGTTACTCTCTTGGTTTGAGAAATAATCTTGTTCTTCATCTCCATTGCACTTCATCATTTTAGCTATTGATCAAGGGTTGGGAAAGGGTCACTAGCACATGTGACACCAATCCACTATGGAATAGGTAACTTGTGGTTGCTTTCATAATGCTTTTAGTTTTATTTCATCCTTTGTTGCATTTTGAAGCATTTTCAAGATATTTCATAGGGGCATTTTGATGGATTTGTGAAATACTAACCCAAGGCACAAAGGTACAAGGAAAGTGAAAAGTCAACAAAGGTACAAACAAACAATGAAGGCACAAGGCACAAGGAGGAGGATTTATTTTTTTTGAAAACTCAAAGTGTTTTTAAACGCTTTAAGTGTTTGTTCAACACTTATTTATGAGATTATTACCTTTTCGCTCCTAGGACACTAATTTTCATTTGGGTCTAAAAAGAACAATTCAATTTTTTCCATTCACAAAAGGTTAAAATTCAAGCTTAGACACTTACTAGATTTTGTTTTGGGCTAAAAATTGGACAAGTAATCTTCATATTTCATTTGGTGCTTAAAATGAATCACACAATTGCTTTGAAGGTTATAAAATGAACAAGTGCTTGAATTGTGTGATTTTTTCTTTGGTGCATTTTGAGTGCGTATCCTCTCCCCTTGCGCTTCCTGCGATCTAGGGTGCAAGAGAAACAGTAAAAATACATTTTATTGCTTTGAAACACTTCAATTTGGGTTTAAAATTGAACATCTTATGTGAGTGTGAGTAGGTACATTTTCACGTACATTCTCTTTCTTTGTGCCATCAAAGATTGATCGAGTTATAGATTGTCTTTGCTTGCTTTTGTTTATCATAGAGGGCCTGCCTTGGGGAAAAAGTACTCACCCAAGGGAACGACTCAACCGGTAACACTCTAAAGCAAAGAGTATTTCCAACCGAGATATAAATGTGGGTATTGGTTAAACGCCATTATCATGCGGTTGGCTCCAACAAGATGGATCTGACAGGGGACTCTTGCCGAATGGGTCAATCTCCATGAATGGAAAGTCCTTACTAGAACCCATGTACTAGAATTTTCCAAAATCCTTGATCTATTTGTTGGTGCAAGAACGGTCATTCTAAAGCCGCCCCACACTTTTACGGTCTTTAGTAGAAATGGAAAACATGCCATGGGAGTTTCATGGGTGTTGATGCTTGGCTGCCTCGTATAAGTGAGTGTCATGGAGGGGAGCCAGTGGGTTCAAGCATCTAACCATTCGCTAAAGATAAGTGTAGCTGGACTTGTCCAAGTGGGGATTCAACAAATATTGTCTTACACATCCATAGGGCTTGTACTTGTTCTTCGTTCGAAAACACAATGTGTTTATCGAAAACATTGCAAAACCAACATTCAACATCATCATCAAAATTTCAAACCCCTTAGTTAGAGCAAATACCTTTGACAAATCCCAAGAACTATTGCTTACCCTTGGGATTATGTCCTTAGAGGTTTCTAAGTAATTGGGTTTACATCTTAATTTTCTCTTACAAAGGTCAACATTAGGCAACCTTTGTCCTAATTTCTTGGAACTTCCACATAGCACTTTGTGGGATGAAAGGAAGTTGTGACATTGGACATTTAGTTTGAAACATAATCAAGTGGTTTTTTTTGGTAAAAAGAACTCATTAAGAAAAGATAACGAATTGGACCCCACACATGTGCTTGTTTATCTTTTTATCGTCTTTCGAGCAAACATTGGTCTTTTGATTTGAACTACTCTTAGAGAAAAGTGTGTTCTTCAATACCTTGGCCTAGTAAACAAAGTCTCTCTAAGTCTCTTAGGATCAAATCAAACACTTCATCCATCTAAACATTTATCATCTCCATCCCACCAAACAACTTTAGAGCTTTTGAAAACATCATTCTAGACTTGGGTACATCCTTAAATCGAAATCAAAATCACCTTGTTTAGTTAGGTGTATGGGAATGCATCCTTTCTCATACATCTAATTGAATTAGCAAACCTTTTGAACAAGTTCATCCTAAATATCACATCCAACATCTTAGGGTTTACAAGTTCATTATCCAAATCCAATCAAACCTTAAGTCTAGCATTGATCCAAAGTACCTAAAAGTTCATCACCCATATCATTCACCACTCTCATCATTCATCCCATTGTTGGTCCTAAGAACCCTAGAGGTCACTTTTGCAAACAAGGTCAAAACACAAGGAGAACATGGAATAAAAACTTGTTTCATACATCTTGAGAAATCCAAATCAATTGAATCTTCAAAGCCTTACAATGCCGATTGATTATCAAAACTCACACTTATACAATCCATACATGGGACCATTACCTTCGATAAATGTCAATAGAACAACAAGTGTGAGTATGCCCAAATCAAAGATTGAAGCACATTTCTGGATGGTAAATCCAAATGCAAACCTACAAGTCTATCAATCGAACAATCAATGCATGAGCCTTGAAATGAACGTCATCACAGGAAATCCCTACAAACCAAATGAGAAGGTACCAAGTACAACTTTTTGAAACATGAATCCGAAAAACTTTGGGATGGATACATTTTCAAATCATATGAATACTCCAAACATGAATAATGGTCAATTTCGGCCTATCATGCCAAATCTGAGTGTCATCCCAAATCAGAACATTCTCCAAAATCAAACACAAAGGCACATTCCAAATCTACTTCAACAAAAGCCAAATCAAGGGAGTCAAATTCAAAATCAAGATCAAATTTCACTAGAGCAACTTGCTTCACATGCCAAACTAATTGAACTATTGGGCCAAGAGATATCTTCACTCCAAAATCAATACAATCTTCCATTGGTTAACCCATGTCATCAAAGCATTGAGTTGTGTCCACAACCACAACAATATCTCCAAGGTCAAGAAGTTAGATATCAAGGTCAACCACATCAACAAATCCAACCCCCACGTGTCGAAGATCAATCACCACATCTCCAAAATCAATCACCACAAGGTCAACTTAAAGTGCAAATCTCACAAAGAAACAAGCGACAATACACACCACTTGGGAGACCAATCGAATCAATCTTGGAATAATTGGTACAAGAAAATATCATCAAGCTCCCCATCTATGAGAACTATTAAGAACCCCTAGTTAAACCACTAGGGTATAATGAGGAGCACCATTGTGATTGTATTTGACTAAAAAATCTCATCCAAGACCTAATTGATCAAAAGATAATTGCTATTGGGGACAATGATAACATTGTCAATCTCTCCACCACAATTTTTGAAAAAAATGATCAAGATCAATCCATCAATAAAGATACTTTCACCTCATCCAATGAGGCATTGACCAATAATCATGTTGAAAATGTCTCTACATTACCTAATGGGTTAAAGGGAATATCTCAAGAATTTATTCTAAAGCATGATAAAAATCTCTCACCAAAGTCTAGCAATGGTCCTTTCCAAGACATATTGACATCCTTTGACCTCATGATTGTCGATATTGAAGGAATCTTCAACTTGACACCTTATTCAAGTCCACTCGAAGATCAAGAAGATATTGAGCTATTTCCTATGCCTAATAAAGATATCCAAGAACCATTTGTAAGCAATCCATCCTTTGAAACTGACCCATGTCAAGAAATTGATCCAAAGCAAGTCAAAAGCAACTCTAAAATCATTCAAGATCAAGAACTTGTATATTCAAGATACTACAATAATCTAATGGATACTCTCTTATCTATACAAGATGATAATATCCATGTAGCACATACTCCTCCATCTACCTATGAGATGCTTTCTATGGATGGACACGTAGATGATCTTCATCTAGAACAAGATTTTGTTACACAAAAAGAGTAGATTACTAATTCCTATAATCAAATAGAGTGGTCAACATCAAGATCAAACATGTCCCAAAGTCAGATTGAGGACATCATGAATAAAGATATCGAACATTATCCATTCAAGGAAGAAAATTAGAAAGAACAGTATAATCTAGAGTTAGCAGAGCAACAAACTGAAACAACGTCATCTACAATGGTCATTTGTCAGAGCATGTTTACTGAAAAAGATATCTCAAAACAAGCAAAATCAAGGAATAAAGGTGATACTATCACCATAATGGGGGCAACTTCATCTTAAGCAAACATCACCATAGGGAGCACAAAGAATCCTTATGATGAAACTAGTGCCGATACTACGACCATCCATGCCATGAATCTTCATCCACCCATCACCCCATTCATGAATTGGGACCAACATCAAAAGAAAGATTGGAATCAAAGTACGAAGAATGTTATCAAAGAAAAAGAAGTTGGGAAGCATAAAGGAAAAATCAAATACATATAGATACCAAATAATACAAAGAAAGATCATCCCTATCAAACTCCATCGGTCAAAGAAACTATGGGGAAAAATAAAAAAGGGAAAAGTATCCATCAAAGACGTCCACAAAATCAAAAGCATGCTTTTCAAGTGACGTACAAAGTGTATCAAGTAGTTGGTCCTAATTCCACACACACTTCCGTATCCAGCCATCATTGCTCATCTTCCCAAGTTTGCAGAGTCAAAGGTTCCAAACTGTCAACCAATCCATCTCTTATCCATAAACGCACTCCATCCACACCTCCATACATGATATATAATTCTCACATTGACCATGTATTGGCAACAACCCTTTATCATAAGGATTTAGAAGGCACTCTATCGCGATGTGCATACAGAGACAAAATTAACCCTAGTATCAATGAAGCAGATCATGAATCCCAAAAGTTGCATTCAAGTGCACATATCTTAGCAAAGCAGCTCCTTCAAGCAGGATATCGATGGCACATTATGACAGGGGCATTTACGTCAACACCACCAGGTGGTCCAGCATGAATCTTTCAGAAAAAACCAAAAAAAATAAAAAAATATGAAAATCCAAAAAAATTAGAAAAAGAATTGAAAATAGTAAAGAAAAAAATTGTCCTCCAGTGAAAACCACTATGGTGGATCTTTGGGCAAGACCATGATGAAAACCTGGAAAACAGGCGTCATGAGTAGAATTGAGCATCTATGTGTGCCAGCTCAGTTGAAAACATCTCATCCCATCCGTAATAAGTCTAGCATCCTATCCATCTCAGCCATCATAAATCAAGTCATCCATAAACCATTGATCTAATCCATTTTCATCCATCTACATCCATCATCTAAGTTATCTTGATCTTGATGAAATTTTGGGGCACACCTTATGGTTGCTTACGACAAACATCTTGACATGGGCTGTTTTCATGGATCCCATCCAATGCAACATTATTTGAGCTATGAAGCACTATCCAAATGAGCATTCGTTATCCGAAAACCTTATCTTATCGCAAGATAATCCTTGGAATCCTTTGCGTGCTTATAGTATCCATCCATATGTACACCTATCTGGGCATCCATCTATAACATTCCATACATTGCTAGACACTGGGGGCAGATATTGGCATCTTGCTTCAGGAATAAATCTTGATATATATCTTCCAACTTATGTGGTGATCCGAACATTGGCAAACAAGAAATCAAATTGGTCAAACCACTTGTGATAAAACATCCAAATCACTAGCCCATGGCATATTTTGATGAAAAAATGTTCCTTATCAAGCATCATCTTTCATCAAACATCAATCAAAAAAATCGATATCAGTCACATCTAATTTGCACCCTTCAAACATCACATCAAATCATTCAAACAACTTTTGTTCCAAATCAATCTTCATTAATCCTGATCAATCGAATCCAATCAATTCATCACCATCTCAGGACATCCTTGTGTTGCTTAACACTATCCTTCCATTGTTGTGCATCCTCAACAGTGTTATCATCATCAATCATGATCAATCAATCTTTGCATTGTTGTGCATCCTCAACAATGTTATCATCATCAATCCATCAATTTGATCAATCAACCTTAGCTTGGTTTTCAAAAAAATCCTAAAACATATCACTGATATCATATCCATATCCAAATCATCAAAATCATGCGAAAATCCAAAAACATTAGAAAATAAAAAAATCCAAAAACATTCAAAACATATCAAAATCCAAAAACAAGTCAAAAACAAAAAAACATCAAAAACATTGAAATCTGAACTACGAGCTTAAACGTAGGCAAGGCTAATCTCTGATCAGCCCTGAAGACATCAAAATCCAAAAACATTCAAAAAATCAAAAATCAAAACATCAAAATCAAAAACAGCCTCAAAACATTCCAAAACGTCAAAAACATCCAAATATTTGAAAAATCCACCAATCCCGTTTCACTTTCACTCGAAATAATCAATCATCCATAATAAATTGATCATCACCTTCATCCTTTGGCAACACAAATTGAAATAATCACAACAGTCAGCAAAAGAAAACTTCAATCGTAAAATCAAAATCGAAGCAACAAATCTTATAAACAAAATCAAAGTCTCAATCATTTTCAAACATGTCAGTCAACCTTATATCAATAGCCTATCAATCAACTTATCAAACCATCATCATCCTATACAATGCATGTCCTAGGATATATTGTTCCAACAATGGGCATCATTTTGGATATCACCTTGGATTCTTATCCTATCAAAACAAATCCCTTTGGCTAGAGGTATGAAGAACATTGACTTGTTTGCGTATTTGATCTTTTCCTTTTGATTTATCTTATTGTGCTCATTCCAAGGACCTCTTGATGATATCCAAACAAAGGATTTAGAGAGATAGGAATGGGGCAACGATCATATTGTTTTGTCTACTGTGCTTGTTGGACTTTCTTGTAAAATAACTTGGCAAATACTTGCTTTGCTAGATATGTATAGAGGATTTTTTAGACAGCTTGTTGACTATTGCATTGATTGGTTATACCTTTCCATGTTTTGGTCCGAGATGTTTGAAACTTCTAAAGTGCATCCTAGCAAGGTTTCCGTATGTCAGGTGTGAACAAGAATACTCCTATCTATTTATCGAGTCAAAGTCCAAAAAACTAAGTACAATGCCATCCTGTTCCTTTATACCTTGATGCATCATGCTTAGGCATGTTATCAAACATAAATTAAGTGATCCTTTTAAAATCCCAATCCTTGATAAGAAAATCATCCATCTATCATCATCATTTCTCATCATTCATTTCTCATCATCATTTCTCATCATTCATTTCTCATCATCATTTCTCATCATCATCTCTCATAATGTTGGCTTGTTGGATCCTCCTGTCATCATCTAATTTCTTCATTTTCCGCACTAACATCACAACATGAATAGTTAATCATCATCACCAATTTATCCATCATGCATCCATTGTGCATTCATATCATCATCATAATATAGATCTATTAGTCTAAGCATCTCATAAATTATCCATTGCATAAGTACAACATATCACATCATCAATCTCATCCATCTCATATCATATAATTATTTAAGTTGTTTAGGATAATATAGATTTGTTATTCTAAGCATCTTAAAACCATATCATTTGCATCATCATCCATAACCATCCATTTTGAACCTCTTTATCATGAGATCGACCCTCAAATTGAATCTTTTCGCTTGATCTCTCAATGGGGCAATGTACCAGTGTACTTCCTTCCGCTAGGGCATCCGAAAAATCAGAATTTTTTTGAATTTTAATCGTAGCAAGTTTTTCTTTGAACCAATGCAACAAGTACATTGCTTCAAAGAGGGGAAAAATGTAGACATGAAAAATTAACATTTTGCATTTGATCAAGCTCATTCATCAACTAAACTATATTCCGCATTAGGACCATTCATCAATTAATCAGGTGCACTTTCATCCATTCATTAGATAATCTCATTTCCTAAGGTCATTTATTTAAAATCAAATAAACATTATCATCAACCTTTTAATAAATCAAACATCCATTTAAATCAAATCCTAAATCATATTCCATCATTTTCTAATTCAAATAAATCAAATATCAAAGTCCTAAAGTTCAACTCACCTAATCATATTTAAACTAACATAATCATCATTTATTTAATCTAACCATGATTAAATACTAATCTCACCCACTTGCATTCTCTAGATATCTCCACCTACACAAATAAATCAATTTTATTGATTTATTAAAAAACCCTCATTTTCCCTCAACATGACAAGTCCAACATTGCATTTATTGCTGTTTCTCTTGTCCCCCTCTCAAAATTTATTGCAAAATTTGAATTCAAATTCTCCCTCTCATGGGCACTCTTCCCAAATCTTGCACAACCATTGACCACTCACCACTTGACAAGTGTCTTCTTCTCATTGGAGGATCTTTAGTCCCACATTCACCATCTTGGCCAATCTCTCACCAAGAAATTCTATAAAAGAAGGCTTAATCCACATTCATTGGATCCACAACTTTTATGCAAGGTTACTTTCTTAATTTGAGAAATAATCTTGTTTTTCATCTCCATTGCACTTCATCATTTTAGCTATTGATCAAGGGTTGGGAAAGGGTCACTAGCACATGTGACACCAATCCACTATGGAATAGGTAACTTGTTAATTGTTTTCATGATGCTTTTAGTTTTCTTTTACCCTTTGTTGCATTTTAAAGCATTTGTAAGGTATTTCATAGGGTCATTCTTAAGGAATTTGTGATTTACTAACCTTGTATGAAGTTATAGTTTTGCAGATTTCAAAAGTATGTACCACAACAAGATGTCACAAAGGATGATCACATCCACATAGCACATACTCCTCCATCTAACCATGACATGCTTTCTAGGGATGGACACATAGATGATCTTGATTCAAAATAGGATCCCTTTATTCCTGACATTGTTACACCAAAAGAGCAGGTTATTGATTCGTATAGTCAAATAGAGTTTTCAACATCAAGATTAGATATATCACAAATTCAGACTGGGGACATGATGTAAGTGGATATCCAACATTATTTGATCAAGGAAACAAGTCAAACAGAACAATATAATTCAAAGTTAGTGGAGAATCAAATTGAAACAACATCATATGCAATGTTTATTTATCAGAGAATGCATTCTAAACAAGAGCTCTTAGAACAGGCGGAATCAAGGTATGAAGGTACTACTTCCACAATATTGGGGGAAACTTCATCTCAAGTAAACATCAACATAGGGAGCATGAAGAATCTTTATGGTGAAACCATTGCCAATACTACAACCAGTCGTGTCATGAATCTTCATCCACCCATGACCCCATCGACGAATTGGGACCAACGTCAAAAGAAAGAATTGAATCAAAGTACGAAAAATGTTATCAAATAAAAAGAAGCTGAGAAGCATAATGGACAAATCAAATACATATGGATACTAAAGAATACAAAGAAAGATTATCCCTATCAAACTCCATTAGTCAAAGAAACTATGGGGCAAAATAAAAAAGGGAAAAGTATCCATCAAAGATTTTCACAAAATAAAAAGAAGGATTTTCAAGTGACGTACAAAGTATATCAAGCAGTTGGTCCTAATTCCACATACATTTCTATATCCACCCATCATTGCTCATCTTCCCAAGTTTGGAGAGTCAAAGGTTCCAAACTATCAACAAATCCATCTCTTATCCCTAAACACACTCCATCCACACCTCCATGCATGGTATCCAATTCTCAAATTGACCATGTATTGACAACAACCCTTCATCATAAGGATTCTAAAGGAACTCTATCACGATGTATGCTCAAAGATAGAGTTAACCCTGATATCAATAAAGTACATCAAGAATCCCAAAAGTTGCATTCAAGTGCGTGTATCTTAGCAAAGAAACTTCTTCAAGTAGGTTATCAATGGCACATTATGACAGGGGCCTCTGCATTGGCAACACCTAGTGATCTAGCATGAGCTTAAAATCTTTTGAAAAAAAATCAAAAAAATCAAAAAATATGAAAAAAAAATCATAAAAAGGACTGAAAACAGTAAAGAGAAAAATCATCCTTTAGTGAAAAACGTATGTGCAGTGCTTTGGGAAAGACCATGAAAAAAACCTAGCAAACATGCGTCATGTGTAGAATTGAGCATCTATGTGTGCTAGTTTAGATGAAAGCGTCTTGTTCAATCCATAATAAATCTAGCATCTCAACCATAATAAATCCATTTCATCCATGAACCATTTATCCAATCCATCTTTATCCGTCTGCATCCATCATCCAAGTTATCTTGATCTTGATGAAAGTTTGGGGCACACTTTATGCTTGCTTATGGTAAACATCTTGACATGGGCCATTTTCATTTGATCTTATCCTATACAAAAGTATATGAGTTGTGAAACACTACCCAAAGAAGCTTTCTTGATAAAAAAACCTTATCTTATCGGAAGATAATCCATATCCATCCATACATACACTTATCTGAGCATCCACCCAGGGCATTACATACATTGCTAAGACACTGGGGGAAGATATTTTTGTATTGCTTCCGTAATAACACTTGATCTATATTGTCCAACTAATGTAGTGATCTAAACATTGGAAAATGTGAAACTAAATTGGGCAAACCACTTGTGAGAAAAATTCCAAATCACTAGCCCATGGCATATTTTGATGAACAAGCATTCCTTATCAAGCTTCATCTTTCATCAAACATCGATCCAAACAATCAATATCGGTCACATCTAACACACCCTTCGAACTTCACATCAGATCATTCAAACAACTTTTGTTCCAAATCAAGCTTCATCAATCATGATTAATCAAATCCAATAAAAAAAATCACCATCTTAGGATATCCTTGTTTTTCTTAACACTATCCTTGCATTATTGTGTATCCTCAACAATGTTATCATTGTCAATCCAATCGAAATCTCAATCCTTGTGTTGCTTAACACTATCCTTGCATTGTTGTGCATCCTCAAAAATGTTATGGTTATCAATCTTGATCAATCAAATCCTTGCATTGTTGTGTAACCTCAACAATGCTATCATCATCACCAATCCATTGATCTGATCAATCAACCCTAGCTTGGTTTTCAACAAAATCCCAAGTATGTGAAAGAATTGCTAAAGAAGTTTGGTATGGAAGAGTCAAAGTCAATTGGTACACCTATGGTGACCAGATGTAAGTTGACACAAGATGATGATTCACGAAAAGGAAACCATACTAGATACAAATCAATGATTAGAGGATTTCTCTATTTGACTCAAACTAGACTTGATATCATGAATGTTGTATGGTTTGTTGCAAGATTTCAAGTTGATCCTAAGGAATCTTATGTGACAACTGTAAAGAGGATTTTTAGATACTTGAAGGGAACAGTTGATTTTGGCCTATGGTATCCTAAAGTAGATGACCTTACTTTGAGTGATTTTACTAATGTTGATTGGGTAGGAGATGTGAATGACAGAAAGAGTACTAGTGGTGGTGCATTTTTCTTGGGAAAGAAGATAATTTCATTGTTAAGTAAGAAACAAAATGCCATTTATTTATCTACTATAGAGGTAGAATACATTGCTGCTACTAACAATTGTACTCAAGTATATTGGATGAAGCAGATGTTGAAAGATATCAGAGTTGTGTATGATGAACCTATTTCTATATTCTATGATAATTCATGTGCAATTAACATTTTTAATAATCTGGTGTTGCATGGGTATGTGCAGGATCATGATGGGCCAAAAAGTTGTGATATCATGGGTATGTGTAGTGTATGTGGTTGACATTTTCTTTTACCCAAAATTGATGAAACGAAAATGGTTTTTAAAGGAGATTCTCAGCTTTCCACCAATATAAATTATGTTTTAGTTTGAATTTAATAAATAATTATTATTCATTTTCTATTTGAATTACAACTAAAGTCCTAGTTGATAGGATGATTGAAAAACATCTATAGCTTTCAAACGGTATCACATTTTTTGAATCTAAAATATGCACTCACATTCTATGCTTCACATTCTATAGGATTAAAAAAAAAAATTCATGAAATTTTGACCAAGTTAAGGAGGTTAGAAATACAAGTCTTTATATTTTTTAAAAGTTATAATAATATTTTTGATAATTAGTTATTTACTTGGAAAAAGTTACAAAAAAATATGCATCCAATCAGAACATGAGTCCTCTTCTTATATCTAAAATATTATACAAAAATATTATCATTATATTGTGGTTAGGGTGGTCAGAAAGACACCTACTTATTTTTTCCTTGAAAGTTAAGTACTACTAGATTGAAATTTCAAATTTTCATCAAATAGATTTTCTTTTCAAAAAAAAAAACCTAGTAGTTTAGGAACTAAATTCAATTTCCTATAGATTATGTTCTTACATATTTTTGAAATAATGTAGATAATTTATTCAATTTTTTTATGTCAAGTTGCCTAACTTTTATTTTTTCTAAATTTGTTGCCACTTAAGGGCTTGAGTTTTCCATGATGATCCTGCACATACCCACATTAAAAAACCAAGCATTATCAATCAAGTTTCACTTTTTGAGAGAGAAGGTGACTAAAAAGGAAGTTGGACTTGAGTTTGTGCTTACTAAGGAACATATTGAAGATATATTTACCAAACCATTGCCTAATAATACTTTTGAGTATCTTAGAGGAAAACTAGGGGTGATTGCCCCTCCTAATCAGAACTAAGGTGAATTGACTTGCTAGTATATGGATTTTGTAGTCATATCTTGATCTAGATTGATGTTGTGTTGGGTACTACTTAGGGGGAGTAGTCAGATGTTGAGATATGTAGTTTAGAGATTTTGTGGAGAAATATAATATGAATCTTTCTCATTGATGTCAAAGGGGGAGAAGAGTCATGTGAAAGAGTTGAGGAGAAAAGAGTCAAAATCTAAGGGGGAGAAAGTGCTAAGAGAAATTTTCATTGATGGTGTTTTTCACATCATGTTTTGTATTCAATGCCAAAGGGGGAGATTGTTGGATGTTTTTGATATGTTGTTGTCATTTATCTCAACACTATTGGCCTTAAAGACATTAGAGATTGTATATGTCGAGGATATTGAGAAAATTGTAATAAAATAGGTTGCAAATTGTCAGTGATGCAATGAAGTTTTGTATGTTGGCTACCTCATTATGTTGATGATGAGAGGTTTTGAATTAAATGGTTTATTTTTAGGTATATATAGTTTATCCACATCAAGATTTAGATATTTTCATGAGCATTTGATCAAGTTATGAGCAGTTGTTCTCTAACAATTTTTTTGTTGCTTTAATTAGCGTTCCTGAAAGAAGATGATGTGATTCTAGTATCTTGAGTTTTTGTGGATGCTTCTCTTATGATTCATGATGCTTTTGGATGTTTGTAGATCATGCTATATCTTTGATACATGTCCACATTGATTTTTGTGCTTGCGATTGGTGATTTTCCTTTATGTGTCCATATTTTTTATGTTCATAGCTGACAGGGTGATTATAGCATGTTGTGGATCTTTGAGGAATAATGTTTGAAGGTCATTTTTGTTTGAAGATGTTATTTTGGGTCTTTAATATGTTGTGGAAAACATTGGATGATTCACATTAATATCTATTATTGATTTGAGCCGACAATTTGTACACATTTTATTATTTTGTTGAAGCTAACATGTAGCAATGCAATCTCTTGTTGTAGATATATATGAGTGATTGTTTATTCCATTTGAAGGTGTCTCCATAAGAGATTTAAGAATAATATCCTAATCATTCGAAGGTAGAACAAAGTGTGGAGAAGAGTGAGCAGAGTGTGAAGAAGTGTTCATGTGCTTAACCAGAACTATAATCAGCTATTAGCAGATGCTATCTTCTTAGTTCAAAATCTTGTGGATGTAATTCAAATGTTTCTGTAAGATAGTGCATCTTCTTTTGTGCAGCAAGTCTTATTGTATTTGAGTAGTGAGCTCTAGGTAGTGTGTTTGAATACATGTTTATTCCCCATTTATTCTTTTATACTTTTAACAGGGTATAATCTTGTGGACTAACCTCCACCATGGTTTTTCCCCTAACAGGGTTTCCACATAAAAAATCTTGGTGTGATGTGTGTTTTTGATGTGTTGATGATTTATGTTTTCATGGTTATTAATCAGATTTGAGAATAAGGTTAATAATTTTAAATTTTTGTGACAACTGATTCACTCCCCTCTTAGTTTTTTGCCCTTGTGTTGCCAACAAGGATTAGTAATTTTTTTCCTTTCATTTATTTGTAGTTATCTCTATGCATTTTTTGCATTATACTGATTAGCATAGAAGCAATTGTATATTAACATAGGAGTGATTGCCTATATATATATATATATATATGTAGAGGGTTAGTATGAAAGCATAAAGATATTCAAGATAAAATTAGTTTAGTGGTTTTGTTATTCTAATAGCTCTTTTAAAATTTCTCTATTTGTCTATAATATTTAGTTTTAGGTAATGTAGCTTGAATTTTCAATTAAGTCTATGGCGTTGTACCTATTTTGCATAGATTATTGGAACCCATTGGCTTGATGACTTCTACATAATGTGGGTTTCCATTAATCTATCATTTATGTGTGATTCGTAAGTGTTATTCCAACACCTCTTACAACTATTACATAGACTGCTTGCTATGCCACCCTTAATATTAGTGTACATATGGTTATGAATAGTTGACTATTGGCTATCTTAACTCTCTATTAAGTCATATCATCATTATTATATTTTATTTAGTTTTTTAGGTCGGCCTAAGTCAGCCTAGGTCATATCCTAGGCATAAATAGATATATATATAAGAGGTTGTGAGTCATATTTCATCATCAAGTTATGAAGAGTGTTCTCATTAGAGATATTTGGAGGTTTTCCCCCTCGAAGCGGATTGTTATTCTTAGTTATTATCAAGTATTTGTAGCATATTTCATATCATATTCTTCTATTGTGCAAGTTATTTCATAACAAGTGGTATCAGAGCATGATCTTGGCATCATAGAGGCAAGGTTTTTCTCAATTTTGGAGGAGAATTTGGGAAGAGCATATCTTTCATATTTTGGTGAATTTTTTTCTAATTTTTCAAGGATTTTTGAAGAACATATTAAATTATCTATAGTCTATATTTGATTATAATTGGAGCATAATTAAGTGAATTATTGCAGAATTAAGGTTTCTAGACAATTGTTTTGGAATCTACATATCTTGCACATCTTGTCGAATTGGAGTCTGATTTTTATTAGGTTTTGAATACTTACTAAAGGATATTATAGTAAAAATTTTAGAGATTTTGAGTTTCATTTGTGTGATTTATTTCAAAATTAGTGGTTCCCATCATGACGGGGCCTACAACAAGGGGCAAAAAGAATGTTGTCACTCCAGGGAAGACTCCTGATAAGGATGGGGTAACAATAGAGGATATTACTCCTAAAGAGGAAATCAATAAGTTCAAGGAAGAAATTTACTCAATTAAGATGGATATGTGTGACCTAAGAGGAGATATATTAGACATACAAAACATGTAAGCACCTACATGGTTGAACCAAGAAAGGAGTTCTCAAGAGACCAAGGTGAAAATTCTAGGTCAGCTACCATTGACACAAACTTTAGTACTCCTATGGGATCTAGGAATTTATTTCCAAAGGTGGATAAGCAGAAGTTCGATGGAAAGGATCCTCTAACATGGATAAACCAAATGGAGAATTTTTTTGAAGTACACCAAATCCCAAATGGACAAAAGGTCATGATGGCTTCTCGATATTTGGAACCAAATAAATTGATTTGGTATTGTTGGCTTTGCACTCATCAAAGGAAAAAGGGGCTCACCATCTCATGGTCAATGTTTATGGAGGAACTCCAAGCACAATATAGCAATAGCCTGACAAACAACTTCTTCAGCTAGCTGGCTAAGCTTCAACAAAAAGGATCAGTTAACGATTTTATTCAACAATTCCAAAATCTATCCTTAGCAGTGAATACAATTATGAAGGAAAAATTGAATGATTTATTCTTGGGTGGTCTCAAGGATCACATTCAACATGAGGTATGCATTTTTAGCCCTAGCTCAATAAATGAGTCTTTTATCTTAGCACATAGGGTAGAGGAGAAGTATTTGATTCCTAAGAAGCAAGGGGCTACTATGACAAGAGAGAAAGGATATTAAACAAAACCTACTAAGTTGACTCCATAGAAAATTGTGGAGAAAAGAGAAAAAGGGTTATGTTTCAATTATGATAGAAAATACAATTGAGGACATAAATGCATTGAAACTATTTTTTTCTATATTGAAGGTCCAAGTAAGGAAGAAGAGGAGGAACCCATATTAGAGGATGAAAGGGAGTCAAATGATGAATCACATGATTCTCAACCAATCATTTGTTGTCATGCACTCTCAGGTTTTAGTTCTCCTTAAAATTTCAAGGTGGTGGGGTTCTTAAAGAAGTAGAATGTAATAGTGTTGATGAACTCAGGTAGTACTCATAATTTCATCAACAAAAAGTTAGATACTCGTCTAAATTGTTTTATATATCCAACTCCTGAGTTTTAGGTTTTGATTGCAAATGGTGGTACAATTAGTTGTTTAGGGAAGTGTTATAGCATTAAATTATCCATGGGATATTATCAACTTGATACCCCAATGCATACGATATCCATGGGTGCAACAAATATTGTTTTGGGAGTACAATGGATTACTACATTGAGAAAAATTGAGATGAAATTCCAAGAACTATTTATGAAATTTCAATTAGAAGGAAGGATAGTAGAGCTAAGGGGGTTGAAGGAAAATTCCCCACAAATGGTAAGCTCTCGTCAAATTATGCAAAATTTTCTTAAGAAAGTAGTGGATGGATTTGTGGCCCAACTATGTTTTTTAGAAGTCTCTCAATCTAATTCTCCTACTCATCCAAATTTTCAAACTATAATTGATCATTACTTAGTTTTTCTTGGAGATATGCCTAAAGTACTTCCTCATAAGAAGGATCATGATCATGCTATACAGTTAGTCCCAGGGAGCCAACCACCAAACATCAGGTCTTATAGGTATCCACACATACAAAAGAGTGAGATAGAAAAAATTGTTGAGGAGATGCTAGAGGCAAGAATTATAAAGCATAGCGAAAGTGCTTACTCTTTTCCTATGGTAATGGTACGTAAGAAGGATGATACTCGGCACATGTGTCCTGATTATAGAGTGCTCAACATGTACACCATTAAAGATAAGTTTCCTATTCCAGTAATTGATGATTGGCTAGAATAATTGAATGGAACTATGTATTTTACCAAGTTAGATCTTAGATTTGGTTATCACCAAATTTGGATTAAGGAGGAAGATATTTCTATGATAGTATTTCAGACTCATGAGGGTCATTATGAATTTTTGGTGATACCATTTGGTCTTACCAATGCACCATCTACATTTCAAAGTTTGATGAATTCCATTTTTAAGTGTTAGTATTCTTTGATGATATATTGATTTATAGCAAGACTTGGGAAGAACATTTGCAACATGTGGATCAAGCATTACAAATAATTGAAGATCATAAACTCTATGCTAAGCCATCTAAGTGCACTTTTGGTCTTACGGAGGTGGAGTATTTGGGACACATAGTTTCACATGAAAGAGTAAAGGTGGACCATAACAAAATTAAGGCTATCATGGAATGGCCTATTCCAAAAACCATTAAGAAATTGAGGGGTTTCTTGGGATTGATAGGGTAATATAGAAGATTTGTGAAGAATTATGGTTGTATAGTAGTACCTCTCAGGTCTTCTATTGAAGAAGGATTCTTTCCATTGGAACGAGTCTATGAATACACCATTTGAGAGATTGTAGAAGGCTATGTGTACAATTCCAGTGCTTTCCAGTCCTAACTTCACTAAGGAATTCATTATGGAATGCGATGCTTCTGGAAATGGGATAGGAGTAGTGCTCATGCAAGAAGGTTGACCAAGTGCTTTTGAGATTCACCAATTAAAGGGTAAGAATCAACTAAAACCTATTTATGAGAAGGAATGCTAGCAATCCTCCATGTAGTTAAACAATGGAGGCCTTATCTATTGAGTAGACACTTCAAGGTTAAGACTGATCATGATAGCTTAAAATATTTTTTGGAAAAAAGACTATCTTTTGAAGATCAACAAAAATGGGTCACTAAGATGTTATGATATGACTTTAAGATTGTATATAAGAAAGGGAAAGAAAATATTGTAGCAGATGCAATTTCAAGGAAGGATGAGAAAGATGAAGCCTTATTGTGTGCCTTTTCGATATTACAAGAAAATTGGGTGGAGGAAGCCAAAGCAGAGTGGTAAAATGATTTTGTGACAAGTAATCTCATCGAACAATTAAAAAATGATCCTAGTAGTTCAAATAAGTTTTTTTGGAAGCGAGATACTCTTTTTTATAAAAAGCATTTGTATCTCTACAAGAATTCCACTCTTAAACACAAGATTTTCACAAAGTTGCTTGATTCTCTAGTGGGTGGTCATTCAGGATTTTTGAAGACATATCATTGAGTCAAGCAAGATTTTTTTTGGGAAGGGATAAAAGGTGATGTTAAAAGATTTGTCACTAAACGTTTGGTTTGTCAAAGGAATAAATGGGAGATAGTTAAGACACTAGGTCACTTGCAACCCTTATCTATTCCTAGCCAACATTGGTAAGAGGTATCCATGGACTTCATCATAGGGCTTCCCAAATCTGAAGGTCATAATGTCATCATGGTGGTAGTTGATCACCTCACTAAATATGCACATTTCATTGCATTATCACATCCTTTTACTACAAATGCAGTGGAAAAAGATTTTTTGGAGAATATCCAAAAGCTACATGGTACACCTAAGGTTATTGTTAGTGATCATGATCCTATCTTCACTAGTCACTTTTGGAAAGATTTATTCTCATGTTTGGGTTCTCAATTGGCTCATAGCTCTTTAGAGCACCCTCAATCAGATGGGAAAACTGAGGTTGTTAATAAGTTTTTGGAAGGATATCTATGTTGTTTCACTTCAAAGAAATAGTCTCAATGGGTAGATTGGCTACCACTTGCAGAATGGTGGTATAACACTTCTTTTCATAGCTCATAAAAAATGTCTCCATTTTTGGCACTTTATGGATATCATCCTCCTTCCATCACATCATCAATAAAGGTGTCACCAAGAGTTTAGGTAGTAGAAGACCACTTGCTTCATCAACAACAAGTACTTTCAAGACTTAAGGAGAATTTATCCATGACACAAAATTGAATGAAACAATAGGCAGACCAACATTGTAGTGAAAGAAGTTTTGAAGTTGGGGATTGTGTCTTCTTGAGATTGCAACCTTATAAGAAAATATATCTAAAGCAACAAAAAAAGAATAATAAGTTGTCTCCAAGGTATTATGGTCCATACCAAATCATGAAAAAGATTGGTAGTGTTTCCTACAAGCTATAGTTGCCACCAACAACAAAGATACATCCATTTTTTCATGTTTCCTATTTGAAGAAGGTCGTTGGGCATAATATTCCAACTCAAACAACACTCCTAGAGCTTGTTGAAGAAGGAAGAATCATTTTGGAACCAAAGTGTATTCTTCAAACATGCATAAAGAAGCTAAGGAATAGAACTCCCACTGAGTATCTCATCCAATGGAAGAATTTTCCAGTTGAAGATGCCAAATGGGAGGATGAGGAGTTGATTCTAAAGAATCCAAACTTGATTATCATAGTTTACCTCTTCTATTCTCCATCTTTTAAAGTTCTATTTAATGTGGGTTTTCAAACAACTATCATTTTCTTGTGTTTTTTAAGTGCTTTTCTAATAGCTCTTTTCCATTTTCCCTTTTTGTCTCAATTGTTTTAATTTCCCCATATGTAACAAAATTTTCTTTATGATATTCTTTTTTTCAGTTCCCCATAGCAAATTGTTCACTATCATAGTTTTCCTCTTCTATTCTCCATCATTTAAAGTTCTATTTAATGTGGGTTTTCAAACATCTGGAATTTTCCTATGATATTTAAGTGTTTTTCTAATAGCTCTTTTCCAATTTCCCTTTTAGTCTCAACTCTTTGAAGGTCCACATAACAAATTTTTCTTCATGATATTATTTTTTTCAATTCCCCATAACAAATTGTTCATTATCATATTTTTCCTCTTCTATTCTCCATATTTTAAAGTTCTATTTAATGTGGGTTTTTGAACATCTATCATTTTCCTATTATTGTTAAGTCTTTTTCTAATAGCTCTTTTCTAATTTCCCTTTTTGTCTATCTTTTCAACTGTTTGAACTTCCCCATAATAAATTGTTCTTCATGATATTATTTTCTCCAGTTGTTCATAGCGAACTATTCATTATTATAGTTTTCCTCTTATATTCTCCATATTTTAAAGTTTTATTTAATGTTGGTTTTTAAACATCTGTCATTTTCCTATGATTGTTAAGTGTTTTTCTAATAGCTCTTTTCCAACTTCCCTTATTTTCTATAATATTTAGTAGCAAATAAGTGTTATTCTAATACCTTTTATACAATTACTCTATTTTTTTTTAATTTATATATGCGTATATGTATCTGTCTATGTTTTGAAGCATTGCTTTTCACATATAGTTTCCATTGTATATATATATGCATATACATACATACATACATACATATATATATATATATGCATATATAAATACATTTATTTATACACACACATGCACATATATGTAATATAAATATATATAACTGCATATATATATATATATATATATATATATATATATGTATGTATGTATGTATGCTTTACTAATAGTTCTTTTACAATTTTCTATTTTTCTATAATACTGAGTTCCAAATAATAAAACTCAAATTTAGAATTGACAAGCCAATTGTTACATAGATTTCTTGTCTTGTATTAATATGTTTCATGATATTCTTTTTCCCTAATTTGTTTGAAGATCCCTATAAAAAATTATTCTATTGTTCTTGTAAGAAGGATTGTTTTTAATTTTTTAAATTGTGAAAATTTGGGGTTGTTGATCATGTGTCATTTTCTTTTGATTCTTAAGTGTTTTTCTATAATTTTTCATCTTTCACCAAAAAAAATTAGATGTGGAAATGTGTGTATGTGAAATTACTTACAAACAAAATTCAAAGTGAAGAAACTAGTTCAAATTAAGAACCCCGTTCAAGTGAAGAAATTGTTGCATAGATTTGAGTTTGCAACATAATTAAGCTTACCTAAAATTATATCACTATGTGGAAAAGGTGTAACAAAAACATCTTCACTTGCAATGGGTTCTTCATTTGAAATGGGTTCAACAAAAGAAACGTGAGTAGCACAAGAAGCTTTTTTGAGTATTTTCTATTCTATGAAATGGTATGTGATATTCTATTTTTTCTCAACCATTTGAAGTTCCACATAACAAACTGTTCTTCATGATATTCCTTTTTCCAATTCCCCATAGAAAACTATTCATTATCATAGTTTTCCTCTTCTATTCTCCATATTTTAAAGTTCCATTTTATGTGGATTTTTGAATATCTTTCATTTTCCTATATTTGCTAAGTGTTTTTCTAATAGCTCTTTTCTAATTTCCCTCATTTTCCACAATATTTATTAGCGAATAAATGTTATTTTAATACCTCTTATACAGGTACTCTATTTTTCTTCAATATATATATGTATCAGGATTGGTTATTGATTGGTATCAGGATTATCCTCAAAATGGTGCAAGAAATGAGGCTTATGGATGCAAAATAGGGCCAATTAAAATATAAGAAAGATCAATTATTAATGACAAGCCTAGAAGAGTGTAAGAGTGTGTTACAACACTCAAAATAAGGCAATATTAAGATTAATTATGATTAAAATTATGCTTATTATGCTTATTTAGTTGATAAAGCCCTAAAAAAAGCCCTAGAAAAGTGTGAAAGTGTGTTACAACACTTCACAACACTTTAGCAATGCACCATTCAAATCCACTAGTTCACAAGGACTCAAGACCTAATGTGAATGTGTTATCCACATTACAACACTAAATCAAGGAAACATTAAGAAAAAATTCCACAAGGAGAACCCAAACGAGTGCGAAAATGTCAAAGGACCCATTTTTCAACACTATAGAGGTATGCGCTACTTCGAAGCTCAAAACTACATCTTTTCCTATGTGTTCAAGGTGTAAAGGTTCCAATAGGATCTTCATCTTTGCCCCATGCTTCATCCACAATATCAGATGAGACCAATCAAGCACCAAATATCTACCAATCTTTTTTGTGAAGTATCTTGAAAGACACATTATGAAAATAGGGGGAATGTCAATTATGACTACTTCTTACGTGACGATTTGTCTCAAACATGAGAATATTGTCAAAGAAAAATCCTTGATGTAGCCGATAGTTGGGACCCTTTTCCTATCTAATTACATGATTCATTTCTCAAGAGGCTCATACTTAAGATTCATGGAATTGACCATTTTTTTGGCCATGACGATGGTACTAGCTTCTCAATCAGTCATATTATTATGTAAAAGCTTATGCCCCATAATAAGCGTTAAAAAGAAAGGAGTAGGATTTGGATTTCTTACTCTTTTTGTGTTTGTATTGTCCACTGCATTCATGTACACTGTAGCTCCCAAAGTTCAAGGGTCCGATGTAGACCCTTTCCCTCTATCTTGATTACACGGTGGGATTGCATCCATGTATGCCATTTGTTCCTCCTTCTTCAAGGCCTCTTCGAGCAATTTCTTCTATTTTGGAATTGATATAATTTTTCATAGAGACAAATTAGGAGGCACCTTCTTCAATTGCTCTACTACATTAAGCATTCTGACTGGCGATACTTTAGGTTTGAATCATGGTCTTGCCCTTTTCTTAGGGAGGGATCATTCTGACATGGATGGGCTTAAAGCTTTGTCTACATCCTTTTCTGGTAAAGGCGGAGCATGCGATAGCTGAGTGGGTCAGATCTATGATACTTACTCTACTTGTGGTTGTTGTTGCTATGGACATTGTGGCTCGCTCATTGTGCATATTCTCCAGTGAGTCTTCTCTTGGACCATGTGTTGTAATCTAATTGTACTTGTGGGGAACTAGTTGTTGGAACATCATTTGCAAAATCTATGTCTTCTTCCTCCATCTAAGAAAGTAATGCTTGGTTTGGTGATATATCCAACTCTTACTCTAAGCACATTCCTTGTGTTTTCTCTCTAAAGCAAGAATTCTCCATTTTAGGAGATTGATATTCTTATGTGTTTGAGATCATGCCTTTTATTATTTGTTATGATATCTTCTATTGGATATTTCCCCTTAGAAAATTTTAGAGCATACATGGGAAGCACCACACGTTCTCATCTTTCGCCATGTTGTTCTAACCTGGGACCAAATCTTTGTTCAGGCTATTCTTGACAATCTAAAGCGGCATAATGAATAGGACTATCTAGTTGGTATGCATTGGTTGTTGATTTCCTCCTTTTGAAGCTCCTTGATATGTTTTCTACTGATAAGATGGCCTTCCTCCTTGTTAAGTTTGTGTCTAGGAACTTTCAGAGGTGTCACCTGCTCACATCGGATAAGGACTAGCTCATTAAAAAAAGACCGCATAATTTTTTTCATATCATTGACTTTTGTCACTAGTGAAGAGGATACCAACATGCTTCTTTATGCACCAGGGTACAAATACATTGATGGCATTGGTGCATCCAACGTGTTGGGGATCAAGGTAGAGGCACTAGAAATTTTTTCTTCATTAGGTTCCCCATATATTTCAGTGACCATGGGCATTGATAGCCATGGTGGAAGCTTTCCAACATTGATCAAAATATTCTTTGCATGCATAGCCAGATTGTATGTGTTGAGCAAGGTATCTCCTCCCATTAACTGTACCATGATTTTTATGTTTGAACTGAAAGCCTTTAGATAGAATATGAATGCCATAGCTACTAGAGGCTTGGCCATCATTGGAATCCACTACTAGGTTTTGTGAAACCTAGTGTTGAAATCACTCATGGCTTATTGTGGGGCTCTCTTGATAGTGATTAATTGCTACAACAAAGAGGAGTGATATACTCTCTCTGAGAAGCGCTCAAATAATTTATCTTCAAGTTGATCTTAAGAGTGGATGGAACCTGCAGTCAAGGATCTATACCAGTCTTGAGCCTTTCCTTTGAAAGAAATGGCCAATAATCTGAGGGGCACATTTTCTTTCATGATGTTATGGACTCTGCAAACCTCCACAATGTCATGGAGATGCTCCGAAGGGGTTTTAAAATCCTCCCCAAAAACCTTCAAGATTTCCTTGAGAGAATTGGTGGGTATGGTAGGCCATACATTTGGGGGTGTAGGTGACTGCAATGGGCTGCCACTATCCTAGGTCACAAAATTTCTATGAGTGGAGCACTTAAATGGGCCATTGTAAAAAAATTCCTATGGATAGGGTAGATGGGTATTCTGATCTAGAAGGTTCGGCTTCCTGGTGGAGTGGATAAAGCTCTAGATTGTGGGCTAACAATTCTTACTATGTTGCTTTTGAGAGGTGCTATGAAACCTGTAATTCATCTCCTCCTAGGTGTCAAAGCAGGTAGCTAGGCGTACTTGAAATTTCCTCTGGAAGAGTTCTTGTTTGAATTCTGGGCATGGGATTTCTAGCCTCTCCTCTTAGTCTAATTTATGAAATATTTCTAATTTCCAATCAAATGTTTGAGAAACTTTGGGTCCCACTAGGTGCTCCAGAAAAATAGCTAATGATCATAAAATCTTGAACCTTTGCGAACAACCTTATGGGAAATTTAGCATGTGGGGGACCACATTGTGCCTCACTAAATGAACTCTAGATTTTTTATAGAAATTTGGCTCTTCTCTGTGTGTGGGAAAATGGGAAAGAGAAATGCAAGGAAAAACATAAAAAATGGCGATGTGCCAAATCTTTTATAACATTTCAAAACTTAACAATTCCTTATTCCTAATGAGACATACACAAAATGCTACAGACCCTTCATTGTTGAGAAGAGAATGAACAACTAAGGCTAAAGAAAGTATAGAGCAGTCATTCAGCTCTCCTCATAGGAAGCATCCATTAAGGTTCGAAAGAAATAATAAACCCCAAAGACCAATAGGAATATTTGGATCATTATAGAACCCTCCCTCTCTTACAACATAGTATGAAAAATAGTGTATCTTTTACAGAAAATTAAAGAGTATGTTGAACATGATCTACTTTATAAAAGTGTAGTAACAAAAAAAATTATCATTTTTCCTTGGTTTTGGAATAATTGGCATTGAATTAATCTAATTTTTCCTAGGCTTAATGTTGTAATGTGTTGTAACACATTCACATTGATATTGGCCCCCCTTTTAATAAAATATGCTTAATTTGTACCTATTTATGGTGTTGTAATATAATTTCACACTTATCCAAGGTCCTCTTTATTAATTATAGTTAATTGGAGTTAATTAGTGCCTTTAATTCAAATTTACTCCTTATTTTAACACCTCCTGAAGATCTATCCTGACACATATAATTCAAATTACATAACATTTAATTGGGAAAAATCAAGGTCCTAGAAATCGGTGCTAGGAACCATTCACCCTAAGTAGTGAATGGGTCCTCCATCTATAGGACCCCCCTTTCTTTCCATGTTTCATGTGGGTTGTTGATGATCTTTCATTCCTTGAAGGCAAGGTCCTGGAAAATAGTGCCAGGACCCATTCACCCTAGGTGGTGAATGGGTCCTCCCTTAATGAGGGCCCCCTTTTTGAATTTCATTATGGTGAGAATTTAATAATGTTTGTTTCCAGATTTGGTGTCAGCTTGAATTGTTTGAATTTTGGGGTTAATCTCTTGATTTAGTATAAATAAGGGGTTAATTCACATTGTTTCTCCTAGAAATTTTATGAAGCATTTTAGCAATTTCAGGACAAAATTATAGAGCACCAAAGGAGCATTTCCAAAGGAGTTTCAAGGAATATTATGAAGAGTTTATTGTAGAAATTCAAGATATTTCATCATGTCAAGGGTTTAGTGCATTCATACAATTTTTTGAGCTAAGAAATTTGATGTAGCATTAAAGATCTACAAGCATTATTTTAAATCAATTCAAGGATCAAGATCTACATTCTTCATGGCCACTACATGTTAGATTGAAAATTTATCTTCCCAGACAACATCCAAGGTATCAACATTGCATCATTTCATGTTCAAGCTTCAATTTCATTATTTCATCATTTGGTTTAATTACCTACAAGGGTTTTGACTTAGGAAAACTCCTATTCACTAACAATCAACAAGTTCTTCTCTCCTTGAATGTGTATTTGGAGATTTATAGGTTGAAGATCAAGTGGAGAAGAAGTTTGAAGCAAAATTGTAAAAGTTGTCAAGTTGCAAGATTGACCTTTATAGTGCAAGAACAAAGAATTGAAGCTACAAAATTAAGTACATGTTTCCAAGAGCTGACAACCGGGAATTTGAGAGTGTATACATCAAGGAAAATAATCCAAATCTCAGTTTCAGAAACCCTAATAGGGGCTCATTTGCCACCAAAGGCGAATGAATCCTTTGTTCCCTAAAATCAGGCTTCTGGCAGCAAGGTAGACACCTTTTTAAGCTCTAAAAACTCCCCTCATAGTTGTTTTAACAATTAGGATCAATTTTTTATTGAACATTATTTACATCTCTTGGCCCTTATAACTGCATGAATTGTAGTGATTTTGGTGAAAAAAAATATAATGGTTTATCATCTTGATTGAACTCATCTTGATTTACCACAATTTTTAACCCTAATTAGAAGGATAACATCAAACACAAAAGACAATAACATGTAAAATAATCATTCAAACTATCTATGTATGGATTTAACATAGTTCTCTCAACATAAATGATATATGAACAAAGAAATTCATGATAAAGGCCATAAAATGCACAATTCCAAATATTTCTTCTTTACATATCTAATTCTTGCAATAAACTAATTGAAAAAAAAGGTAAAATGCCAATCCAATTAATAGTCTTAACAAATATAGCATGTCAGAGAGCACAAGCAGTGCTAAGTAAAATCCTCCTATCCCTAAGAAATTAAAATTCCTTAAAAACTTTCCTCTTCTGAAAGATTTAGAAGATGATTCTTGTAGAAGATTAACCAACATTTTTCTCAATGCAAAACCCCTTTAAATAACTAGGAGGAAAAGTCACCTTTGTAACACGTAGAGATGAATCAATGCTAGGTGTCTACATTTGATAGACTACAATCCAATTTAGGACTAGATTGGATTGCAACAATCTTCACTCATAAAGTCTCAGCTTTTTATTAATAACTCCAAATCATGTAGAATATCTAAGAAGATATGATGTCAAAAGACAATTAGATCTTAGCATAGCCTAGAAAAATATTATCGATTAGCTGTGAAGAATAATGATGCCAATCCAAAAGTCTACCCCCAAAATAAAATTCCCAAAGTGAGATACATTAGTGGAAGATATAGACTGATTGAAAAAATGTCTGATGTGGCAAGCTAGCGGGTGATTTCAAAGTTTGTGTGAATGGTTTCAAGGAAATCCTTATGAAGCCAACATGTGTCCTGATCTGACTCTGGAAGGAAGATGATATTTATAAAATCCATGTAGCCACCACGTTGCATTGCACTTTTTTGAACATGAAGAAATCATAGCCTTCGAGGCATGAAGTCATCTTAATGCAAAAAATAATTAAAGGCCAAAAGAAGAACTACAAGGGACAAAAAATCATTGAAGGAAAAATTTAGCTCCACACTAGAAGAAACAAATTTTATAGTCAAGGAAACTTCTAACAAAATCCATTTATGTATTAAAATCTGAGTATAATCAAAACTTATTTCAAAGTTGAAAGTTAGTTATATTTTTCAAACCATGTTAACCTTAGACACGTTTTGGCTTCAAGGTTCAAGTGCTCATTGGTAGACCAAACAACTCTAATTGCACTAACAATTTTCTATGTGCTAAAAAACAAACTAAGAAAAAACCAAAATTGTCTTCCCAACTTCTAGTAGGAACTTCATTGCCCACAACTCTTGTTCAATTCATTTATCTACATATCTTTCTAAATAGTATAACCACCTTGGTGGTTAAGAATACATGTCAATCAAAAAATTATATCACAAACTCCAATCTTCCTATCCTCCCTTCATCTTCAGGTCATTTTTTCCATCTTGACTTAGCTACCACTCTTTCAAACCAACTTCCCATTTTAACCACCCTTGCTCTCAATCATGTTGATTCCACAATCAATGACTTATCGTACAAGCTTAATGTTTCTCATCTTCAAAATAAGGCTTGTATTGATGGAATTTTAGAAATTTGGAAGTCTGAGCCTAAACCTCCAAATGATAGATTAATTAGTTGGAGGGAAAGAACTATCACTCACTGCACTCTTTTTCTTCAAAACTTTGGAAGAAGAGCTACAACTAAATCTAGAAGAATAGAGCATTCCCTTAAGGGGCAACTGGTTCAAGGTAGGAAACACTTGGACAACAATCTGCATTATATTATGTTACAGCAAAAAGTGGCTCATACTAAAAATATACTTCACAAATTTGATGCTTGTAAGGGAAGAGGTGTGGAGTTAAGGGTTCCTATACATTGGATGAAAGAAGGAGATAAGAGCACTAAGTTCTTTTTTCAATTTTTACAACATAAACATTAAAAGGAGCATATTTATGTCATCAAAACTACGAATGGTTTATTGTAGACCATCCAAGAGAATATCATGAAAATATTTTATGAACATTATAAGAAGTTGGGTATGTGTAGGATCATCATGGAAAAAATAGGCCCTTAAGTGGCAAAAAAATAAGAAAAAATAGAGTTAAGGCAACTTGACGTAAACATTTGAATAAGTTATCAATATTATTTAAAAAATATGTAAGAATAGAATTTGTAGCAAATTGACTATAGTTTCTAAACTGCTAGGTTTGTTTTAAAAAAAAAAAATCCATTTGGTGAAAATTTGAAATTTCAATGCAGTAGAACTTAAATTTTAGGGAAAAAAATAAGAAGTAGGTGTCTGTCTGACCACCCTAACCACAATTAAATGATAACAATTTTTTATAAGATTTTAGATATAAGTAGAGGACTCATGTCCCAATGTGATTAGAGAAGAGATTGATGAAGCCTTGTATAATTTGGCTTTAGAGAAGTCTTAGGCGAGATGGCCTTTTTGTGGAGTTTTATCATGTTCTTTGGCCCCATATTAGAGAAGAATTTTACAATGTGTATTTAGAGGGTATAAAAATTGGGTCTCTTGGACCTTTCATTGACCAAGGTATTATCAAGCTTATTCCCAAAGGAAAACATTAGAAATCAATGAATGGTTGGTGTCCCATTACGCTTCTCAACAGGTCATACAAGATTATAGCTAAACCATTAGCCAAAAGAATTAAACCAATTGCATAAGAAATTGTAAGAACAAAAAAAACTTGATGTTTAGGTGCCAGATTTATCTTCGAAAAATGAATCCTTGCTTGGGAAACTTCAGGATGGGCTCATCAAACTACTCAAGATGCTTTGATTCTTAAACTTTATTTTGATAAAGCCTATGACCGAATACATAGGTCATTCATCCTCAAAATGCTACAATGGTTGGGTATTGGTCCTAACTTTTGTGCTCATGTGTGAATTCTATTCATGGATGCTAGTGCAAGAGTGGCTATAAACAAAGCTCTATCCCCCCAATTCCCCATCCAAAATTCCATTTGTCAAGGCTGCCCTCTTGCCGCTTTTCTTTGTCTCTTTATCCTTCTTGACTTAGCTACCACTCTTTCAAACCACCTTCCCATTTTAACCACCCTTGCTCTCAATCATGTTGATTCCACACTCAATGACTTACCTTACAAGCTTAATATTTCTCATCTTCAAAATAAGGCTTGTATTGATGGACTTTTAGCAATTTCAAAGTCTAAGCCTAAACTTCCAAATAATAAATGGATTAGTTGGTGGGAAAGAACTATCACTCACTACACTCTTTTTCTTCAAAAATTTGGAAGGAGAGCTGCAGCTAAATCTAGAAGAATAGAGCATTCCCTTAAGGGGCAATTGGTTCAAGGTAGGAAACACTTGGACAACAATCCACATTGTATTCTGTTACAACAAAACATGGCTCATACTAAAAATATCCTTCACAAATTTGATGCTTATAAGGGAAGAGGTGATGAGTTAAGGGATCATATACATTGAATGGAAGAAGGGGATAAGAGCACTAAGTTCTTTTTTCAATCTTTGCAACATAAACATAAAAAGGAGCATATTTTTGTCATCAAAACTAAGGACAGTTTATTGTATACTAGCCAAGAGAATATCATGAAAATCTTTTATGAACATTATAAGAAGCTATTTAGTGATGATTCTAATAATGATCCTTTAATTCCCATTCTGGAAGACACTTTAGCTAGCTACATTCCCTGTAAAATCTAGCAAGATTATAGTAAACTTCTTGATCATTACCTTTTCTTGGAAGAGATTGATGAAGCCTTGTATAATTTGGCTTTAGAGAAGAGTCCTGGGCGAGATGCCCTTCTTGTGGAGTTTTATCATGTTCTTTGGCCCCATATTAGAGAAGAATTTTACAATGTGTATTTAGAGGGTATAAAAATTGGGTCTCTTGGACCTCTCATTAACCAAGGTATTATCAAGCTTATTCTCAAAGGAAAACATTAGGACTCAATGAATGGTTGGTGTCCCATTACGCTTCTCAACACGTCATACAAGATTATAGCTAAAGCATTAGCCAAAAGAATTAAACCAATTGTGTAAGAAATTGTAAGAATGAAACAAACTAAATTTTTAGGGGGAAGATTTATCTTGGACAAATCAATCCTTGCTTGGGAAACTTCAAGATGGGCTTGTCAAACTACTCAAGATGCTTTGATTCTTAAACTTTATTTAGATAAAGCCTATGACCGAATACGTTGGTCATTCATCCTCAAAATGCTCCAATGGTTGGGTATTGGTCCTAACTTTTGTGCTCATGTGTGAATGCTATTCATGGATGCTAGTGCAAGAGTGGCTATAAACGGAGCTCTATCCCCCCAATTCCCCCTCCAAAAGTCCATTTGTCAAGGCTGCCCTCTTGCCCATTTTCTTTATGTGCTCACTGTTGATGCCCTTGGTTACCTCCTCCAACATGCCCATTCAAATTCTCTTATTCATGGAATTTCACTCCCTAGTAAATCTATGGCTCTTAACTCCCATTTTGTTTATGATAGCATGTTATTCATCCAAAATATAGATGAATACATCTATAATTTACTCAATATCCTTGATTTTTTCCGTGATGTTTCGGGCTTCAAATTAGCAATGCATAAAATTGAACTTTGGATGACTACTCCCAACCCTTATCTACCTTGGATTCCCAAAGAATGGAAAGATATCAAACATGGTGACATTACTTGATATTTAGGCATTCCTTTTGGGCTAGGAGTTTCCTTGAAAGATATTTGAAGATAGTTTTTTAACAAATTAAAACCCAAACTTTTGGCATGGACAAATAGATTTCTTTCAATGGTTGGGCATATATAGGTGACCAACAAAGTCCTCTTGGCTAGTCATGTCTATACCTCTTCATGTTGGTTGCCTTCTAAAGCATGCTATAATAAGCTTGCCCAGCTTATTCACAACTTTATTTGGTCTAAATGGGAAAATAAAAAATGTATGCCTGCCACTTGTTGGTCTCATTGTGTACTTCCTAATGATAAGGGTGGATTGGGAATTATAGGTCTATTTATTCAAGGTATATGTCTTTTAGCTAAATGGATAGGTGGAGCTTTGGATGGCAATGCCCCTTGGAAATATTTGATTAGATACCATATACAAACAACAACCTCTATCAAAGCATGGAGTTCCATCCAATACATAGACAAAAGGCTTTTGGCACATCACTTCAAACTCCATAGATTTTCCCTACTCAATTGTATTTGGAAAGCATGGAAATTTTTTTTTCAAAAATTATCTTCATCTAATCAGTCATCCATCCATGGAATCAGTTTTACATCCTCCTCGATTTGGTGGAACCAATTGATTCAAGTTAATAACTAGCCCCTTGCCAAGATTGCTAGGATGAAACCTAAGTGTCCTTTCAAGAAAGATATCCAAGTGTTTAGTGACTTATGGGATCCCACTATTTTTACATGGAAATCATGGCAACAACTCAGGATATGCTTTGAGCTCAATAGCCAAGACAAGCTCACTATTTTGGAAAGCTAGAATATGGTCCCTCCTAACCTCTCTATCCTCATGGCCACTAGTTGTCACTCTAGTTTTTTTAAAGATTGGAGGTGGCCTAATGGAAATAATATCCAAACCTTTCCTCTCAAGATCCTCTATAGACAATTGATTCTTGGCTTTTCTCTTTCAAACTGGCTTAACTCTATTTGAAGATGTAACTTTAGAAGGTCCAAGTGGAATAAACTTAGCATGCAAATTTGGAAATCCAAAGCGGATGCACTATCTCAACTCACAACATGGAAAATTTTGCATGCCAAACTCCCAGTGGGAGCCCGCCTTTAATTCATTAACCCACCTCCTCCTTGTCCTTTTTGTGGAAAGGTTGAAACAGTCAAACATTGTTTTTGGATGTGCCCCCATGCTAAGAAGTTGTGGACTGCCCTTTTTTTCAGACTCGACTGCTCTGTTTCACTTCCCATGGTCATGGAAATCCACTCTTCTCGGATCCTTAGTGTTGCATAATGTGATTTCCAACTCTTGTAGGCTTATCATATTAAAATTCATTTGGAGGATTCATCGCCAAACTGTGTTAGCTTGTACCTTCTCTCCCCTTGCGATAGAAATCTCGTTTATTTGTTCCAATCTGTGTACTCTCTTGCTATGTTTAACCAATGATCTAGAAAAGAAGGGCAGTGATCATTACCTGCAAGCAGAAAGCTTTTGTCTCAGCTACAGTTTCAACTTGGGCCATCCTTTCAGCAGTTTACATAGGGGATTTCATGGTTCTCTTCTACAATGGATACTAACAGTTCATGACATCTCAAAATGGGATATTGTGGTTTACTTTCAGCTGCCTTCTAATTGGGGTCATGTTCAGAATTATGAAGGATTTTCCTTGCTGTTGGTGATTTTCTTCCATCATGGTGGCAGTTCGTCAACTGTGACAAGTTTCTTGGGTGCAATTCTATGTTTGCTGCTTCTTGTGCTGCTGCCCCTTGACCGTGTAGCTATTGCTGGTAACTCTGGTCGTGTTTGGCATTCTTCCTGGGTCCTTTACGGAGGTTGTTGGTTGCAGATTACTCCTTGAGAACTCTTGTTATTGCTGTTCTATTTTTGATCAGTTGTTTGGCAGCGTTTTGCTGCTCATTCTTTTGCTATTATCCGCCTTTCTTGTAATCTCTAGCAGCATGCTGCTCATGCTCTAAAATTAGTTTTGAGATATTAACTTTAAACAAACCATATATAAGCTATATATAAGTTATTATATAATTTAAAATTTGACAATTTGGTTGAAATCTCCCCTTTCAAATAATATGGTCTTCTAAAATTTTAATTGTAGTTTACTGCTAAAATATCAGAATACGGCGAACAGTTTTAGCCGTGCTGGGGGTCTTCAATTTAAAAATGTCAGACACCAGTGTGAATCTATCCGATGTTTCTTTCAAATACGTAACCGCCTACCTTTTCTCGCGCATCCCATTTTGTCGCATATATGTGACGTATTCGTAATCAAAATCGTATCTGACTTCGTGGCCTTCGACTAGACCGTTTATGTCAAAAAGTTATGGAAGTTTCCTCACTTTTCTTACGCGTTTCCAAATTTTTTTGACAATTTTGGTCAAGCGAAAAAACACCGGGTGTGGAAAAATAGAACTTGTAGGTCCAACGGACTTCTTGGCTAAATGTTTTCTAATATAAATATTGGAACTGCATTATAAAATATTAGTGTTAGGGTTCTATTATATCAAGAAATGGCTGAAAGAAAGATTGTATCCTGCGCTGCGTGTAGACTGCAACGCAAGAAATGTTCAAAACAATGTACTTTGGCTCCTCACTTTCGTTCACATGATCAAGAAAAGTTCAGAATTGTGGAGGGTGTGTATGGAACCAGCAATATCATCAAACTACTTCAAGTAAATTTTAACCATATTTACTTGCTTTTGAACGCCATTCTCTTTTGTCTAACATTTGTCTCCGTGATATAATTCTGTATTGAGAGTATTATTTGCTTTGTGCGGCTCATGGGATTAATCTGTTGGCTGTTTTACTTACTACTGCCTGGTTTTGATGCATCTTTTGCCTTGTATTGCCACTTTGTTGTATGTTTGTAATGTAGTCTGAGCTTGACTTCATTCCAAGAGCTACTTGTTCCTTCCAGTATCAGCATATTGTTCCACGAAAAAAAATGGTTTCCTTACTCATGATTGAATATTCACATGCTGTGGTATGGTATAAAAGATTTGCAAGCGCTCAACAGCCACTTAATTGATTTCTTAAACAGAGCTGCTCAATTGTTTTAGATTGCGCATTAATCTGCTGGGTGTCACCATGTTCCTTCTTCATTGATTCTTGTGATTTAAAAAGTACGCTCTAAAGGTTGTGAGTAATCAGAGAAGGCTGGGTTTTGTTCCTTCTTACAGCACTTTACTTTAAAGTCTTCAACAGTCCATACATTCTGTTTGAACTCTATAAACGCGTGCATTCCACAAGAATCAAGCGATATTTAAACAGTGGGAACGTTCTGTTACTTACTCGAATCGAGTCTCTGAACACAATTCATTTATACTCAGTTTACCGACAAAATAGGCTCTTGTATCATTTAAAAGTGTCATTTTATTACCTAATAGATTTACAAACCTAGTTATAGATGTTCATAAATTATTAAATGTAAATTAGAACTCAATCACTACTATAGATCTTCCTATTAATTTGGTTGTGGGACTCATATTTATGTGATTTTGCTTCAGGGTTTGGAAGCTAATCAAAGAGTAGATGCAGTAAATAGTTTGGCGTGTTAAGCAAGTGCAAGAGTGAAGGACCCCATCGAGGGAAGTGCTAGTGTAATCCAGGAATTGCATCAGCAAATAGCTGAGCTAGAATCTCAGTTGGCGGCCAAAAAAGGAGAGCTCATGAATATGCGTGCTCAGTATGATAAGCTTGCGATCCTCCTGCGAACTAGATCTCCTCAAGTTCAAAATGCTGTCTATCACAAGGATACAGCTAAAGGTATCATGTATGAGGAGGTGAATCAACTGCTCTTGTGGGAGCTAATATGGGATATATAGATTTACGAGGTTGAGTTGACTGGGTGTATTTAAATGGCATACGCATAGCTATAATAATCATATGCCTTTGTCCATGACTATTTTAAGATGTTTTATATTATATTCTCGAAAACTATAAGTCCACAATTACTAGAATAAATAATATATGTAATGAACAGATATTATTTATGTATAGAGAGATAGCTTTTTGTTATATCTGGGATATGCTCTATTATTAGCAATGCACATTTTCGGGTTTATTTAAAGTCAAACTTAGATGTATAACTATTCGAATGGAGTTAATCTTAAATATCAAATAGTTAAACTTTTGAATAAAAGTATGATAATTATTATGGCTCGTCAGAGTTGATTTGGGCCATGGGTTTTCTCCTCAAAGGTCTCGGATTCAACCCCCACTCTTGCGGTTGACTAGTGGGTCTATATGCGAGCTATGGTGTCCACCCGTAGGGGGCTAGTCTCGCCCTAGCTGGCCCAGGTACCCAAGGTATGGGCTGCTGGTCTGCTGGGCTGAGTCGTGGGGACACCCTTGCCACATAAAAATAAAAAAGTATGATAATTATTTATTATTTTTTAAAGTTAATATATAAATCATATTTGATTATTTGATTTATAAATCATTTGATGTTTAATTATAATTCCACTTTTCTTACAACAAATATGAAAAATAAAATATTAATTCATTATTTCTATTTATAAATAATAATTGATTTTCACTAGATATGAACAAATTTGTACATCATTGTAAACTATGATATTGAGGGATCTTATTCATGAAACTAATTTCCTCTCTCAAACTCACTTTTTCTCTTTTTATCTAGAACACTAATGGAAAGATGTGGAACATTGGTTACAAATGCTTCATTTCCTACTTTTTGTCCTTCTAATTATTTGCATGATAAACTTTTTACTATAAAAATAAATCATTATACTTAAACTAATGTGTATATTATATTATGACCACTAAGAATCCTCTTAGAATATTTAATGAAATAGATTAATATAAAGTTAAAATGTTTTATGCGCACATCTTTATGGGGAGGTATTTGGTCTATGAAATTGAGGTCATCTAATGAATCCTTGGATTAGATTTTTTTAAATAATTGGCACATGATGTGCTAATTTTATTCAAGGTAATTTACTTTTAAATCTTTATGATAGCTAGGATTGCACTTTATGCTAAAAAAATATAATTTTACGAAGAAGAGGTCTTAAGAATTAAGCTTAGATACCAAACTTTCCAATGATAAATATAATTTAGTGTATATTTAATGGAAGTAGATTATCCACTAGAAGATATCTATGTTCAATCAATTGACACGTTATTTTCACTATTAAATCTATTGTCCCACTAGTAACTATTGAGAGGTGAATACTTGATATATTATTTGATGAACAAAGATAATATTTATACAAGAAAAAATAGTTCACTAGTTGCATCATAATTAGTAGGATATCCACATAGCCGATAGTATTTTAAACAACATAATATAATATCTTTACCCCCTTATTAGATTGGTGGACTCTATTCACCTTGCCAAAGAACCCCCATTAAGACTTACATAACAAAACTTGTTGATTCCATAAATACAAATTCTTGAGAAGATATTTATTTGAAGAAAATAATTTTAAATAAAGTGGAACTTCAAGTTGCATTGTGGCCCTTAGAAAGGTATATATTTGAGTTAAATTATCATGTTTTATTTTCATTAAATTATTAGATAATAATTCATAATAAGATTTACACTCATAGAGATCTATCAAGTTGTCTATTGACCCTCATAAGGGTCTAATTCTCATCCACAATGTCATGAACTCACTCGAGAACAATTCAAAAGGAGTTTCTGTTAACATTATTATTATTATGGTTGTATTACAATGTATGGGGCTGCAAGTGTTTGAGCAATTTTGAATAGTTATGCAATTGCCTTGTTCCAACCATGCAACCACTCATTCCAACTGCTTCTCTTTTGTATGAATGTGTTTGCATGATGATAAATAGATCAATCAATGTTTTATGCATTCTTTACCAACATATGGTATGAGAGCACACAATGATCATGCGCCTACAGCTGGTGATGGAGGAGCATGACAAAAGGAAACAATGGATGTAATAAGCTTGCATTGTGATTTGGAGAAGATCCATTTCTTAGCCACATGTGATTGATTGAATCTATGATGAGAATGATGGTTTAGATCATTTATGATTTCTAGAGTGCGTGATAGAGGTGGTGAACAAGAGACAGTCTGAAGTTCATTCCAAGATAGAGTGATAAGATCTTTTTTTGGGCTTGTGAAGATGTATTAAAACTATTTGGCAATTTAGACTAGGTTCGAAGTAGTCCTTGGGAATTCTCCTTTAGTACAATCAATGAAAGGATGTAAGGATCTGAAAGGAAGAGTTTTAATTGGGGAGCCTAGGGTTTGGGACCTAGAATAACAAAACTCAACACTCTCACTCAAGAATGACCCTAGAGATCTCAACCTAGAGGATGCAAAGGAGACAAAGATCTTGCAATAGGGTTGTCCTAGGGGTTGATTACGAACTAATGAGGGGTTCACCACCAAGTTATGATTTGGAAAGACAAATGCAATGCAAGATGTAATGCTTAACCCTAATGTGATGCAATCTTTCACTAAATGACCAAGAAAAGTATGTGAAAGAGAACATAAAGCTACAAGATGAAATGTGTTCCCTTGGAAATTTGAAGAGGACTGAATGGACCTCTGAAATGTTAAAAATAGTTACTTTTATGCTGACTAAAACTCATACACGAGGCTAGGTGAATCAGTCCCAGATCTGGGTTTCTTTACAGAAATAGGAATCTGGAAAATGGGTGTCTGAAACTACAAAAACCTAAAAATTGACCTAAACTAGGACTCATAAGCTAGAATTGGCATATCAGTCAAATTAGGTTTTTGTGAAACTTTAAAGTTTGAATTTGGTGTTCAAGATTTTCTCTACACTTCTTGATTGATTTTTGGATCCGAAACCCTAATTTGCAACCTTTATAATTCTTCCAAGTATTTCCAATTCAAGGTGACAACTTTGAAAACTCTAAACACTTTGACAACTTTCTCCAAACTTTCTCCTTAATGTGCCTTCAACCTAAACCTAAAAATCACATAGTAAAGAGAGGGGAAAATGTTATTTTGTTAGTGGATAGGGGTTTTCCTTGGTTAAACCCCATTTTGGTAATCAAAACTTGAAATGAAATGAAATAGGAATGGAGAATGATGAATGAACAAAATATTATGTTGCAACTCACCAAATCCTAGCAATAAGAGGTTGCAAGCATGTATGAAGTGGCTCCAATGGACGTATATCTTGACTCTTGCTTGAATGGGATAGATATTGAATGAAATGCTAGCTTAAATCATGAAACCCTACATCATAATTGTTAGCTCAAAAACAAACATGATGCTTGATGCTTGAATAATGCTCTAAAATGTTTTATAATCTACTCTTGAAGACACTTGAATGCTCCTGTAAACACTTGAATTCTCTGATGAACTCAAACTTGCTATTAAAATGCTCATTCAACTTGCTAGGAGATATCTTGAATGCTTGGGGTGAAAATGACTAAAAGAAACTTTTATTTATACTTAATTATGAAAAAATTCCCAAAATTACAATACTACAAACTAAAATCAGATCTAGGAGGATAAAATCCTACCAATAATTTGAATTGGTTTTAATTTTGGGACACACGAGATTCATACGCCCAAGGTGGCGTATGAGTCCCATTAGGAATAATTTATGGGACCAAATTAAAAAATACTTAGAAAGGTGTGAAACTAGGATCAAGACCCAAAACCCCATGTGGGACTCATTTTCCCAAGGTGGCGTATTAGTCCTAGACCATCAAATTTGGGGCACACAACCTAAAACAAACCTGAATAATGATTTGATAATGATTTATGTTGGGATCATCCTCAAAAGGATGCATTAAATGAGGCTTGTGAATGCAAAATAAGGCCAATTAAAGCATAAAGAAGACCAATTATTTATAAAAACCCTAGAAAAATGTGAAAGCGTGTTACAACACTTTACAACACTCTAAATAAGGAACAATTAATTTTTTTAGTTCACAAGGGCCTAGGACTTAATGTGAGTACGTTAAACACATTACAACACTAAGTCAAGTCATCATTAAGCTCAATTTTATAGGAGGGCCCAAACAAGTGTGAAAACATCACCAATGACATTTTTCGACACTACAAGATCTTCTAAAGCATAGAAGCCTCATAATAGTTATGTATGCCTCCTTAGGTAAGTACTATGGTTGCCATCAACATATAAGGTTTATTCAAAAAAAATTGAGTTAACTCTTAAATACTTGGTGAGCATATACACTATCCCATATGTTAGTTATGTGTTATTTCTGCATTTCAAATAATTTATTATTAAGGTCTCCAACATACACGTATTCATCAAGTGCTACAAGGAAGCATTTCTAAGTTGCAGCTTCAAGTCTCCATTCAAGAGGGGAAAGGCATTTTGGTGATTGAGGAAAGACTAGTGTGAAAAATGTGAAAATGAAGCCAAAGATTTGTTTTCTTTATATGCCTAAAATATATTATTTAAGACAATCAAATTGGAGAAGGTGAAAAATAACCGATCCTTTGCAATACAAGTTGCTTGAAGGGCTTATTATGGAATAAGTAAGGAAGTGAAGACTAATAGCTAGGTAATATGCTTTACCTTTGAGCAAGATTAATTATTAGAATGAAAAGGTTATAGCCCTTAATGAATAGGTGTTAGGTAGATGTTTTGTAAGGTTGCACTATCTATTGAATATCGGATCTTTGTTATTGGTTCCTTTAAGATGAAAGGTGTACCTATCAAAGGAGTTAATCCAGTTTATGTGATTTCCAATTTTGTAAAGATTGATCTCAGTGGGGTTCATGATAATCAGGTTTATGTGATTTCCACTTTCATAAATATTGATGTGAGTGGGGTTGATGTAAGAAAATATGATGATAAGTATTTTGAAAGGAAGGAACTAGTTGAACAAGTACTCAAGGTGGAAGAAGTTATTTTTTATTTGATGCATTATGTGAATGCTAGATTTTCTCTAAGATTAGGAATGAAGCCACATGAATTTGTATGTCAAGCCATCATATTGCAATTTGGTGGCACCAAAGGATGGAGGAATTTCCATCATCTCAAGTTAGCTTCTGAATTTGAGATGATGCTTTGCATGAGAAGCATTTTTTGCTTTAATTTCTTTGTTTTTACTGATAGATTTAAAGAATACATATATTGTGAAGTTTGGTTTTTAGAGACAGGTAAGGGGTTTTGTGTAGAGCTCAATATGGATGGTTGTCCAATGATATTATGAGGCTGTGATCAAGAATTATACCCTTCCAAGGTTCATCAGAAAATATGATATAGCCTTGTGTTTGGAGAGCTCAATATGGATTGTTGTCGAATAATTTGAGAATCTATGATGTTAGAGTTTATAAGAGAAATAAATCTATAATTCAACTAGGGACTACACCTTTCCAAGGGTCATAAGGTAGTTTGATGGAGTTCCAACTAATTTAGGATTTATTTCTTCAAATGAAGATTTTCATAAACATGTATATATATTTTGTAATCAACAAGTTTTATTATGTAAGCCTTAAGTGGGCTCCCTTAAGAAGATGAATTGTATAGTTTTTGAGATAAATTTATAGGAACAATATAATAAGGGGGGGAATGTTAGAATTATTATTATTATGGTTGTATTACATTGTATAGGGTTGCAAGTGTTTCAGTAGTTTTGAACAATTCTATAACTGCCTCATTCCAACCATGCAACCTCTCATTCCAACTACTTCTCTCTTGTATAAATCTGCTTGCATAATGATGAATAGATCAATTAATGCTTTATGCATTATTTACCAACAGTTTCAACACCAAATCCTTTACTTGTTTTTAAAAATAACACTTCACAATATATGTATTCTTCAAATCTATCAACATCAACAAGGATAAAAAAAGGAAAGAAAAAAAATCTTCTCTTGCAAAGCACCATCTCAAAGTAAGAAGGTAACTTGAGATGATGGAAATTCCTCCATCCTCTAGTGCCAATAGCCTCCAAAGTGACCCTATTACACTTTATCCATTTGATGTGTTATATAATTCTTTGGAGGCCTTGTTAGGTGTTACAAAGTTATCGCCAATTATTATAGTTTGAATGGCACTTCTAATTGGATTATCTATAGTACAAAAACCCTTGATATAGCCAAAAAATAGAAAATATATTAACATAACTAGTACAAGTACCATTACAAACTTCTTAGCAAGAGGTATGAACACATAAGGCATTAGTTGAACCAAACCTTGAACCACATAAGCTCTAGCTATAATGAATGCACTTTGCAGTCCCCTCTTTAGATTTGGCTTCTCTAAACCCACTTCAAATCTCATCATAAATTGACTCTCAGGAACCAATATTAAGAAGATCGATTTTTTATTAAACATATTAGGGGAGATATATCAACAAAAAAACCTACACAATCATTTCAAGTTGTATATTCTGCTAAATAACTATTGATTATAATAACAATGAGTTGTATTGGGTTTTGGATATCTTCAAACGACCAACAATTGAAGATATTCATGCTAAAATGAGCAATAATATCCATTATTTCATTTGTTTGTTGCTATAATTTTTGAATGCCACAAACATCTACTCCAAGAATATTTCCATACCATGCTAATAATCACATACATATTTTAATATCCCCATGTAATGTAGAAAAAAGTATCCCTTTTTCTCACTTAATTTGGGAATGATTAACATTAAAATGAACCTAATATTTCCTTTATCTAGTGTTGTAATGTGTTTCACACATTCACATTAAGTTTAGAGATGTTTAAGCTAAATAGACCTAATTTTTCCTTTATTTAGTGTTATAAAGTGTATATATTTACACCTTCACATTAGGTTTTGGGCCCTCTTTCATTTACGACCTCAATATCATCATTAATAGGCCCCTAAGACCCCTTATTATACATCCTGAGGCTTGTTTCAACTGAGATCCTGACATAATCAAAAAATACATTTAATATCCTAACCCTCGAACATTTCCTCTGCCCGAAAAGCCTTGGTGGGACCCATACACCACCTTGGGTGTATGAGTTCCACCCAAGTGGGACCTATACACCAGGTTGGGTGTATGAGTCCCATTTGGCCCCCTTTTAGGGTTTTTAATAGGAAATCATGGTTTTGAATTCAAATTTCATGCATGTCCACATTTGGGATCCAATAAATGGAAAATTAGATGGACTGCCTATATAAACAATGTTTAAAATCATTATTTCACCTAAGAATTCATGATATCAACCAAGAAATCCAGATTCAAGTATCCTAAGACTTTGCAAGAGCATCATAGAGTATTCAAGATCATTTATAAGGCATTCAAGGGCATATTTCTTCATCATTTGTTGTAGCAATTCAAGATCCATCATCGTGTCAAAGGTATAATGCAACAATAGTGTTGTGATGTAGTATTCAAGATCCAAGTTAGGCGTTGTTTCATATCCAATTGAAGATCAAGATCTACATTATACATGTCCACATCATGTTAGATTGTTGAATTACATTTCAAGGCATCATTCAAGGTATGATTTTTCATGTTTGATGTTTCATCATGTTCATGTTTCATTATCTCATCATAAAGTTTAATTACCTAAATGGGGTTTGACCTAGGAAAACCCTTATTCCCTAACAATCAACAAGTCTTTCTTATCTTTGATGTTTGATTGTACATATAGGTGTTTTGATACTTGAAGATCCTTTGAATACTAAATTGTAAAACTAGAGAAGAGTTTTCAAGTTTCCAAAGTTGTCATCTACATTGCAAGATCACATAAATTCATGTACAGGTTGCAATTCAATGTTTCAAACTCAAAGATTTGATAGGAGAGAAGCTACAAGAGATCACTAGAGAATACTAGAATTTCAACCAAACCCTAATACTAGGACTAAATCACCACCTTGGGCATATGAGTCCCAGTACTACCTTTTTCCATATTTCAGGAGATCTAGATCAGTCACTAAGAGACTCCAATTTTTGTACAAAAACCCTAGTCTGGGACTAAATCACCCAGACTAGTGTATGAGTCCCAATGAGAATTAAAAGTTAGAATTTTAGGGTTTCAGAGCTTGTTTTGATCACATATTTCTCCCAGGTACCCCTCGACTCATTCTCAATTTATTATTTTATATTTCAATTTCATACTCTATGTCATATAGTTAGGTTTTCACATTGTATTCATGTCTTTCTTTCCAATCCTTTGCTTGGTGATGAACCATATTTTACTCTTTAATCATGACCCTAGGACACCTTACTGTAGATCTCTTTCCCTTATTCCATACTTGGACTGAGATTTCTAAGGTTTCCTTGAGTGAAACTTGTAGAAAATAGGTGGAAAGGTTCTAAACCCTAGTTCTATCTTCCAAAAAAAGATAGGACCCCCCTATTCCAATTTTAGTCTAGCTTGTTGTTTTTGGAATCTAGCACCTTTAAACACACTAAATATAAAGTGCCAAATTAGATATTGTTGGGGGTTTTCCTAATTGAGTGATTTGGTGGGGGTCTCTTGGTGCATTCTTTTGATCTGTTTGCTTGTGCTCTCTCATTTTCATGGATCATTCTAAGGTTCCTTTGCTCACACAATATAATTATTCAACATGACATAAAAATTAATGGAGTACTCTAGTGACTAAAGGTCACTCTCTATGTGTTAAAAATAAGGTACCTGAACCTACATATGAAGATAAAATGGATGATTAAACATGCCAAAGCTCTTGGATGTCTTGGTAAAATAGTTTCTCAATATTTTTTGTTTAAAATTGAATCATGTAAAAATTATCATGAAGCTTGGGACAAATTGATAACATTGTATGGTACTACAAATGAAGTAAGATGCTATCAAATTGATAATGAATTGACAAGCCTTTATCCTAAGAACTTTGACAACATCCAATACTACATCACTAAGGTTAATGATCTAAGAGAGCAATATAAAGCATTTGGAATTATTAAGAAAGAAATTCAGTTGGTATACAATAGAATGAATAAACTTGGTCCTGATTATGCTTCTTTTGTTTCTAGCTTTTATACTCATAGATTGACTATGGGGTTTACATATACTATACCTTCATTTGCATCATTTTTTGAGATATCGATACATGAACAACAAAATATTATATCAATGGGTCTCATCAAGACTTCTAAATATTAAGAATTGTTGGTTAGTCAAGTGAAATAATCAAAATAAGATAAGAAACCAAAGAAAACAATGAATAATCCACTTTCAAATCAAGCAAAGAAAAAATCCCCTTCTAAAGGTGAATCATCTAAGATGGAGAGGCCTACTTGTGCATATTGCAAGCAGGATAGACATGAAGAACACTATTGTTATAAGAATGATATTGATCAGTTGAAAAATATTCTCAAAAGGAATCACATTGATTTTCCTTCTAGAATGTTTGAATCACCGCTTTCTTCAAAATAGTCTAGAAAGGACAAAGGTCAAGCTTTTACATTAGGAAATAAAGGACAAGCTCTTTGTGCTTTTTCAAGTCTAGGATTAGGAAGATGGCTTCTAGATTCAAGAGCATCTCATCATATGGCATATTTGCAGTCTATATTCTCTTCTTTTAAGCCTTTTACTATGTCATCTATTTTGATGGAAAACAATACATAAATGGTTGTAATTGGGAAGGGATCCATTGGTTTTGGGGACAAAAATTTCTAGGATGTTTTTTGTGTTCCTCATTTGATGAACAATCTTCTTTCCATATTGTGGACACAGAAAAAGTAACCCTTCTACTTTTTCTCATGTTCAGATCCTCGCAGTGGACTTTGGCTTGATTTTTCCTAGATTTAATGTTGTAATGTGGTCAACACATTCACATTATGTCTTGGACCCTTGAGAATCATTAAGACTTATATGATGTCTTCTAAAAGTTTTTTGAAGTGTTGTAACCCACTTTCACACTTTTCTAAGACCCTTTCATTATAATTAACTTAAATATCCTCTTTTTATCACTTACCAAGCCTTATTTCCAAGTGTTGTAAAGAGTTGTAACAAACTCTCACACTTTCCTAGACTACTCATCACTAATTAAACCCTTTCTTATGTTTAAATGACCCCTTAATGCACTTTTCGGCATAATTAAGTGTATTTTTGAGAATATTCCTGTTAAACCTCATTAAATGCACTTCAATCCCCAACACCCAGTAAAATTTCCCTGGTGGGACCATGTCGCCACCTGGGGTGACTTAGTCCCACTGGTCACAAAAAATCAAAATAATTTTAATTTTTTGGTGGGATTTTATTCTCTTACCATTGAGGTTGGGTTGTGATGTGTTATTTTTAGGAAATGTTAGAAAATAAAGTATAAATAAAGGGTTTCTCCTCTCATTTTAAACCCCCCATTCATTCAAGCATACATTCACTTAAGCAATTATCAAGCATTCAAGCACTCTAAGCATCATCAATTCATCCATTAGAGAACTTCATTGCATATCCTCATATTTCAACATCAAGGGTTTGGTGAGTTTATAACATTGCATGTTTTTTATTCATCATTCTATTCCTATTTCATTTCATTATCTAGGGATTGACTACTAAATCAGGGTTTGACCAATGCAAACCCCTATTCTATAACCCTTAACCTTTTTCCCCTCTTTGCATGTGTGTTTACAGGTCTTGTATGCATATTTTTCAAAGAGGAAAGTGTCAAAAAGGTGTTTTAAATCCATCAAACTCATCAAAGTCAATAAAGCCCTAATTGAAGCTTGGAGACTTCTTTTCGCCCATTTTTTGCAAAATCTAGACCGAACACCTATCAAAAAGGGAAGTATAGACCGAAAGCTACAGAATCCTATCTCGAAATTCCTAAGATTCCTAGGTGGAATAGGTTTCCATCTATGGTAAATTAGTCCCATTGCTAGGCCTGAAAAGTTTTTTTTGCATTTTTGAGTACCCATTTGGCAAATTCCTGTTTTGGAAGATTTTCCCTAAAACTGGACTAAGTCACCCAACTTGGCATAAGTGTCCCAGTCAACATTTCCAGTCAACCCTACAGGATTCAAGAGCCTCTATGTATCAAAATTTAGATTCTAGTTGCACCTCTCCAATCTTGTTTAATTATGTTATTGTTTGCTTGCATTCTTAGGCGTTTTTGCATACATCACTGTGTTTTCAAACACTTTGCATAGCTTGGGTTTTGCATTAATAATCACCTTTAATTTTAAGTTTAGTTCATTTAGGCATATTTCATCCATTCATACATTAATATTGAATGTGTACATTACATTTTGGCCCATTTCTCTCCTATTAGGTGAAAAACGCTAAAAGAGTTAGAGAACCCTTGGAAGCCAAAATCTTTATTCACAATTTGGTGAACCCAAATTTTGAACATTTTTGCTTCTGATTTCAAGTGCATCCTAGGTTTATCTTGGATCAACATTGCATTAGGTGTTGCATTGTTTAATTTACATCCTAGGGTTTTAAAAATTGCATTAGTGAAAAGATCATATAGCTTGCATTTTTGCATTATATTTGATTGGAAAACAACAAAATTCTAGATTTTCATACTATAGCTACATCTGTGCATCTAAAAATCATAAAATTGCATTTGAAACTTCTAAAAATTATCAAAAAAATCATCATTGGGACTAAATCACCACACTGGGTGACTTAGTCCTTCTGAAAATTTTTTCATTGCAATTTCTATCATTTTCTGCATATTTTCTACATTTATGTTTTCTGCTACTGCATTACTTTTACAATTTCTAGAATAGTAGATATTATAATTTTATAAATCTTAGTTTACTTTTCATTTCAATCCACCTACATTGAGAAACCTTTGCATGAGTGTTTGGTGTCTTATTGCTAATACCTTAGTGAGACGAAGCTCAAGACTCATGTTATCCCATGATAATAAACTTGTTTCACATCTTGGATTGTCTAATGCTTACACTCCTAGTATTACAACTAGTACACTAGGCATGGATCCTAATTTTAGCAATGATTTTCCTTCTAATAACATGCAAGTTGACACATCAAACGATCACATTCCACAAGACAAATTCATTAACATTCATGAGGAATTAACACATCTTCAACATAACTTGTGTCTTGAAAACATTTCAATAATTGCGATTCCTACTATAAAAAACATCTATCACCTGATTGAAAGTGACAAAGGCCTAAATGTTATGAAACAAATTGTTGATATCTACAACAAACAGGATCCTTCCACCTCTAGCACATCCCACCCAACAAACATTGGGGTTATTCAAGGAGGACCTACCTCTCCTCCTCCTTCAATAGTAGCATCCATACCTACCTACACCACTCCCCAAGTTGCAATAGTCATGCAATCTGTTAGGAATGTGATACCTTCCTCAACTATTCCTACTAGAATTCCTAATTATTATGTGGAATTGAATGTTTTCTCCTCTTCCACCATACCATCTATTAGCATTCCATTCACTTGCCCTACCACTACATACACTCCATCACCACTTTCCCTTCCACCTCACACCACTTACATTGAATCTCTCTTCACACAACTTTTCCAAACTATCTCCTCCATGCAAAAACAATTATCCACCATCAACGAAAGCTAGAATGGACCCCCTACCTACTATGTTCGTAGCACCCCACTCTCTCTAGAAATATTAAGAAAAATGATGCCACAAGGAATCAAGATGCAGGTAGATTTGAGAAGTGTGGAGGGAAGGGCGATCCTACTAATCATGTCAATTCTTACATCGCCTTATGTAGTGACTTTTTCCTAGACAATAAGTTGTTAGCCAAACTGTTTCCTAGGATTTTAGAAGACACTGCCTTAGAGTGGTTTTCATCCTTACCAACCAATTCAATTTTTTCATTAAATGAACTAGTTTATGCATTTACAAATCATTTTCAAGTGCATATGACTCCAAAGAAGACCTTGGTCAATTTGATGAGATGCAAACAACATGAAGAGGAAAAAGTAACTAATTTTATCTCACGATACCAATCTCTTTACTCTCAATGTGATGTCAAGACTCTCGATCCACATCTTCAGAAGATGTTTATTGAAAACTTGCAAACTAAACTTCAATAAAAACTCACAATGGTGAAATTTCCCTACTTTATGCACTTGTGTACTTCCCTTTGCAATTATCACAATCCGGTTAGTAGTCGTGATGCAAAGTCCACTTCTAGCCGACATGAGAAATATAAATATGACAATCCTAACAATCTGCAACCATTGAGAACATCAAACAAAGGCTTCTTATAGTTCAATCCCCCTCAACAACCAAGTATCCACTATTAAAGTCGCGATCCCTTATAGTTATGGAGATCCAAAATGATAGTTTACACCTTTACTAGACACTCTTCATAACACTATGTTCCAACGTATACAACAAAAAATGATTACTTTATCTGATGTTAAATCACTTGATCCTATTAAGCCTTTACCTCCAAACTTTCAACCTAACTCTTATTGCCATTATCATAGACAAAATGGACATGACAAAAAATAGTGTAAGCATCTTAAACACCTAGTGCACTTGACCTCATTAATTTTGGCCATCTATTTGCTTCAAATGTTAATGTTAAAGGCAATAAGTCTATTGCCCCACCAAATTTAAATTTCAATTTTTTTACCCATCCGATGCCCAAACATAATGTGTGATTTGTCAAAGCTAGTGAAACTCAAAATAATGATGTGATGAATATTCATACAGATGTTTCACATCCCAATCCTATTCCACATACCACTAATATTAATCCTATGAATGATATGGTAGGTGTGATTGACGTTATCCCTCGTAAGGGCCAACCTAAGAAACATCTTGATATTACTTCCTCTTCTAAGGATATCCTTTTGAATCTTCCTGATGGTTCTCTTTACATAGCCGACCATATTTATGATAGTCCCACTAATGGGATACTCATAGATCCTACTTGTGCAGATAATATGATCACTGAGGAATTTTTGGTATTACATGATCTTTATCAAGAAGATTATGATAAACTAAAAGCATGGATCAAAACACACAATGGTTTCAATTTCCCTACAATAGGATCGACCATCCTTCCATTATAGATAGGACCTAAAACATTTGATGTAACATTATTTATCATTCAACAGTTGGATTAGTTTCATCTACGGATAGGCCATCCATGGCCTTGCTCAATGAAAGTTTTCCCTTCGGTCATACACAAATGTTTAAATTTTTCACTTGAAAATGACATATTCACTATTAACCATAGTGGTTTCCACCCTTTTTCTTCTAAGGGAAATTTCTCCTTAGAATCATTTTGGCCTGAGCCCATGGAACCTGTCACACCTTGCAAAGCCTTCTTTTTCATTGCTTACCAAAAGTTTAAAGAAAATAAAATTGCAAAATTTTCCCTCTACAATACATCCTCATCCACTTTTGACACTCCTATCCTAGATGAAACAATGTTGCAACCTAGGCAAGATCCAACCCATCACACTCAACCAACACCCAAAACCTCCCCCACATCATCCAAATGACAGCGAGATAATGATAATAACTCCATCATACCTCCTCATACAAAACAAGTTTATAAGGAAAAGGAGAAAGTGGTTGAACAACTTTCCATGGTTTCTTTCATTCCTCCCTTTAGGGAAGAAAAGCAACCAATGGTTGATCAACCCACTCATTCACAAGTACAACTTGAAAATAAAGCCAAACAAAATAGAGGAGCTAGGGAGCATAGGAATTGATGTCATGCCCTTGCTCACAAGTCACAAGCTAAAGAAAATAAAGAAAATCAAAATCCACACTTGATAGAAGCAATGCCTGATGACCCTCCTCCCCAATCACAACAAAATGATCCAATACAACAACCACAACTTGTGATACACCCTTCATTGGAAATTGGCATCTTTCCTCCTATCGTGATTAATATGGACGACGATGATGAAATCACTAAAATTGACGAAGAGGTACATAATGATCTGAATACATTATTTTACTCTTCCATGAGCTTAAATGACAAATATCCTTCACCAAGTGTAGAACCTAGTACTTCCCCTAGTTCAACACTTGCACTTGTCCCTTTGGCTAGTCAACCACCCTCGACATACCCTGAACAAGATTGGGAGGTGGATGACTTGCTCAATGGTTGACTTTCATTTTCCTTACTAATCTTCTACATTTTCTTTTTCTTTTTCTTTTTCATGTGTGCATGTGCATCCCATGTTCACCCATGATGTGTTTTTTGGTGTTCTCCCTGTTTGTGACATTCTTCTATTTGTACCTTAATTCTTCTATATGTCGTTCATTGTATTTGTTTTTCCTTTTCCTTTTGGGGATGACACAAGGAATTAAGACCACAATGTCTCTTTCATGCTGATCCAAAAGGCCCCTTTTCATTTTCTTTTCCTTTTCCTTTTCATTTTGCTTGTTTTTTCCTTTTGGAGATGACACAAAGTGTTGAGATGCCCTATGTATCTTCCATGTTGACCCAAAAGGACCCTTTTCCTATTCTTTTCCTTTTTGTTTTTATTCTGCTTTTTTTTTCCTTTTAGGGATGATGCAAGGCATTGAGACCGCAATGTCTCTATCATGTTGACCCAAAAGTCCCCTTTTCCTTTTCTTTTCCTTTTCCTTTTCATTTTGCTTGTTTTTTCCTTTTGGGGATGACACAAAGCATTGAGAGGCTCTATGTCTCTTCCATGTTGACCCAAAAGGACCCTTTTCCTTTTCTTCACCTTTTTGTTTTCATTTTGGGGATGACACAGGGCATTGAGACTGCAATGTCTCCTTCATGTTGACCCAAAAGCTTTTTCATTTTATTTCGCTTTTTTGTTTCCATTTTTCTTGTGTTTCATTTTGGGGATGACACAAGGAATTGAGACACCTTATGTCTCTTCCATGTTTACCAAAAAAAAATTCTTTATTTCACTCTCTTTGTGTCATTCTTATAGTTCTATGTATTTGGGGAAGGATGATAGTTAGGAGCTCTTTACAAAATATTACAACAATTAACATAATGACCTTGAATCCATAAATCCCTTATGTGTTTTATGTTTTAGTTTTAGGATAAAATCCTCCTTTTTCTTTTTCCTTTTCATTCACATGACATAGCCTTACTCGGAAACATATGACTTGGCATAGGGGCTTTCCAAGTTGGCTCTCATGTCTTGTTTTTTCTGCATTGTTCATTTGCTACTTTAAAGTAATTTATCATAGAGCGATGTGTAGAAATTCCTTTAAATTCCTTTATAGTGCAGCCTTGTTACTTCATACAATGCATTTTGTCGCTTTGTGGACAAAATTGGGTGTAGTTTCCTTCATGAGCTTGATCTATCTTAGCATATTACATTCCTCTTAGTGGCATGATGCGACACACTGCATCCCTTAAGTTGTGAATCTTCTATTCTTTAATTGGTCCTCTCTTGGAAACATTAGACACAATGTTCCCTAAGTTATAGACCTCACATGAACTAAGCAAGACTCCTTTGAACATATTTTACATGTTGCATTTTTTATTTATTATATGACCACCTTGCATATCATAACTTGCATGCCTATAGTTCCATCACATTTTTTCATGAGTTCTATCCATACGAAGCTTTGCTTGTCTCGTGACTTTCACGAAATGATATTTTCCTTTATGGTGCCCTATTAAAGTTATCAGGAGGTATAACTTTAGTATGGTTGAGCAGGAAGCCCATTCTAAGGCATGAATTTTCCCCATAGCCACCTATGTGTGTGTGAGTGTATACAATCCATGAGTGTATGTTTCTCACCTTTTGTTCCTTCTCACCCAATGGACAACCATGAGTTTCGTCGCCCTAGAGTGAGTATGCATTTATGTTTTGGACAAACAACCTATATATAATCCACAAAGGGTTGGAAAAACAATCTAATCTTGATCTGAATTAATTTCCTTTCAACTTCCCTCTTTCATTCTTTTACGCCATTCTCATGTGTGTTCCTTTGTATTTATGTTTGGTTTTCCATGGGATCTTCATCCTATGGGATTGATCATCCCTCCTGATTGTTGGTATCTCATCTTACCAACATTAGTGCATTTGGATCCCTCTTGAATTCATGTTTGACTACTTTAGTGTGAGTTTGAAGCAAGTTCATCCTCTCACTAAAGTGGGGGCTAACTGTGGACACGAAAAAAGTAACCCTTCTACTTTTTTCTCATGTTCAAGTCCTCATAGTGGAATTTGGTTTTATTTTTCCTAGATTTAATGTTGCAATGTGGTCAACACATTCACATTAGGTCTAGCACCCTTGAGTATCATTAAGACTTCTAGGATGTCTTGTAAAAGTATTGTGAAGTGTTGTAACCCACTTTCACACTTTTCTAAGACCCTCTCATTATAATTCACATAAATATCCTCTTTTTATTAATTACCAAGTCTCATTTCAAAGTGTTGTAAAGAGTTTTAACAAACTCTTATGCTTTCCTAGACTTGATATCACTAATTCAACACTTTCTTATGTTTAAATGACCCCTTAATGCACTTTTCAGCCATACTTAAGTGTATTTTTTACAATATTCCTGTTAAACCTGATTAAATACACTACAATCCTTGACACTCAGAAAATTGCCCCGGTGGACCCAAGCTGCCACCTAGGGTGAGTTAGTTCCATTGGGTACAAAAATAAAAATAATTTTAATTTTCTAGTAGGATTTTATTCTCTTACCCTTTAGGTCGGCCTATGATGTGTTATTTTCAGGAAATAATAGAAAATCAAGTTTAAATAAAGGGTTTTTCCTCTCATTTTAACCCCCCATTCATTTACGCAATTATCAAGCATTCAAACACTCTAAGCATCATCAAGTCATCCATTGGAGAACTTCATTGCATATCTTCAAATTTCAACACAAAGTGTTTGGTGAGTTTATGGCATTGCATGTTGTTTATTCATCATTCTATTCCTATTTCATTTCATTATCTAGGGTTTGATTACCAAATCAGGGTTTGACCAATGCAAACCCTTATTCTCTAACTCTTAACCCTTTTCCCCCCTTTGCATGTGTGTTTGTAGGTCTTGTATGTAGCTTTGTCAAAGAGGAAAGTGTCAAAAATTGTTTTCCAATCCAACAAATTCATCAAAGTCAATAAACCCTAATTGAAGCTTGGAGACTTCTTTCACCCTATTTTCTATAAAATATGGACTAGACACCTATCAGAAAAGGAAGTACAGACTAATAGCTACATAATCTTGTCTCAAAATTCTTGATATTCCTAGGTGGACTAAGTCACCATCTATGGAGAATTAGTCCCACTACTAGGCCTGAAAAGTGTTTTTTTCATTTTTGAGTACCCATTTGGAAAATTTCTATTCTAGCAAATTTTCCCCGAAACTGGACTAAGTCACCCAGCTTGGCGTAAGTGTCACAATCAACATTTCTAGTCAACCTTTCCAGATTCTAGAGCCTCTCTGCATCAAAATTTAGATTCTAGGTTCACCTCTCTAGTCTTGTTTAATTCTTTCATTGTTTTTTTGCATTCTTAGGCATTTTTGCATACATCACTTTGTTTTCAAACACTTTGCATAGCTTAGGTTTTGCATTAATAATCACCTTTACTTTTCAATTTAGTGCATTTCAACATATTGTTTCCATTCATACATTAATCTTGAATGTGTACATTGCATTTTGGCCCATTTCTCTCCTTTTAGGTGAAAAACACTAGAAGAGTTAGAGAACCCTTGGAAGCTAAAATCTTTGTTCACACATATATCATATTACACATTTTGGAGATGGGAGGACTATGGAGTTCACACCCGATTCAATCAGTATTCATGACTTGGAGAGTCGAGAGATCATTTCTATTAGGGTGGTTGATCATTCATCTTGGTTGTATACATTTACAAATTTTGCTTCTAATCGTGGCATTGTTCCTTTGGCTATTGATCACATTTCAAGTATGAACCATGATTTAGAGGAGACATTTAGCTTCTTGAAATTGGGAGTTCTCACATCAGATCCAATTCTTGATTCATGCATTTCATCTCCTCCATCTACTATTGTACCTAATGATGATTGTGATTCCACAGTTCTGGTTCCTTGTGATTAAGTGCAGTGGGTTATTCATTATATTTCAGATTTGGCTACTTGTGATGAATTATTGACAAGTATTTTAGACTTGTTCATGGAGTCTCATATTGCTGATTTGGGGGGCATCATTGATGATATGCATCTACTCTTTGATGAAGATGATCCTTCTTTAGATGATTCGAGGGGACACTTTTACCCTCTTTTTCAATCTCTACATGATCATTCTTTTCAATTTGACATGATTGTAGATCCTTTTGGACAACATTTGGAGGAGGCTTCTTTGTCTTCAAAGTGGATATCTTTGTTTTTGGATTGTGTTCTACATTCCTCTCTACTAGATTCTAGATTGTCCTCTTCAGCAGTGTGCCCTAGAAAACGTATTTAGAGTGAGTAAGCTTTTGGCATTGACAAGGAGACACTTGATCATGATTCAAAGTCATCATCGCATATCATTCATATTTCTGACATGCTACATACATCCATTTTTTCTTCCTAAGGGGATGAATGTTGTTCGATGCTTTTGGATCATCTTTAGCATTCAATGTTGAGCTTTTACCATCATTGCAAGAGAATCAACATTGAGGGGTGGCTACCTTATATCTCTTCTTCTTCTATCATATGGGGCTATTTTTCCTCACATGGGGCTTTTTCCTTCTCATGCATCATTGGAAGCATTTATTTATTGTATTTCATCTCTCTTTTAGGTTGGATTTTTATCCTCCTAGGTTTTCTCCTTTTCTCCATTCATGAGAGATTACATTGCATATGTACATGGGTACCTAACATGGTCTCATATTCAAGACCCATCCTTGCATCTTTGTGTCATTTTCATAATAATTTGCTAGTCCCTAGGTTGCACTTAAGGGGGTGTTGGTGTAAATAAAGTCTTGAACCTACTTAATTCATTAATAGGGAACTTATTTACATGTTAATTTTACTTAGGTCCTAGGAATCTTTCTAGAAGGTGTTAGTTATCATTAGTTACATTATCTTATCTTTTGACTTGTAGCACATGTGAACTTTGGTAGTTGTGATTAGTTGTCTCATGTCATATGATTAAGATTCTTTCCATAATCCTATGACATATTGTATCTCACCTTGGCTATATAACCAAGGGGTTTCTTCTACATTGTAACACATCATAACATTGAATCAGAATTGATAAGAATATAGTTTATTCTTTTCATATTCATATTCTATCTCTTGTGCTTTCCATTTGGCCTTAAGATCTTGGTAGGTTATCTTCATAGCCAATTCTAACACCTTTGTTAGAAGTGCAATTTAAACAAAATGAAGCTTTCATAATAATTGCCCTTTTAAATAAAATTGGGATAAAGAGAACCCTTTTTGACAATGGATTGACCCTTAACATGTGAAGAATAAAACTTTCATATAAGATTGAAGTAGACAAAATCCAAATTCAACTTGACTCTTTATCTATTCATGGGTTTGATAACATAAAAAAAAAACTACTTGGTATGATTAATTTACCTATTAAAGTTGGAAAGATTACATTGCAAACTCCGGTCCATGTTATACCTCACAATCTTTCTTATAATCTTCTTTAGGTAGACCATGGATTCATGCAATGAACGGAGTTCCTTCTACTCTTCATCATAAAATGAAGTATGTCTACAACAACAAATTATATACAACCAAAGATGATCCCGAACCTTGCACATTGACACCAATTACACAAGTGGAACATGTGCAAGAGAGATTAAAAGAAAAGAATAATAAGGAAGTCACAAAGCTATTGGAAGATGATTGGGTTTACTTATATTTTACACCTACATTCATGGAAGAATACAAGATTACAAAAAATGAGTCTAAAAAGGGAAAAGAAAAAGCAATAATGTCAACACAAAATTCGAAAGCATCCATGTCAACAACTTTAGAAGAAGAAGAAAAATACATAAAAAAATTTGATGAAGTTGAGTATATGAACATGCACCAAATCCAAAATAAATGAAAAATATTTACGGAAGAGGTTATTGTTAGGGTTAGAAGGTATATTTCAATTAGTTAAATGAAGATTTGATCAATAAGATTTAGACAAATAAAACACATACAAAATTTGGACAGCAAAAGAGGAACAAAAGGATTTAACGCAATTCACCCAAAACTGGGCTACATCTGCCAATACATGGTCCAATATATATTAAACTTCTAGTAAATAACATTTACAATGCATGCAACAACATTTGCAACTTGTAGCAATGATTTTCATCACATTTTTCACTTGTTTTTACACAATTATTGCTATGGGTAGCTGCAACACTTCCTACAATTTTCTAGCCACTGCTCTAAAAATTCCTACTAATATTTTTCACAACCTACTGCCCTTAATTTACTCATCACCAAGTGTTCTAATATGCTCCCACACATGTCCCATTAATTAACAATGAAGTGTGTCCATTGGTTGTACCTCATGTACCCAATAAAACATTTTCTTTGGGTGGCTACATTTAATATTTTCAGTTTCCTTTTGACTTTATAATAAAAAAATATTGTAACTAATCACTTCCAACTATAACGAATCACTTCGATCTATAACTTCTTTTTTTACAAAGATGTTAAAAATTTATTGAGTCAAAGAAACATTACAGAGCTATAAGTATTACCCACCAAAAACTACCAACAAAACTTTTAACAAAAGTCCCCAAAGGAACCAATTACATATGAAGATCATCCATTATTATCTTATCAAGGGACACCAATAGCTATGAGGATAAAATTCCCCAATCATCTATATTCCAATTCTCTCCATGATTAGAGGCCCACTTCACTAGAAGATTAGCCACCCTATTCCATTCCCTAGGAATATGGAAAAAGGAAACAAATTCCAAAGAATTGCACAAGTTCATAATCTGATGGATCACAAAAACAATTTTCTAGTTAACATCAAATCTTTGATCATTTAGCATATCAACTACAATCTGTGAATCTTATTCATAAATAATCCTCTTCCAACCTAGAGAACAACCTCTTTCAATAGCATGTAAAATAGCAAGATCCTTCATAAGATTATTAGAATGGCAACCCTTGTAAATAGAGAAGAAAAACACCACACCTCCATTAATGTCTCTTCCTATACCACCAATCCCAACATGTCCAAGATTCCCCCTAGAAGATCCATCAGTATTTATCTTCATAATCCCTTGTGGGGGAGGACGCCACCGACCCTCTCGATGAACCTTCTCCTTGATCTGATGAGGGCCATTACTAGTAGAGAAACTAGACCTTCTACCCTCCAAGTGAAAATTCCTCACAAAGGGAAGATCACTTGGCTCCATAGTAAATGAAGTATCACATTTAGCTAAAATAGTCTCTTGAATCTTGTTGAAGATCTTTCCCCATAAAAGATCCCTGTCCTACTTTAAAACTTGGAAAATCCTTCTATTAATTTCAATCCAAATGTGCCAAATAATATAGGTAGGGCCAATAATCTAAGAAATCTAAAGAAAAGACATCTTAGAAGGTGGTCTCCCGAAACTCTCCTAGAATTCTATCAAAGAAAAGGGATGTACACAGGGATGACCCAAAACCCCCCACCAAGAATGATAAATACTCCTAGCATAAGGTCCCTGAAAGAAGAGGTGTGAAGTACCCTCACAATTATTGCACATAACACAGATGGAAGGACCCTGGAAGCATCTTTTCCACAGATTTTCCCAAGACATATATTTTGAACCACCAGCCATACAAATAAATTCCATTTAGGTAAATAAAACTTATTCCAAGCCTGCTTCCACCAAGGGACCCTAACCTTTCCATGCACCTGTCTATCCAATTCCATATAACGAATAGTGACAAAATATTCCCTTTAGATCGGGGCCCCAAGCCAAAATATCTTTACCTTAGAGAGAACTACACATTCTACCAGCCAAAATTCTAGCTAGCCCATGTCTCTCTTCCTAAGTACCTCCTAGAGGCCACTCTAGAGGATCCTTCCAATGCCACACCTCCACCTGACCTAGGGCCTGGACATTTTTTATGTCTTCCACCTTGCACAAACTAGCTTCCATCAAGCTATCATAGAGAGATTGAAAATGAGGAAACATAGATATAATAGAGGGATAACCATCCCAAGAATCATACCAAAAGAGGGCTTTCAAGCGCTTATTGAAAATCCAAAACAAACCCTCCTTAATCAACTTAGCCCCTTTTTTGAGAGTCTCCCAAACCATAGAGCATTTCCCTTGGAAACAATATCAGAGAACATCAGAAGGGTTCACCCCAATAAGGTACTTATAATTGAGAATTTTAGCCCAATCCTAATCTTGACAAGTACACCAGTGCTAATACAACTTAGCAACTAAATCCTAGCTCATCAAACTATTAGACTTGAGACAAAGACCACCCTCCTATTCTAGCCTACTCACAAATTGTCACTTCACTAAACTCCACTTTGAATTGAGAAGATTACCCGCCCAAAGGAACTGATGAGCAATGGAATCAAACTCCCTAAAAAATTAGGCAGGAGCAACTTGCACAAAACATCAGTAAATAGGAAGAGATTGCACAACAAATTTGAGAAAAACACATGACCTGCTGAAGAGATCCACCTATGAGTCCAATGACTAACCCTCCTCTAAAATTTATCCAAGATATCTTGCTAGAAATATTTTGGATGAGGGCCCATAGTAAGAGGAATCCCCAAATAAATCAGAGGAAGACTTCCAATTTGAAATCGAAGAATCTGAGCAATCCTATTGTGAATACACCAAGGAGTGTTGAAAAAGTAAATAGAGGACTTATTATCATTAATATTTGGACCAGAGGCATCCAAATAAGTATCCAAATCCTTCCTTAAATTCACAGCTTCATTTATTTATGCCACACCCATTAAAGCAGTATCATCAACAAATTGAAGATGGGACAATGACTGCAACAAGTTACCCCATAGCCACCCCTGAATCAGTCCTTGACCAACACAAGACTTGCTAAACCTCCCCATCCCCTCAGCCATAATGATGAACAACTATCGGGACAAAGGATCTCCTTTATGAAGACCCCTAGAAGCTCCAAATAGTTCTAAAGGATCCCCATTGGTAAGCATTGAAAAGGAAGTACAAGTCACAACTCATGATCCAATCAACCCACTCTTTGTCTAATCCAAAAGCTAAGAGAACCTTCTGTAAGAAGGCCCATTTGACTCTATCATAAGCTTTTTCCACATCAAGTCTAATAAACATAGCCTTGTCCTTAGAGACTTCCATACAATGAATAGCATCAACAATTATAACAACCCCATCCAAAAATTTCTTGGCTGCCATAAATCCCCCTACTCATTGGAGACAAAAGAATTGAGCCATTGCTTAATCCTTTCTGCAATCAGTTTAGTAATGCTTTTATAAACCATATTGTAAAGGGAAATAAGGAGGAATTGATCCAATGAACAAGCACCTTCCTTCTTTGAAATAAGAGCAAGAAAGGTGGAGTTAATGACCTTCAACATTTCTTTATTCCTTTGAGACTTCTGAACAACCTCCAAAAGATCCACCTTGATAATCTCCCAAAAACCTTGAAAAAAATTCAATTGGGAAACCATCAGGACTTGGGGCTTTACCTTTTTTCATTTGAAATATGATAATGTCTAATTCTTATAAAATAATAGGCTATAAAAGAGCCCCATTCATGTCATGAGAGACCAAATAAGGAATGCAAGAAATAATAGAATTTTGCTCAAACTCGCAAAGGGAGAGTGCTCAGTAAAAAGAGCTTAAAAATACTTGGAAGCCTCTCGAGAAAAAAAAGCTTGAGAAGATAGTTGAATTCCCTCAAAAGAAACTAGAGAGCTGATAAGATTACCATTTCTTCTTATATAAAAAAATTTATGGAAGAAGGTTGTATTTCTATCGCCCTCTTGAAGCCAATCAATTTGGGACTTCCACTTCCAAAAGTCTCCCCCCTCAGCTCCCATTCCTCTAGAGCCTAGAAGCCTTAATCTCTTCCCTACTCAACTCAATCTTGAGACCAAGGTCTTGAATTTGGCAGGTGATAGAATCCAAATGAGCTTGAGTTGTCAACTTGTTGTGATCAATATTTCCAAAACATTGAATATTTCACTTCTTAAGTCTATATTTCACAAACTATAATCTCTTGACGAAGGAATACAAAGTTGTACCATAGGCGGGTCTCCCCTTATTCCACCAATCAATAATCAACTCATAGAGTGAAGGATCTCGTAACCACATGAGTTGGAATTTGAAAGAAGGATTCCTATGGAAAGAGACAATTGAAAGTTTAATCGGCCAATGATTTGAAACTCTCCAATCTAAGATCTCTAAGCTAGTATTCCACCTATCCCCCAACCTCAAAAAAAGAGACAAGAAACCTATCAAGCCTCTCAAAGATAGTAGCATCACCACACCTTTGATTGTTCCAAGTGAAAATACCATTATTAGGTCTCACATCAATAAGATTCCAACTAGCCATGTTGTCAATAAGAAGTAGGGTAGCTATGTCAAGATTAGCAATACCCCCTCTATTCTCTTCTAAACAAGAAACAACATTAAAATCTCTAGCCATAATCCAAGAATGTCAAGGAGCAAGAGAGCGGACATAACTAAGATGAATCCAGAGTTGGGAATTACCCATCACATTAGTGAAAATACAAGATTCACGAGACTCCAAACTTGTAGCAATCATAGATATGGAAGAGTGACTCAAGATCCAACATACAGGAAGAACCTTTCTTGGATCCCACAAACAAGCCACACCTCTAGAGCTACTCGAAGCACCAAAACACTGGAAAAACCCATGGAACCAAACACTAGAAGCTCTATTCAACATACCATCCATTGATAACTTAGTTTCTTGAATAAAAACAACATCAAGGGAATGTTAACCAATCATTTCTCGAATAGCCTCTTTTCTAGGAGTGCTATTCAAACCCCTTACATTCCATGAAATAAATACCATTTATGGAGATGAGAGAAATAAGAGTCTATGGTTTTGACCAACCCAGATTCCACTAGAGTCTCACCCATCAACTTAACCTTCTCAAAGTCTTTCTTGCAGCCCACCTTAAAAGCTTTCCCCATTATCATTCTTAGGAGCATTCTTAGAAGAAGCATTTGTTGTAGCAACTACCTAGTTAACCTGAGGGCATCTCCTTTGCAAGTGCATGTATTCATGACAAAACCAAGAGTGTAAAGGAAGAGTTTCATAATCAAGTTGTTGAATCCAATAAGAGGCTCCAACACAAAATTCAATATAATTAGGTATTAAAGGATTTTTTAAATAAACTTCAACACAAATTCAAGCATAAGAGATTACCTTTTTTTCCAAAGTTTTTTACGTAGGTCTAGTTGGTTTTCCAAGAAATCGGGCTATCATATGAAAAATATCACTTCTCCAAAATTCCAATGGAAGCTGAGGTAGTTGAATCCAAATTGGAACCCTCATAGGAAGTTCTTTATCAGAGTTGAACCCCTCATGCCAAGGTTCGAAGAAAAGCCCAATTTGGTTGTAGAAATATGGACCACGTTCAAAGTCCTTATTCATATCCACCATGCATGAAAAGACAACCAAAAAATAGTTATTGGCAACCAACATTATCTCAATATCCCCCTCTAGATTCCAAACTTGATGAATCCAAGCTTCAAAATCCAACAAAGAAAGGCAAAGACCCATGAATTTGCAGATTAAAGCATGATTGCTCAAATAGGTAACATCTTTCGCAATGGAGTCTAGCTAAATCACCAAGATAGGATGATCTTGACATTTCTCTAAACACCCATTTACCTTTTTAATTATCATAAAACCCCCCTTTGAAGAAGGCCCTTCACCATTTCAATTCCTTATAAAAATCTCCATAGCCAAATCTGAACCAAATACCAAATCCCACAATTTGGGAACCCCTTGGCACCAAAAAGTGTTAACAGGAAAAGAACCACACCCAAAAGGGCACACAACATGAAAAGAACAACACCTAACCACCTTTTAACTTCCCCATCGATGGAGAGCAAGTGCAAAAAAAGAGAAAGAAGCCCCACAAAAATATTTGCAAACAATCCAATCCACCACCAACTGCAAAGCAAAAACTCATGATACAAACAATTCCCACCCCTCAAAACATAGAACACACCCCCACTCAAGAAATAACACTTCTAGAACTCACTTCCAACTGTAACTAATCACTTCTATCATTTAATATTTTTTGTAACCACCTTTTAGATACAAGTGTAGCATAAATATTTAATAAGTGTAGTAAATAAAATAAAATAAGATAAAGATGAACTTTTATCCATTTGATTGGTCTCCATAACAAAAAAATTCCCATTTGGAGACAGATTAGACTCCACTCCATACCATCTCCCACTTGGATACTGATCATAACATCGCTATCCCTGCAACTCCCACAAGAAATCAACACCTTGGACCCTACAATTCCCTTTTACTTAAATTCATCCTGGGAGGACAACCGAAGTTGAAGAGAAGCTCGACTTCTACCTTGTCACTGCCTTCATAAAAATATCTACTGGATTATCATCTGCATGTATCTTTGCCATATTTATATGTCCATCCTCTGACACCGATCAAATGAAATGATATCTCAAGTGTATGTGTTTGGTTTTAAAGTGCAAGGCATAATTCTTTGCAAGATGTATATCACTTTGACTATCTGTAAACAAGTAAATTTCAACCTATTTCTTTCCCAACTCTTCCATGAAAAGTTTCAACCATATCATCTCTTTTTTTCCTCTTTTCTATCCACATACTCTGCCTCCATGGTGGATAAAGCAACCACCTTTTGCAACTGAGAAATCCAACTCACTGTTGTCCCACCAACTTTAAATACATAGCTTGTGGTACTCTTCCTGGTATCAATGTGCCCTACCAAATTTGAGTCAACATCGCCTTTTAAATCAGTATTAGATCCCCCAAAACATAAAAATCTATTGGATGTACCTCTCAAATACCTCAGAATCTACTTTATTACATTCCAATGCTCAACTCTGGGATGACTCATATACCTGCTAACAACTCCTACGACATGTACAATATCCAATCTTGTGCATACCATGATGTACATTAAACTACCTATAGCTAAAGCATATGGTACCTTGGCCATTTTTTCTTCCTCCTCTTGAGTCTTTGGACACATATCCTTAGTCAATTTGACATGACTAGGAAAAGGTGTGCTGACAACTTTTGCATTCTCCATATTAAACCTTTGCAACACCTTCTCAACATAATTAGCCTGAGATAAAGAAGATTTTCTATTTTTATTTGTCTTGTAATATTCATACCAAGAATTTCTTTTGATGCCTCCAAATCCCTCATAGCAAATGAATTTTCTAACTATTTTTAACTCCTTTATGTGATCGATGTTAGGCCATGCTACAAGCATATCATCAACATATAAACATTAAATATTGTAGCTATCATCATCTAACCTCTTAAATTAAACAAAATGGTTTGAATTACACCAATTGTAGCCATTTTCAGCCATAAAGCTATCAAATTTAATATACCATTGTTGAGGTGCTTGCTTCAAGCCATATAAACTTTTCTTCAATCTACACACTAGTATCTCCTTACCTTTGACCTCAATTCCTTGTGGTTGTTCCATATATATTTCCTCTTCCAAATCACCATGGAGAAGGGATATTTTACCATCAAGCCATTATAAATGCAAATCTTCAGTAGCCACAATACTTAAACTAGTATGAATAGAAGTCATTTTAACAACCAAATAAAAGATTTCATCAAAATAAATACCATTTTTCTATGCAAATCCATTTAGAACTAACTTGGATTTAAATCTTTTCTTACCTCCATCTTCCTCTTTCAGCCTAGAAACCCATTTATTTGGTAAAGTGTTTTTACTTACAGGCAACTTGCATAATTCCCATGTTTGAATTTTCTACAAGGAGTCCATTTCTTCTTCCATTCAATGCTCCCACTAAACCTTGGCATCCACCTACATAGCTTCATCATAACATTCCAGTTCACCAGCATCAATTAATAAAATAGAATACAAAGAGGGAGAAAATATTTCTTAAGGTCTACTTATCCTTGAAGATCATCTAAAATTCACTGGAGTTCATGGAATTTGTTGTTATTGTTGTTGCATGCCATGAGGAACTACTATAACATCATTTTTTGGAGTATCATCCAACTCTACATAATCATTTTCTTTCTTTTCATGCTACTGCAACTAATCTCTGTACAACACTTTCTTATTGAATATGACATCCTTGCTTCTCATAATTATCTAATTTTCAAAATCCCAAATCCTATAACCAAATTCATAAATTCCATATCCAACAAATATATATTTCTTTTATTTTGCATCAAGCTTGGTTCTACTTTCTAAATCTGCATATGCAAATGCTTCACAACCAAAGGTTTTGAGAAAAGAATAACCCACCTTCTTACCTGTTCATGCTTCCTCTGGAATACCACAACCCAAAGGATTAGAGGGACCTCTATTAATCAAATAAACAATAGTGTTTACAACTTCTTCCCACATGTTTAAATGCAGCCTAGCATGCAATCTCATAGTCTATGGACGGTCCATTATTATTCTATCAATGCACTCAGCCACTCCATTTTTCTATGGAGTTCTTGGAACTATTTTCTACCTATGAATACCATTAGAGGAACAATAATCTTCAAAATATTTGCTGCAATACTAACCACCATTATCAGATCTAAGACATTTTAAATTTTTACATGTCTCATTCTCAACCAAGCTTCTCCATTTTTTAAAAGTTTCAAATACATCAGATTTCTACCTAAGGAAATAAATACATACCTTCCTTGTTGCATCATCAATAAGTGGCATAATACCAAGAGAAGATACTTGATCTGGTCCCCATACATCCATATGTACAAGTTCCAATTTCTCATCTTTCTTTTGCTTCCCATCCTTTAGAAAACTAACTCTCTTTTGTTTTCCATACACACAACTTTCACATAAATCCATATTAACACATTTTAGACCTAGTAAAAAATAATTTGAATGAAGTAATTTCATACCTTTTACACTCATATTCCCAAGTCTATTATGTCGGTGATGGATTTAGAATCCACAAAAACTTTATGATTTTCTACTTGTTGAACTCCAAAACTATTCCCGAACATTGATTTTTATGTGTAATAGCTAAAGTAGAAGGAATAGTATGACCTATACAAAGATATAGGGTGCCTACTTTCACACCTTATGCTACCATTAAGTCATCTTTTGTAACCTTCCAATTTTTATCACTAAATGTAACAACACAACCTTCATCATCTAGTTGCCCTGCTAAAATTAAATTTATGCTTAACCTTGAAACATGCCTTACCTCATGTAGTAGCCAATGATTCTCATTCTGTAACTTAACCTTGATTCTTCCCTTTCCAACAATCTGACAAGGTTCATTATCTCCAAAATAAACCATCCCAAAATCTCCTTGGACATAATAAATAAAATAACATCTATGGGGCGTAGCATGGAATGAATCCCCTTAATCTAACACCCAAGAATCATTAGTATTATCATCGGAAAGAATAAAAGCATCCTCATCATATGTATTACTTACCACATTTACCTTTGTATTGCCTTCCCTTTTGTCTTATTCTTTATTTTTTTGAGACCAACAATCTTTTTTTAAATGACTCTGCTTACTACAGTACCAACAATCCTTCTTTTCTCTAGATTTGGACATCTCATCCTTTGATTTTTCTCATGACTTACCATGACCTCCAGAATTATTTCCTCTCTCCTTTGTTCTTCCCCTACTTTCTGCATTCAAAACACTACTTGATGTGGATGTACCACCTAAGCTTTTCCTATGAATTTCCTCGCTCAAAATCACACCAACAACATCATCAAATTTTGGTGTATTTGAACTAGAAATAGAATTACTAACTGCCATTACCAAGCTATTCTAGCTTTCAGGAAAAAAACAAAAAATCAAAAGAGACCTAACTTCTTCATCAAATTTTACATTTATAGAAGTTAATTGACTAGTAATCATATTGAACTCATTTAAATGATCAACAACTGACCCACCTTCTACCATTTTAATATTAAATAAACGCTTCATAAGAAATAACTTATTCAAAGCAAAAGGTTTTTCATATAAATTTTTTAGGGTCTTTATCAAATCTTCAGTTGTCTTTGATGTTGAAATATTAAATGTCACCAATTGAGCCAGGCATAAGCAAATACTACCAAGTTCCTTTTTGTCTAGAATATCCCAATCCTCATCAAACATAGCTATTGGTTTCTTGGCTTTCCCTTCCAATGGTTGCCATAAATCCTTCTAATAAAGATAGTCCTCCATCCACATTTTCCATAACTGATAGTTCTTCCCATTGAACTTGTCTACCTTCAACTTACCCTCGTCTACCATAACTCTCACTCAACCATGAGACCTTTCTATAAAGAATAACTAAACATAACTAACTCTGATACCACTTGTTAGGGTTAGAAGGTAGATTTCAATCAGTTCAATGTAGATTTGATCAATAAAATAGAGAAATAAAACACACCAAAATTTTAGACATCAAAAGAGAAAAAAAAAGATTTAATGTGGTTCACCCAAAACCAGGCTACATACACCAACACAGGGTCCAATATATAAAAAACTTCTAGTAAATAATATTTACAATGCATGCAACAACATCTACAACTTGTAGCAACATTTTTCATCATTTTTTTCACTTGTTTTTACATAACCATTGCTACGGGTACCCGCAATGCTTCCTACATTTTTCCAACCATTGCTATGTAAATTTCTACTAATGTTTTTCATGACCTATTTCCCTTAAAACTCATCACCGAGTTTTCTAATATTCTCCCACACATGTCCCATTAATTACCAATGAAGTGTGCTCATTGGTTGTGCCTCATGCACCCAATTAAACATTTTCTTTGGATGGCTACATTTAATATTTTTAGCTATCTTTTGACTTTATAATAAAAAAATATTGTAGCTAATCACTTCCAGATGTAACTAATCACTTCTAGCATTTAATATTTGTTTCTAACCACCTTTTAGATACAAGTGCAACATCAATATTTAATAAGTGTAGAAAATAAAATAAAATAAGGTAAAGATGAAGATTTTTATCCAAGTTTGATTGGTCGCCATAACACAATAGTTATGAACTTATGAAACAACTTGGGTATAGTCGAAAAGGATACGGTGCTAGAGAACAAGGTATATGTGTCCCTATAGAGCCTAACGCACAAGAAATGACTAGTGGTCTTGGTTATTGTCCCTTGAAAGAAACATAGAAGCTTTCACTCAATATCAACACTCTTATAAAGGATTCTTCTAGGCCAACCTTAACCTTAGTGCATCTTGAACAAATAGAAACTAGTGGTCTTGGTTATTGTCCTTTGAAATAAATGAAAGAATTAAAAAAATATTTGATTCATATCAATGCCATCATGCAAAACACTAACAATTGGATTTTGTTAGATTTTACACCCTCCTTTCAAGGAGAGTACAAAATATCACAATCTAAAGAGTCTTGTGTAAGTATGACACCTTGTACTAAGAAAAAGATATCTTTGTCACAAAATAAAGGAACGTCTTCTTCTATTGATCAAGAGAGTATCTCGTTGAGACTCCTCCAAGATCATTTGATATATCTCCCTCAAAGAACATGAGATAAAATTTACTACAAGTTCATTTTGTGCATATCATAGAGTACATGGTCATTCTTCTAATGAATGTCAGGGTTTGGATAATAAAATTCAACATCTTAAGGATTGTAGTGCTCTTACTTGTGTTGAATCACCTAGTTCCTCTAATTGTTACTGATTTTCATCAATCACCTCGGCTCACCCTTGTCTTGCACTAAGTTGTGGCAAGGGGGTTAGGTAGCTTTGTCCTTGTATGACACTTGTTGATTGTCTTTTTTGGCTAGTTGACTACCTTCCATGTATATATAAGAGCAAGCTTGTGATTTGGACGACATGCCTTAAGTTGGCTCACATGTGATGGACTATGCTATCTTTAGTAGTGCATTTTTGGGGCAACCCCTTATTCATGATCTGTAGTTTCATTCGGGAACCTATGACTTGGCATAGGGCTTTCTAAGTAAGATCTCATGTCCTCCTTATCGTTAGCATTGAATATTTTCTATGTTAAAGTTGTTAGCTCATAGCAATGGTGTTAGCAATCGCTTTAAAGTGGGGGCATACATTGACATTATTTTTTGATATTTTTCATGTGTCACTGTGCAATTTTTTTTCTTCTTGTTATGCATCCTTTTCTTGGTGGTGTCATTGGGTTTGATTTTCTTTGAGAGCATGATATTTCTTTGAATTCTCCTTTCTTGGAGACATTAGGCACGATGTTCCCCAAGAAGAGACCTTACATGAATTAAGAAAATTCCCTTTGAACAAACCTTTACTTGCATATTGTTCATTAGTGTTTAGCATAACACAACTTGTTAGGCCTTGTGAATCTAGAAGTTTTGTGTTGTGGTACCCTATTAAATTTATCAAAGGGATAGCTTTGGTATGGTTAGTACAATGAGAAGCCTAGATAGGGGCATGACTTTCTCATTATACAATGAGAATCCTAGATAGAGGCATGACTTTCTCACTAAGCCACCCATTGGGAAAATCACCTAGGGGACATCCTAAAGTTTTGGTAACTCAAAGTGAGCACAAAACAAAAGGCTTAGATATGTTCTATGCTAATCAGACAGTCTAGGCTTGATCTTCCTGGACTTTGATATTGCATGATTGGATATCCTTTTCATTGTTGCATACATAAGTTTCTTGAATGTATACCTTACTGTGAGTTTGTGCTTGCACTCATCCTCACACTAAAGTGGGGGCTAAATGTATTGTAGGACAAAGTATCCCTTTTTCACACTTAATTTGGGAATGAATAATTAATAATAAAATAAGATAAATGACACCTTAATTTAGTGTTGTACTATATTTTACACATTCACATTAAGTTTAGGGCCTTTTAAATTAAAATGGACTTAATTGTGCCTTATTTTTGGTGTTGTAAGGTGTACCATTACATTTTCACATTAATTGAGGGCCTCATTAATTAATTGAGCTTAATTACCCTTAATTGGCCCCTTTAATTCAAATCCAAGCCTAATTAATTTTTTGTTTTAAAGAGGAAATCCTGACATTGATTAATGATATAACATAACACACAACCTCGGAGAATGTGTTTCCTAGGTAAGTGACCTAGGACCCATTATGCCCTCACTTAGACCTACAATCCCCCTTTGAAATATGTTTTTGGCAGTATTTTAACATTTTCAAATCGATAATTCAATGGCGGCTTGTCATATTTGAATTTTGGGACATTAAGGTTAATTACATATAAATAAGAGGTCATTTCACTATGTTTCACCTAGATTTTCAAGTGTTCAAATCCTAGAGAAAATTTTATTATTAGGATTGATTTTAAAAGCATTTCAAGGCATTCAAGGCTAGATTTATTGAAGATTTATTGAAGCAATCAAGATTCCATTGTCATGTCAAATATTTATTGCATCATGCATGTTATCTGAGCTAATATGGTGATGTAGAGTTAAAGATCTATTCAAGTAATCAAATGAATTATTTCTAATCAAGTTTCAAGATCAAGATTCACCCTCATTGAGGCCAATTCATACTAGTTACAGATTTACATTCCAAGGTTCAAAGAAAGGTTTGGTTAGTTGTGACATTTCTTGTTCATTCATCATTCCTTCAAGCTAGTTTGTTTAATTTTAAGGTTTAATTATAAAGACAAGTTTTGACCAAGGAAAACTCCCATTCACCTAACAACATTTTCTCTCTTGATGTGTGATTGCAGATTTTAGGTGGAAGATCTATTGAAGAACAAAAATTGTAAAGTTGTCAAAGTTGTCACCATTATTGCAATTTTATGGAAACTGGCCTACAAAATTTATTTTTGGCTTTCCGACTACAAGATTTAGCAATCTGGGAGTGTAGACATAGGAGAACAAAACCTAGAAACAGATTTTTTGGAGCCCTAGCCAAGACCCATTCGCCATAAGGAAAATGAGTCTTCAATGAGCCATAAAAAAGTACTTTTTGAGAGAAGTACACAAGATTTATCCCTTATAGATTCTCCCTAAAGTTTGTAGGTTCCATTAGTTTTATGTTCAAGCTTCTAAATGAACATTAGAGATCACAGTTTGGAGTTTATTTGCTCTATTTTTGGTAAATTCCCTTCTATCCTATTTTTCTATGTTTCAAGATATATCCTATTTCTAAATGAATATTCAGTGTAGAATGTATAGGGATAGCTCTATTTATATGTACAATTAATATAAGATCTAGAAAATATAGTGAGATATGTGTATGCATTGATAAGTTGAGACATAAATATGTAGAAATATATCTAAATAGAGAGAAATATATGATGATAATATTTGTCAATTTACAAATATTTACAAATATTTTCTTAAAAGAAACATCAAGCTAAATAAAAATATAAAAAAATGATATAAATATATAATATTAAATTATTAGATTCATTCAATCTATATCGTTTCAAATGATAAAACAACCTTTATGATCAGAGCCAAATGACGAAAGAGCGACAATCTCATTTAGATTCTGAAGAAAACTGTCCTCAGTTCAAAAACATCAAGATATCAGTTTGAATCAATCAATTGTCTATCAAAACATCAGAATGCATCTTTAATATATTTATTTATTAATTAAAAATCAAAAAAAAAAAAAAAAATTCAATTAACAAATAAATACAGTGGGAGGTGCATTCTGATGTCGTTGTAGACGTCACCTTACTGATGTTTTATTTCATACATATGTCCGCCTACCATTTTCGCGCATCACATTTTGTCGCATTCTCCGCCTATGTACTCTTTTCTGTTGATGTCAAAAAAGCTCTGAACGTTTTCTGGCTTTTCTGGCGCATTACACTTGTCGTATTTTCCGCCCATGTACTGTGTTTGAACATTCTTACGTGTTTCCAATAGACTTTGAACATTCCGGCCTTTTGTCACGCATTTCCAAGACAACGAGAAGCACAATCCCATTAGTTGATAATGGGGTTTTCCACTTTCTTCTTTTGCAGCTTCGATGTTGCTTCGTTCACTGTACTCTTTCATTTGTGTACAAGCCCATCTGATAGATACATTGAATACTCATTCAATGTTGTGACTAGGTTCCTTCATAGGAAGGAGGGGGTGCTAGAAAATTGTCTGTGCAGCCGACTTCTTGGCTCAAAATTTTCCAATATAAATATTGGAACTGCATTAGAAAATATTCATCTTATGGTTCTATTAGCGCAAGGAATGGGTAAGAGGAAGATTTTATCCTGCGCTGCCTGTAGACTGCAACGCAAGAAATGCTCAGAAGCCTGTATTTTGGCTCCACATTTTCCTCCAGATGATCCTGACAAATTCACAGTCGTGCAGAGAGTGTATGGAACCAGCTATATCATCAAACTGCTTCAAGTAAGTTTTAACTATACATGCTTTTGAACGCCGCCCTTTTTTTTGTTTGTTTAAAATATGTTTCCTTGATGTCGTTATGTATTGAGATCATGGGCATGGGCACTGCAGGTCTGTTTGAAGAGCTATTTCTAATTCTTATTTCCTTTGTTCCGTTCATGGGATTATTCTCTTTAGTTGTTTTCCTTATGGCTGGTTTTGATGCATCCAATGGCTTCTATTGCCATTTTGCTTCTCTATTGTTTGTAATGTAGTCTGGGCTTTACCCTCTTCACAGCTTTTATTCCAAGAGCTTCTTGTTCTTTTCAGTATCAGCATATTTTTCAATACCAAATGAACGGTTTCCTTACCCATGATTTAACATTCACCTGGTATGTTATGGTATCCAAGATTTGCAAGTGCTTAACAACCACTTTATTGATTTCCTAAACAGAGCTGCTCAATTGTTTTCGATAGGATTCATCCGAATTGATTGTTGTGAGTAATCAGAGAAAGGGCCTTTTAATTTGTTATAGTACTGGACTTTAATCTTTAGTTCACCCTCACACATTAAATTATTAAATTCAATTAATCATAACAGCTTTCTACAATCTATAATGATATTGCATTAAATTATTAAATTCAATTAATCATAACAGCTTTCTACAATCTATAATGATATTGCTTGAAGTTTTTTAGATTTGATTGTGTGAATTTTTGACATCAACGTTTCGAATCACATTTCGTGATCCATTATCAAAATGAAAACAAAAATTCAAAAAATAGATAATGGATCACGATACGTTACCAATACTATTAAATTCGTTCAACCATCTAATCATCTTGATGGTGGACCTGCTTGTAGACATTCCTTTTCTTGCGCCTCGCAGTTTCTTTCATTCTCCGCCCACGTACTCTCTGTTTCCCTAAAATGTATAAACCGTCAAGGGAGAGTCCACTTTTATATTCAATAGTTTGCGACTGTGTGGCATTAGACTTTCTATATACAGTAATCCAATTTCTATCCTTTCATCTATATTTAATAGTTCTCCCTACGCTTCTATGTCATATCATAAAATGTCTATTAAAGTAGGCTGGCCCATCTGCATGGAGGATACCGTCTTATAGACATGTTAAGTATATTAATTTATTATCGCGGTCCCTTGTATATTAAGCAAGGGCCAAATTTGACTTATAATCTATTAATTTTCAAAGTCTTAAGCCCCGTTTATGATGACATGAGAATCTTCTTCTATCTGCCAACTTTTATTGCCAACCAAGTCTATTAGGAGTGCCATGGCCTCAGCTTTGATGTGACAAAAATCAAAATGTCCCTCATTATCTCCCAAAATACAACTAGCTTTGAAAATACATAAATACAACTAACTCATAAAATGCACTAATTGTCTTGGAGGATGAACCTAATTAGTCTGATAAATGAGGTTATGAAAAATAATTTTTAATACAACAAAAAAATTAGTCATTTGTGTTATAAAGTGACTCTTCTCTTGAGGTAAATTTTTATATGTTTTTTTCTATATTTCTAATATGTTCTAGATTGCATTTATCACAACAAATTTATTTACTCCTCAATATTCTTTTTGCTTCAATCAAAATCATAGATCATCAACAATTGAGCTCTACTTTTAAACTAAGGTGTTATTATTGATCTTTACTAACTTGATCTAAGCATAGATGTATATTTCACTTGTACTCAGTTTAGACATGAAATACATGTCATGTATCATTTAAAAGTGTCATTTTATTAGCTAATGGATTTACAAACCTACTCACAAGATGTTCACAAATTTATTTGATCTTTATATTTTTATGTAATTAAAGATTAAATTACAACTCACTCACTACTTTAGCTCTTCATACTAATTTACTTGTTGGATTCTTTTTTTTTGTATTGTTTCTTTAGGATCTAGATGCTAAGCAAAGAGTAGATGCAATAAATAGTTTGGTGTATGAAGCAATGGCAAGAGTGAAGGACCCCATTCAAGGAAGTTCCAGTGTAGTCCATGAACTACAAAAGCAAATAGCCAATCTAGAATCTCAATTGGCAGCGAAGAAAGAAGAGTTGATAAATATGCAATCTCAATGTGATAAGCTTGCATTCCTCTTGTTTGGTGGATCTTCTAATGTTAATGATGCATATCACATTGATCCAACTAAGAATATCATGTATGAGGAGGTGGATCCATTGCTATTATGGGGGATAATGTGGGATATATAGATCTTTGAGGCTGTTAAGTAAAGTGTTTTAATGTCATATACAAAATTACATTAATAATGTAACTTCAAAGCCAACTATTTCAATAAAACTATATTATATTCGCAAAATTGAATTTAACACTATTAAAATACTTAATATATTTCATAATGTCATATATTTTTAATAAACAAATATTTTTCATATATTGATAGATAAATTTAAGCTATATCATGAATAGAATTTGTTAAAAGTATTCAAACTATTAAATTAATTAGCAATAGACATTTAGGAGATGCCTTAAAGTTGAACTTGGATCTATAAGTAGTAGAATAGATTTATTCCTAAAAATAAAAAAAAAATTAAGAGTTCAAGATAGTTTCTTGCAAAAGAAATATGATAATTTATCAACTTGAAGGCATAAAATTACTATTGATTTTGATTGTTTAGCTATTTCATGTTTAAATAAAGTACTACCTCTCTCACTACAACTTTGTAAAATGAAATCTTTGTTCATGTTTTCTATTTAAATACTTTAATTGATTCTTATTCTTCGTGTTTATATATTGTTGGAGACTATAATTTTGATGGATACAATCCATTTAATTGATTTTTTTCCAAAATTACTTATTCTCTTTTAATTGAGAATATTGGCTATGAGATGTGCAACAGTCATTAGAGATGCTCCATTTTTTTCTTATCATACTTGTGATTATTTGCATGGTAAATCCTTTTATTGATAGAAATAAATTTATTATAGCTAAATTATTGTGCATATATAAATAAAATTTATAAGCATTATACAAATAAGAATCCTCTTGGAATATACAATAGAAGAGCATAAACAATTATTATATTATAATTTAAAATTTAGTTGAATTAAATCAACTAAAATTCAAAATATTAAGGTGATGTGTTGAATAATTGACATGTATTTTTTGAATATATAGCATAGAATGTGCTATTTTTTAATCAACCTGATTTATTATTATTATTTTTATATCAAGTATTGCAATCTATTAATCAAATATAACATTATGAAAAAATGGTCTCAAGATTTTTTCTTGGACACCAAAACTTCAAAAAGATGAATATAATTTAGTAGAAATTTTATGGAATTATTAGGTCCACTAGTATAACACCATCTTCAATCAATTGAAACATTATTTTCATTAAAATATTTGTTGTTCCACTATTATCTAGAATATTTATCACCATAGAAAAATGTCTTGATTATATATTTTAAATTTTCTCTTAACATTTATGTTAGAGACTACACCATTATAGGGTGAATCTTGTAGATAAATATTTGTCATTTCTAACAATACACACCCTTAAAATTGTTGGTACAAATAAATCTTGCATAGGTCTAGTTAATTCTTTACTAGGGACTTAGGGGACTCAGTTCACATGTTAAGTTTACTTAGAATATAATCTTTCTTCTAGAAGTCTTAGTTGTCTTATCTAGACTTTACATTATCATAGGTAATTATGAGTTAGTTGTTTCATGTGATAGGATTAAGACACCTGTCATGATCTTGTCTTATCCTATCTCTCATCCTTGCCTTTATAAGCAAGGCATCTCTAGCATATTTTGCATAGCATTGTATTGTAGTATTATTGCATATTATATCATATTGCAATTCTTGTTTGGTGGAATAACATCTTCAATTGTTGCTTCTCTCTATCTCTTGTGGAGGTTATTTGGTGTTGTAAATTGAAGATCGAAGGTACGTGCATCAAAAATTAAAATTTATTGAAAATATTGTTTACTCGAGCGACTTCTTTTCTTTTAAATTTTTAAATATATATATATTGGGCTAAATCTTATTTTATTCAGGCAATTAAATATTGTTTGAGTTTATTTTATGTGGAAAAAAAGGGGAATTTAATTACTTGTAGGTATGTATTGGCCACCTGCAAGCCTTGTCATCCCACTTTAAATTTCTATCGAGCAATTTAAATATATATATATATATATATAGTAGGCGGCCTTTTTGTAATTTTTTTTGTAAAAATGGATATTTTTAAAGCACTTTAGCACTTTTCTTAAAGCACAACCTTTCAAAGGCTAGCTACAGACTAAGGTCTATGGACTTGGTCTAAAACCTATTTCCTTTCTAACCACCAGCCAGATGGTTAATAATCTATCCACTAATGCAAGCTACAAGGGGGATCTATCCACTGATGCAAGCTACAAGGGGGTGATCCCACAAAGTTGGTTTACAATTTTTGGGAGATTCTATTTTTTGCTGAAATCACATATTTTAGAAAATATAATTATTTAAGGCTTTAAAAGTTCCATTTAAAGCATTCCAATTGAAGAGGGTTTGATCAAACTACCTTAGATCAAACCCCATTGGATAGAACCCGGCTAGTTTTAAACCATACCTATAACAGAGTCTCCTTTACACCTATCAAAATGTTGATAAAAAACAACTTTTGATTTACCTTTTGGGGGAACAAATGAATTCATTTATAATTTATTTTTTGTAAGTATGTAGTCCTTATTATAGGCTTCCCAAAAAGTATAATTTTAAATAAATCTAATTCTATTATTGTATTTATTTTTATTTCTTGGGAATGTAGCTTTTTCACAAAAAAATCAAGCTCTATGTTCTACACATGTGGAAAAACAAAAGATTATAATTTTTTTTGAAAAATATGAGTGCACCAGATATTGAAGTCCTTGATCCAACAAAAAAAAGAATTTTGATACATACAAAAAAAGTTAAGTGTTTTATGGTCCACCTATGTTTGAATTGTAATTAGTTTGAATTCAAAACTTGATTAAGGAAAACATATTCAATAAAAAACTATGAAACCAACTGGAAGCAATGTATATCATAGTAACAAATCTAAATTTTATAATTTTATAATTTTATCCTTCATGGAAAAAAAGTTGTGTTATATGGTGAGCGTCACTCCTTAAAAATGGTGTTTACTGAAAAGAACTAGAGTTTAAAGGAGATGGAAGAAGTAGTGCAATTTGATTCCAAAAATTTTGAAAAAAATATATTTAGAATCTATAGAAAAAATGTCACAAATCACTAGTTTGCATCATCTTCAAATTCCTCATGGTTTAACCGCTATAGGTGCCCTAAAGTGAAGATTTAGTTAGAAAAAATTAGTTCAATGTCTAGTTTGGCCAAAAGTTGTAAACCAGTATTGTGGGATCAACCCAAGAGGGTGGCATTCTATTTGACTAACAATCAAAAAAATTTAATGACCATCGATAGTTAAACCGCCACATGTGACCAACTCGAGATGACCACTGGTGGTGAACTTAACTGCCATATTCTTTTCCTCAGCCTACACACGTGGTCCTATTGGCAACCAAGAGCCAGCCTCCAATGCTTACTTTTTGCACCTAGTTAGAACTATTGTTTCTCCTGGTTAGTGATCAAAGTCCCTCTTCTAGGGTTTCTTTTCAATTTTGCATAACTTTTTGCCACAATGTGAGATTTTTGAAAGCAAGATATCGTTGGAAAGCTGGTTCAACAAACTTCATAGTGGTGTAGGTGATTTTTCTAGTTTTTGCTATTTTTTTAGCTTGAAGTTACAGGTGTATTTATTGCTTTTAATTGGAATAAATTTACATACAAAGTCGAATTTGGCAAACTTTTTTCAAATTGCTCAGAAAATCACAAGGAATCTATTTGTAACGTTCTTTTTCAATTTTGGAAAGCTCTTTTTTTTTTAAATTGTAAAAGCATCATGTGTTATAAGTGATTGATTTCATCTTGTCACTTGTAAAAATTTAAAAAATATCATTTTAATTTGTTCAAGGAGTTAAAAATTGAGTTTTAATTCATTCTAGGAGGGTGAAAGGCACAATTTAAGTGTCACATTGTGTTCTTTCTCTTGGTCTTCTATCCAACATGGAAGATCTAAGGTGAATTGAATCACTCACCCCACACAATTATCATACATGGAAGATAAAAATGACTCAATTGTTACATTCTAAAGATCTATGGCCAATGTTAGATGAAAAACAACCTTATTTCATAAGGGATTATGAAAAAATTATCCATATATGTAAAATGGATGAATCAAAAGGGCTCATTGGCTTGCATGTATTTGATAACTTGTTATTTCATATTTTAGAGTGCAAAACACCTAATTTTTTTTGGGATAAACTTGAAGAATTTTATGGTAAAAGTAATCAGTTCATGCAGTCTTGTAGCTTTAAGTGGATCTACAATCACTCTCTCCAGATGCATTTCCTTCAATTTAGGATTTCCTCCCATAATTCAAGTTAATCTTGTTACAATTAAGAGAATGTGGGGATGATAAATCTAGTGATGATTGTATCTTCTTGATTATGTCTAAGTTAAGAGGCCCTTATCAAGTGTTCTCTTCCACTTTCTATTCAACTATGGATGCCATGGGGGAAATATTATAAAATACCTTCGTTTGAGTTGTTTTGTGAGTTTCTTAATAGGGAAGGGGCCAATTAGATTCAGTTGGAGGCACTACCTAGTTCTAAGAATCATGCTCTAATGGCTCAATCATCTAAGGGTAAATGAAAGAATAGAAAGGAGCCCAAGATAGAATCATCTTTAGGTAGTGAGACTACCTTCAAACTAAAGTAGAAGAACAATCAAAATTCCTCTCCATCTCCTTATTCTTCTACCTCCTAAGATTCTTCTTCCAAGTACAAGAAAAAGAAAGGAGATACTTATTCAATTTATAGAAATACTAGGCATGATGCAACCCATTTTTTTAAGATACTAGAGGCCTTGGAGGAAGCTATGAAAAAACACAATATTTTAGTGTCTAAGCCTTCTTCTATGGGTATAGGGAAAGCTCTTTTTTCACCAACCATTCATTCATCTTCAAACAATTGGATTCTTGATTTAGGTGCTTCACATCACATGACCAATTCCCGTGATCGAATAATTCCATTGTTCATACTAATACTTCTCACATTGCAATTGGGAACTCTTCATAGATTCTAGTTTTGGGTATAGGATTTGTTTAGATGATAGATGGGTGCATTGAGGATTTTCTTCTTGTTCTTGATATTCAAATAATCTACTTTCCATATATAATTTGTCATTTTGGAGATGGGAAATTAGTTGAGTTTGCTCCATAAAATGTGACTATTAGATAGTTGAAGGATCTAGATAAGGTTGTTGCTATAAGGATAGTTGATCATGAGAACCATTTGTAGTATTTTGATGTCTTTGAGTCTTCATCGAATTCATGTTTATTTGCTCATGCTAATTCAATGAGAAAACTTTGTCATGAATATTTGGGCAATTGAACTATAGATATCTTCAACAGATGCATGTGCATAACTTAGTTGTTGGTCTTCCAAGGATCTCTTGCACGAATGGTGTTTGGCAAGGTTGTGTTCTTGGAAAGCAATATAAAGATCATTTTCCTAAGGGTCAAGCTACATGTGCAACCACTCCCCTTGAGTTGGTCCATAGTGATCTCATGTCATTATCAACTCCTCTTTTAGGGGCTAGGTATGTGCTCACCTTCATTGATGATTTTTCCCATTGCACATGGGTTTATTTTTTGAAGCTCAAGAGTGAGGTTATCACCATCTTCAAGACCTTCAAAAAATTTATGGAGAAGAAATCAGGTTGTTCTCTTCGATGAATACAAAAAGATAATGTTGGAAGTATGTCAATCAAGAATTTCAAGATTTTTGTAGTGAGCATGGTATTCTTCATCAGCACACGGTTCCTTACACGCCTCAATAGAATGTTGTGTTAAAGATAAATAATAGGACTCTCAAGTATATGGCCAATTGTATGATTCATTCTAGGTCCATGGCTCCTACAGTTTAGGCTGAAGCTATCAATTGTACCAATTATATTTAGAATTGTATGCCCCACAAGACAGTGTAGAATATGACTCCTGAGGAGCCTTGGTCTCATCACAAGCCTAATATATCCTTCTTTAGAGCATTTGGTAGTGAGGTTTGGGCATTCATTCTAGATGGTCAATGTAAATCAATAGAGAAGAAAAGTTAGTGGTACATTTTTTTGGCTATTGTGAGGATGTGGAGGCATATAGATTGTTTGATCCTAACACATGAGAGGTTAATTTTCATCATGTTGTTCAGTATGTTGAGACCTTCACCCAGTTAGATCCTCCTTTGATTTCTTCTCCATCACAAACTACTCAATCTTCTTCAGTTGATGATTTTTTTCTACTTGAGAAATATTTTGATGATGGTTTTGATCCACCTCCTCCTACTTCACCCACTAGGCCAAGATGGGCTTGTGTTACTCTTGAGGAGTTTGGTCCTCTTGTTCATGATCATTCAAACACTTGTGACACTCATTCTTAGACTTTAGGAATCAGTCTTTTGAGTCATGTTGTTTTGGATGATCCTCAAAAAGTTTTAGATGCTTTAGGTATTCCAGAGTGGGATAGTGCTATGACTAATGAGTATTCTTCTTTGATGAAGAATCATACATGGGATCTTGTACCACTTCCTAAGGGAAGAAATTTGGTTTGGTGCAAGTGGGTGTATCATACCAAGTATGCAATAGATGGTTCCATTGATAAGTACAAGGCTCATCTTGTTAAAAAGTGGTTTTCTTAGGTTGAAGGAATTGACTATTCTGAGACCTTTGCTCATTTTTCCAAGATGGATTATATTTGTCTTATTCTTTCTATAGCTGCATCAAAAGGATGGTTAGTGTTTCAAATGGATGTGAAGAGTTCCTTCTTGCATGGGGATCTTCATGACGAGATCTATATGGAATAGCCACTAGATTTTTTGCAGGACTCTTCACTTGTTTGCAAGCTTTGACATTCACTGTATGGTCTCAAACAAGCTCCTTAGGTATGGTATGAGAAGATGGATAGTTAATTTCTTTTTTCTAGGTACACTCGTTGCCATTCTAATCCCACAGTTTATACTCAAAGAAATGGAGAGGATTCTCTTACTTGTGCTCTACATGGATGATTTGATTCTCACTGACAGTTCTACTTCCATTATTCAGAGTACACATCGATCATCGATGGAGAGATTTGATGTGACTGACCTTGGTCTTTTGTGTTACTTCCTTAGTCTTTAGGTTCATCATAAGTTTGAAGGGATCATCATTTTCCAACCAAAGTATTCTCTTGATTTGCTTCAGAGATTTGGCATGGTTGATTACAAGCCTACCCCCACTCTATTTCAATCAAGTGTTTTACTATCTACTAGTTGCTCTACTCCTATAGTTGATCCTACCTTGTATTGATAGTTGGTTAGAAGTATTTTGTACTTGAAACATAGTCATCCTAATATCTCCTTTGTAGTTGGAATTGTCTATCACTTCTCACAAGATCCTCATGAGAGTCATTAGAAGGCCGCCAAACATATCTTGAGATACATTCAGGGAACTACTCATTTTGAAATTCATTACACATCAGGAGCATCTCAGATTGTGGGCTTCATTGACTCAGATTGGGTTGGTGATGTTAATGATAAGAAGCCTACTTCTATTTTTGTCTTTTTCCTTGGTTCTAGTCTAATTCAATGGTCATGCAAGAAGCAAACTACTATTGCATTATCATTGACAAAGGCTAAATATTAGGGTGTGATTCTTACTAGTCAAGAGGTTTTGTGGCTTCATCAATTGATGACTAAGTTTAGATTCCCTTCCACTCAACCCACTACTCTTTGTTGTGCCAACTAGAATGCCATACATATCTCTCGCAATAGGAGCATCAACACATACTAAGTATATTGAGATCGACATGCACTTCCTCAGGTAGCTCATCCAGGATGGTGTTCGTAGCTTGGAGTATTTACCTACAGATTAGTAGGTTGTAGACATCTTCACTAAACCTTTGGCTTTGTCTCGCTATCATTAGTTGTGATTGATGCTTGAGGTGAAGGAAGTTTTCCTTGGGGGCTCTTGATGAGTCCTCCTTCCTTCTTCAATTTCCTTTGCATCTTTTTCTCTCTTTTGGAGAGAATTTTTCTCCCACAAGGTTTTTCTCCTTTTCTCCGCTTTTGAGAGTTTTTTGTTTTGTACATGGGTACCTCATCAAGCCTTGTTATTAGGACACGTCTTTTGCATTGGTTTATTCCTCACTAAGTTGCACTTAAGGGGGGGTGTTGCTGTTAATAAGTCTTGTACCTAGTTAATTCTTTACTAGGGACTTAGGGGACTTAGTTCACATGTTAAGTTTACCTAGGATATAAGCTTTCTTCTAGAAGTCTTAGTTGTCTTATCTAGAATTCATAGTTTTCTTATATAGAATTTAAATTATTCTAGGTAATAATGAGTTAGTTGTCTCCTGTGATAGGATTAAGACACTTGTCATGATATTATCACCCTATCTCTCATCCTTGGCTTTATAAACAAGGCACCTCTAACATATTTTGCACAACATTGTATTGTAGTATTATTGCATATTGTATCATATTGCAATTTTTTTTGGTGGAATAGCATCATCCATTGTTGATCCTCTTTATCTCTTGTGGAGGTTATTTGGTGTTGTAGATTGAAGATCTTGGTTGCTTACTTCAACAAAAATCAATAGCACTAGGAAGAAAAAATATTGAGTAATATCATGTAAAGAAATATAGATATCAATTCGTTGAATTTATAAATAAAGATAAGTTAGGGCTTGGCCTTTCCCTTAAATGAAATTATTCTATTATAAATTGTAATAATTATGCAATTTGATGTGACTTATAATCTTGAAGCACACTTCCCTACATATTTCTTGTATTCCTTTGGTAAATTATTTTATAATTCATTGACCCCATAAATTATATATGATAATATATTCAAATTATTGTGGTGAAGGGATTAATACCACCTTTCTCTAGATACTAATGTTAGAATTCCTTCTAAGAAATCTCCTTAATCTTTGAAATGTAGCAAATAGGGGTTCCACCTTTTGGGAGATGGAATATGTGAAATGGTTTAGGACCTTTCTCCCATTTCCTCCAAATTTCATTCAAGGAAACCTTAGAGATCTCAATTTAATGATGGAATGAGGGAAAGAGATCTTTAATAAGGTGTCCTAGGGTGTGGTTAAAGAAAATAAGGGGGTTCACCACCAAGTAAAGACTTGGAAAGAAAAGTAATGACAAAACCATACAAAACCTAACAATGTAACCTAGAAAAGAAACTCAAATTAGAATAACAAATTAGAGATTTAAACAAAGGTGCACTTGGAAGATTGAAGAGGCTTGAAACAAGTTCTGAACTCCTGAAAATATGATATTTAATGCACACTGGGACTCATATGCCAATAGGGACAATTTAGTCCTAGTTTAGTCCCAAAATTTGGAACTGCTAAATCAGGATCTACAAAAAAATGCTTGCAATGTGGTATGTTGGGACTCGTATGCCACAAGTGGTGATTTAGTCCCATTATCAAGGTTGATTTGAAACTCTAATATCATCTAATGTTATCTTATATCTTCTCTCTTGTTAAATCTCTAGATTTGAAACACTGAATTTCAACCTATAGGTGGTTTTCCATGATCTTGCAATGTAGATGACAACTTTGAAAATTTCTTTCCAAGTTTTCTCTTTAATAGATCTTCAACCTAAATCTATAAATCACACATCAAAGAAAGGGGAAATCATTTTTTTCTTAATGGATAGGAGTTTTCATTGGTCAAACCCCGTTTTGGTAATCAAACCTTGAAATGAAATCAAATAGAATGAAGGAATGATCAATGAACAATATGCAATGTTGTAACTCACCAAACCCTTGATATGAAGGATACAATCTTGTAAGTAATGGCTAAGATGAATGTAGATCTTGAATCTTGATTGTATGTTATGGAACTCGACTTGAATGCTTGCTTGAATCATAAGAAGCTACATCACAAATGTTAGCTAAAAAAAAACCATGACACTTGATTTTTAAATGATGCTCCAAATGCTTGATAATTATCTCTTGAATGCTCTTAAATTGTTAGAATACTTCAATGATTAGATCATACTTTCTCATAAAAATTTATAGGAGAAAATATGTGAAATAACCTTGTATTTATACTTGTTTATGCTAATTTTTTTGAAATTACAACACTACAAGCTGAAATCATATCTAAGAGAATAAAAATTTGTCAAGAATTGAATTCAAAATATGCCCAAGCTAAGCGAGACTCATATGCAAATTGGGTATGTGTTGGATCATGATGGGCCAAAAGGTGGCTATATGTAAGTGATATGATGGTCCATGTGGCTGATGAATTTTTTTTTACCCAAAATTGATGAAATGGAAAGGGTTTTTAAAGGAGATTCTCAGATTTCTACCAATATAAACTATTCCTTACTTTGAATTTAATAAATAATTATTATTCATTTTCTATTTGAATTACAACTAAAGTCCTAATTGATAGTCTAATTGAAAAACATTAATAAAGCTTTCAAATGGTATCATATTTTTTGAATCAGAAACATGTGTCACATTCTATGCTTCGCATACCATAGGATTTGAAAAAAAAAAAAAAAATGAATTTCATGAATTTTTGACCAAGTTAATGTGTTCAAACATACGAGTTTTTAATATTTTTAAAAATTTGCAATAAAAAATACATAATTAATTATTTACTTGGAAAAAAATTATAAAAAAATATGCATCATATTGGGACATGATTCCTCTACTTATATCTAAAATCTTATAGAAAAATATTATCATTTTATTGTGGTAAAGGTGGTCAGATAGACACCTACTTATTTTTTCCTTGAAATTTAAGTACTACTACATTGAAACTTCAAATTTCCACCAAATAGATTTGTTTTGCAAAAAGATAAACCTAGTAGTTTAGAAACTACATCCAATTTTCTGCATATTCCATTCTTACATATTTTTGAAATAATGTAGATAACTTATTCAAATTTTTACATCAAGTTGCCTAACTTTGTTTTTTCTGAATTTTTTGCCACTCAAGGGCCTATTTTTTCCATGATAATCTTGCACATACCCAATTGTGGTGTATGCTTCCTAGTAGGCTAAGCTTGGTACAAAACTTTTAATAAATGTTATGTTTAATGCCAAATTTAGGTCATTGTTTGTCAAATCTAATTCTTAACATAGTTTAGTGAGTTGAGTTGATTAAAATAGTTGTGTTATGTCATTTTTCTTTGTCAAGTCAAGAATAGGGAATTGGAATGTCAAAAAATAAATGAGCATTTAAATTATAAAAAAATTTGAAAGGGAGGTAGTGATTCAATTTGGTAGAGAAGACTATTCAAATTCTATCAAACTAAAAATCAAGATATTAGAGGGGGAACCAAGAGTTGAAAAGGAGAGTCAACCATCTTGGCAAGGAGGTTGCATCTTGTGCAAAAAAGAAAAAGAAGAATATAAACTGCACAGGAGATGCTCACAACCAATAATAGACATAGGAGGTGTTGTAGGAAATAATTAAAGCAAGAGGGAAGTGGACATTTATAGGTAGGAAAGAATGTAGCATATCATATAAGAAATCTTGTATGTGATCTAGACTATGTGTAGCCAAAATAATAGAGGAGACACCATACATAAGAGGAATACGTATGCATAGAATTGAATGTAAAATGGAGAGACAAACATAAGGAATTCATTTCAAAAACATTTTAATGTGCATATTAAGAGAAGAAAAATTTGTGCCAAGGGGTAGGAAACCAATGAATGATGCTTAAATAATCACAGCTATGGATTGCATTAAAAGGAAAAGAGAATGGTGGTGCAACTATTTAGAGAGGTTGATAGTGTGAAAGGAGGCTAGGAAGCCATTTAAAGAGGGAAGATGAGAAGACAATTTGGAGAATTAGATGGAGAAAATGTTGACACAAGGATTCAAGTGGAATATTAAGGTGGGTACAAAATTGAGGAGCAAATAATTTGAAGATTGCAAACATTGTAAAACTTGTTGTAAATGTTATTTTATAAATAGAAAATAAAATAATTTTAGTGGAATTGCTTCTTAATATAAATGAAATTTTTATTTTCGTCGAAATTTTAATTGTTAAATATTTGGTAATATTTCATGTGGATAGAAAATTGAAGATTGAATGATGAATGAATTTGTCAATTCAATTAGTTGTTTACTAAGTATTTTGCAATATGAATTTTATATAATTGGGTGAGAATTTGGGAGGTTGTTTTCCTCTCTTCATCACATATCAAGCCAATGAACCATTACAATCATAATGTGATATTAAATCAATAAGAAGTTGTTTATCTGTTATGTGTTGATCTTGTTATATTCACTTTTTGTTGTTCAATTAGATAGTCCTTTTCTTAGGATCTCTGCCCATGATAACATTAATTTAAATTTATCTTTCAAACCAAAGGGTTGTAGTTCAAGTGTTTGATTACAATTGGTGATGGTGATGGTATGTTCATTGATTATACCATCCACAAAAGTTCTATTTATTAGAGGTATGATATATATGATCTATGATAACAAGATCGTGCTCCAGAAAACATTCATGGAATAGATACACGTCAATTCTTGGGTCTTATCCAAAGAGATATAAACATAGGCTTGTTCTCTTGTGTCATATAGAAAAAAAATCGTAAATGATATATTGTTCATCTAAAAAAATTTATTTTCATATTAAATCTTGTATATAATATATATAAATGTACAAGGGATATTTCAAGTAATTCTCAAAAAAATTATAATTACTTGAAATATCCCTTTCAAATAATATGAAGTTCCTTAAACATTTTTTTTAAATGTCTAAAATTTTCCATTAGGTTTAGGTTGTGATGTAAGTCTTCAATTCAAAAGTGTATGATGTCAGGGGAGAGGCACTAGTAGTTGTTAGGGATAACTTTTGAGCATGTACTGGTTGCATGGAATATCATAGGAACTCTAGTTGTTTTTTTTAAATTTAGACTAGTCACTTATCTTTCTACAAGGTTTGGAGGCATGACTCACCAAACAAACATTAGCATGTTTGGTAGGAAGTGTCCAAAACTGACTTTTCAAGATTCAACTAAAACTTAAGCATGGTATCCCTAGTAGTTGAACAAAAAAATATCACTTTTTCTTAATAAATTATAATATTTTTATTTAAAATATAACTTATATACAATGTAAATAATCTCAATTTTGCTAGCTATAAATCTTTGTTATGACTAATTTTCATATCCAACACAAATGGACCAATAGTTGAACATTTAAAAATAAAATTAATAAACTTATTACTATAAAAACAACACATTATTATTTAAAATGAAACCTTTATTCAATCATATTTTTTTTCACAATCCTTGACATTTCATGAGAAAATACAAGATATTTATTGTGGTCAGTATTTTTTTTGGAAGAAGCATAATAATCAAATAATAGAGCTATAGAAAAATAATAGCTAGCAACAATAGACCAACTACAAAGCCTCAAAATAGTTGCATAATAGCAACAAAACAAGAAACAAAATTATAGTCAATAGCAACAATCTCAAGTTGGAGATACAAAGAGCACCAAAGAGATGAAAGAACAACAAAGCCTCAAAATAGTTGCATAATAGCAACAAAACAAGAAACAAAATTATAGTCAATAGCAACAATCTCAAGTTTGAGATACAAAGAGCACCAAAGAGATGAAAGAACAACGAGTGTTGGCAGAAGATTGTGTTAACTTTTTATATTTGTGATAGGACAAACTATTAATAGTAAATACTCAAATGTATATATGTTGTCACCCTAGTAACTATATACATAAGAATAGTATTTTTTCACTTTGACAACAATACCTTGTTTAAAAGGACATTATTTTATGAATGCCACTTATGATGGATAATTATGATATCTTATATGAAACAAAAAGGTATTGTACATTTACTAAACTTGTAATTGGTATTTTATATGTTTTAGCTTGTTATGCTGATGTTTTGTTGTAATTGTTGGTCCCTAAATCAACAAATGCAATGAGTCCTATAGAATAGCCACTTTCTAATATTCAGACTCAAAGATGGATTTGGCCAATGAACAAGATTCAATCAAAGAATGAAATCTCCTACACTTTTGGTTTTGTTAAACTAGGGTGGGTCTCCCCAATAGTATGCTTATAGATACTTTTGTGTGCCAAAGTACCCAAAATACTATGAACAGATGATTCTCCTTTAGATGCTTAAGAGACACAATAATCTAAAGGCTTGGCTAACCTCTAAAATAATGCCTAATTTAAACATGAGAGATATAATTCACTAAACTCCTCACACAAACAAACTGAGATTGATAAATAATTTGATTTAAATTTGCAATCAGCTATTGAATCGACCAATAGAATGTAAGATGAATAACCCACTTAGATCAGTGCTTCATCCATCAGAATAGAGTCAACCTCAATACCTGTACACCCTGATAACAATTTAATACACAACATCATCTAAGCTTTGACATTACTGCATTACAATACATCAACATTGTATTCTCAACCACAACTTCTTATTAGAATCCTAGCACTGAATTCACATGAATCTACAGCTTCATTCAAGCACTTATATCAATTGCTTGAATTAATAGGAAAGAAATAAACCACTGACCCACTGAAAATCAATGGAGATGAACAAGATAATCATTGATTATATTTATTCAAAACTCATAAAATAAGCACATAGGAGAGAATATGATTTTGAATTTTCACCATTTTGTATTTCTATGCTAGTATTGCTATCAAAATTACATATATATTGATAGACTCCAACTTAAAACAAAACCTCTAAAATGTTCTATATTCACCTTACAGTCTTCTCTATGATTAATTACAAAAATAACTCCCTCAAAATGGAGTAGAAAACAACACTTAAGGGAAAACTAAAACCCTAAATGGAGATCTCCCAAGGACATCTAACACATTTAGGTCCATAGATCAATAACTCCACTGCTTGAAGAATCCCAATCTGCAATCTATTTTCTCATTCCCTTCATTTCCTTTACTAGCAACAAAAAATATCTTCACAATGACGAGTCATCATTCCTCATTACCCTACTATAGAAAATATTCACCTATACATTTACCATGCTTTTTATCTAAGCCTCCATGAAAATGCATTGTTTCAATACCCAACAAATAAAGTTTTTAACTTTATTGGGAAAATTTTATTTTCACTGTTTCAATACCCAACAAATAAAGTTTTTAACTTTATTGGGAAAATTTTATTTTCACTCAATTGGATAATAAAACAATTACTCGTGCCTCTCCATAATTATTTCCCAGCCACATTAAAAAGTCTTGTGTTTGCTTAGTGGAGGCTCAACATTTATTTCACTAGGGCAATAAATATTTACCCACGTGGAATCACTTTAAAACAAACTCTCCACTTAAAAAAAAACATCAAATAATAATATTTGACAATAAAACTTAGGTGCCACACTTTACTCCATCATCGCACATCACGGATAGAAGGAAAGAAATGAAAATATAATAGTGAAGATATTGCAGCCAAGTTCTCATAGAAAGAATTTAAAAAAAAATATACAAATTTACTCGTGTACCTTTAAAATTTATCATTTTAAAAATTTGTTTTAATGTGAGAGATTAAAATTTATTTTATCCGAAAATTTACCCATGCCTCCACCTTTTCACCATTCAAATTTATCAAACAATAACCTTTGAACTCGTGCAACCTGCCCACCCCACTCCACCCCACTTAGGGTAGGGTCCCATGGGGGGCTGCAGGGTCTACATTTAAGGAACAGGAGGTCTCATTGATTCATAAAGTGATTGCTACAGGATTAAATGGAATCTGCTCTAGAAAATAGCTGCTCCTATGTTTTAGGGCTGCAAACTTGAGGGGTGGAAATGGGATGGGGCTGGAGCTTGCCCCTACAGTTTAGCAATTGTCTTTGCCATTTGTCTGCAAACAACTCAAGTTTCAGCTTCCTTAAATTATGGAGGTTAATGTTTAAGCTGGGCCACACTTCATGGGATCACCAGCTTCCTTAAAATTTGGAGCTTAACATTTTAAGCTGTACAATACTAGTAAGTTCATGGGACTACCAGCTTTAAAACATTCCTAAAAATTCTCAGCAGCACCTGTTGAGATTTTTGAGCAAGCGCCTCCCCATGGGACTCCACCCTTATCCGACAAGTTACCCAAGCCTCCATCGTTAATCGCAAATATATTTAGAAAATGAAAAAACAAATAGCTATGCCCAGTGAGAAAGCACATCATCACCAATAGCTAATGCACTCAAGAAGAGGAGGCATCCATTAGCGATGAACGATGGAGAAAACGAATCTTCACCCATGGCGAATAGAAAATGGAAAAGAGCCATCGAACAATGATGAACAAAGTTGAAGCATGCACCATCGCAAATTGCCAATGAAAATAGGAAAAGACAAATCAAATCTGTGATGGAAAAAGAGACACTCCTCTTCACATTCAGCTACTCCTCTATTTCACATGAACCCTCCATAGCATCACATTCAACCTATTTTGAAATGTTGAAATTGAAAACTTGTGTTTATGAACCTGTGATCTGAAGTGCCAAAGATCTACCCTAAAAAATGTTCCTCATAATATTCTTTTAGCATTTCTTGTTGCCCTACCCGCAAGGTGCTCGAGCCAACAATATTTAGGGTTGGGAAAAAGAGAATTTCCTTAAAGAATTTTGATACATTTTCCCTGAATACACAAACTGTTTCTTTACTCACTCATCGACATCAAAAAGAGATGCTTACTGCAATAGTTTCTTATACCTATGTAGAGATTTACTTTACAATGTCAAATTAAGCCTTTATCGCTAGCATGATGGCGGCGCCACAATAGCAAAGAGATTTCCTGATTTCAGTGCCATACAGATTGGGCCTCCTTAAGACGCGTTGCCACATTCTTATACAGTTCTCGAGCCTTCCCAAATGCGTTGATGAATTCCTTGGATTCGCTCATCTCATTATCAAACAACTCTTCCCTAAGCCAGTCGTCGTTTTTATCTTCTTATTGTAGAGCATACATAAAACACTCGGCATCTCTTGTTGCACAAGCAATCCCCGGTCTATACTCCAACTTTTGACAAATAATTTTTAGCTCTCTCAAAGATGTTGCCTCACGTCCCTTGGATCCCTCCTTGTGCTTGGTTAGCATGCTTCCAGTTTGTCACTCACTACCATTTTAGTTCAAATGTGGATCATTCAGCCTTATAGACACAGTTATAGGAAACTAATACAACCCTCTATATATTGCATTTAGATGATTGAGTGTTGAAACACCATTAACAGGTAGGCTTTAGAATTAATACTCTGTTCTCCTCTGATTTCCGCTGGACATATGCTTGAATGCAATTTGGAGTGAGAATACTTGAAGAGAATTTTATATTCCTCCATGTGATGCCATAATTATACTCAAATGCTGACTTACGTGTTATCCAGGAGTATACAATCCTTTATCAATCCTCTGAAAGTCCGCTCAAACCATTTATTATGTTATTTTCAAAAAATTCTGTGTGCACACGTAAGTAGACAAAAACCTATGAAGGCGTAATTTTCTACCCTCCAAAGTCAGAAACCCTAACATCAAAGAGTTTCCAATAGGATAATCTAAACATCAACAATGCACACTACCATGAATATGGTGTCCAGATTGTCTACATTTATTAGTAAGTCTGATTGCTCCTATTAAAATCTTTAACTTTGCCAATCTTTGAACTTTGAACCCTAGATGCAATAGATCCCTCAAAAGCCTTCTTTCTATAGGAGCTTGGAATTGTCCCAATATTTGCAACCCTTTGTTATTGCTCACAATAAGTACTGCAAGTGAATGTAAATGTAGACCCAAATAGTTTCTTCTCCTCCATTTTAAAAGTAGCAAGTCTTGATACAATGTATCTAAAATAAGAGAGTTCCATGTTACAAATCTATATTGATAATTTTAAACTTGTGTCTTATCATGTGTGAACAATTACATAACACTGCTAGCATCTTTTAGGAAATGTTTGCAAGCTACAAAATTTCAGCCCTATGTTGCAAATCATTAAGTCAAACCTTTTGAAGTGAATCTTGAGATCTCAATGCCTCCATGATGTTGTCCATTATAAAATAGATTTTGTCTTTGCTTGCCATTACCTCATGAAACTGCACAATATTAGGATATCTCGCTTGTTCTATGATATATTTTTCACATTTGATTTAATTAATCATGCCAACATTTTGTATTTTCCCCTTTTCCATTACCTTTATGGCAAGAGTTTGCCCTATTTTAAGATTCTTTGCTAAATACACTTTAGCAAATGCACCTTATCCCAATAGCCTACCTAATTCATACTGCCCCACCAATTGGAAAGTGTTATTTCATAGCATATATCTCTCTTTGTTCTAAACCAAAACTATTGTTGGGTCCCCATGTGGGCCCGGCTAAAAAAATTCATTTTCGAACAAGTTTTCAACCAGAATCTATAGACTACCTTTGAATATGTCTAGCATGAAAAAATTTAAATGGGTAACCATCATAATTTTATTTTTGGTACTTTTACTGTAGTCAAAATAGGTAAAGTGGCCTCTAGAATTGCCTTGCAAAAAGTACAGAAACTTCATTTGTTTTTTATCTCAAGAAAATAGCAAATTAGATCATGAAGTTTTGAAATCAAACCCGGGAGTACATGAATGTAGGGAGAATGGACAACAACAATTCTTTTGTCTAGACAATTATGCAATTGCAAATATCAGCTCAAATAGGAGGCCACTTCGCAAGACAGAGAGTTTGCAAATAGCAAAATAGTGCTACAACCCTCCTATCAAAACTCATTACGAAAAACTAAAAACTTACATGCAAGTTTACATATGTCACGTGAGTATGTGTACCAATGGGGTTTTGTCTAAAAATCAGCCGACTCTGAAATGTGACCCTCCAAAGTAGGTCACTTGGGCAAATTTTTCAGGGGCACTTCCGAGTGTGCAAAGGCAAATTTTTCAATATAGGCACTTCAAATTTGAAGGTGCCAACAGTAATCAGTTCTTTGTAGTGCACAATTTTTATTTACTAAATTTCAATTTTTTACTTTATTTCTCATTTATATTATGCATTTTTTTCAATATAAAAAAGAAAATAAAAAATATTTATTTCAAATTTTTTATGAATGTATTTATGTTTTTTTATATAACATTCATACATTCTTATGTGTCAAGTATAGATCCATCTTAACCAATATTTAATTTTTTTATATAACTATGATGACGAGATATTCAACAATTGATCCCAGGGAAACTACCTATCCCTCTACCCTAGCGTGAAGCCATCCGTTTTTATCTTTCAAATACGTAAGAGCCTACCTTTTCTCGCGCTTCACATTCTATCGCATTCTGCGCCTACCTTTTCTCGCGCATCGCATTTTGTCGCATTCTCCGCCCAGGTAAACTTAGAAGTTGGGTTGCACCAGGCATGAAATAGACAATCAAATTCCAGGCCTGCTGTCATCCAATTCCTCCATTACTTTTTTCCTTCGAAAAAAGAGGGCCGACTAAGATGGTCCAATGAAATAAATCGCGTGTTTGACAAAAAAACACACTTGTACGCCCCATTGACTATTTGACTCGAAAGTTTCCAAAAAATATCAGAACTGAATTATAAAACTATTCATATTAGGTTTTTATTACCAGTAATACCAGGTATGGCAAAAAGAAATGTTGTTTCCTGCGCGGCTTGTAAACTGCAACGCAAGAAATGTTCGGAAGAATGTATCTTGGCCCTCATTTTCCTCCAGATGATCCTGACAAGTTCACAGTCGTGCAACGAGTGTATGGAACCAGCCATGTCATTAAACTGCTTCAAGTAAGTTTTAACCATGACCCAGTTTTTATTTTCTGTTTGAATAGCTTTTAGTTTTGCAAACATATATACTTGTTTTTGAACAGCATTAGCTTTTGTCTAAAATTTGTTTCCTTGCATATTACTTAAGATTCAGATTGTAGTCTATCCATGATTTGCAAGTGTCCAACAGCCGCTTAATCGTTTTTTTCAAATAGACTTCTTTATTTTTTTCATCTGAGATCGTTTCTTAGTTTACTCATTCATCTGTTGGCTTCCAGATGATGTTTGAGAGTTTAATTCTGTTGGTTTCAGCACTACAGCTTATATCTCCCAGATCATGCCTTTTCAACTCTTCAGACTCTCTTACCTCTGAAAGTTTAGTTTGCTGGTTTTGGTTGGCACAACGCTGGTTTATTGTATTTCTGAACATGCTTCTTTACTCTGACATGCAACATTTTGTTGCTGCTGTTTCTATTGCTGTCCTGTAACAACCTTGCTGCTGTTTGATACTTTATCATCGCTGTTTTGCTTCAGCTTCGATGCTGAACTTTAATGTAGAGATTTTTTATTACTTTTTCCGATTGAAAAAAGAAGTTATCTGCATTGATTCCTCGGATATGAGCTATATGTTCAAAAGGTTGTGCGTAATCAGTTTAGGGCTCTTTTTCTTTCTTGTACTTAGCTTAATCTTCCTTTAAAAGTTGAACAGCCCATGCAATGTACTGTTTTCAGCTTTCGAAATATTACTTCCTGTTCGGCATTAACATTCTGAAAAATCTAAGCAGGGCTGCTGTAAAATTATAAATTATTAGTATAACATTAAGGGTATCTGTTGTTATTGTGGGAAGGTTCCAATCTTTGACGGTCACTGAGCTTCTGGGTTTAGATCATTTGTGTTAGACCATTAGGTTGTTAATACAGCAATACGTTATGTATACACGTAGCATATTATAGTATAGAATTTGGGAAATAAGTTGAATCGTGAGCATCCTTTATTTATTCAGGTTCAAGTACTATATTTCAATTTTCAACTAGTCTTTATAATTATTTTCTTTGATTTAAAATTTTCACATGAAATCTTAATTATTTATTCTTAAGTCTATTATTAAAAAATAAATAATTTATTGTAATAATCTTTTTAAAAAAAAAAAAATTTAAATAAAATTAGTTCAAGTAATTAACTATTAAAAAATTCAAAACACATTTAATAAAAAGATTTAAATTTAAAAACTAAAATAAAACATTGGTCATGGAGTTAGACAAACATAATCTGACTGTTTTTCTCAGCTTAATTGAAAAAAAAACTTCATCAACTGTTAAGTTCCTTTATGTTGAAGTTTCAAATCCCATGATTTCTAATTTGTTTCAGATTTCTCTAAATGTTTATCTACATTCTGTTTAGGCAAACTAGCTATAAAGCTGTGAACTTATTTCCAGAAATAAATAAATTTATAACTTTTTAATTAATTTTATTTATTTAAAGATAAAGTTACAACTCACATTATTTAAGATTTTTTTCCTATTTTAAGAATTCTACAAATGTTGTGATACCACCACCTATATCATTGTAATGTTTCAATGATGTCCTTCAAACACTTTGGGTTAATACAAATTGTTGCCAATGATTTTAGTAGAGGGCTGCAAAATATTTAAATGTCAATCTCTCCTTAAGTGTTCGGAATGATGTCCTTTAAACCCTTTTGATTTAAGTCTAAAAAGAATTAGGTTGTTTCCTGTTCTTTTGATTAATTCCAAAAATATGAACAAGAACTTTTTATAGATTTGCTAAAAATTATTTATCATTTTTTACTCAAAATGTGTTCCTTATACATATCCTCTATTATATATTTTCAATAATCCTCTTATATATTCATTCTATGACAAGTTTCAATCTTATTTTTAGTGTCATTGATCCTACCTTATTATTAATATTTTAATACAAACTTCAATTCTCAAACTGGTTAAGAAATCTTAGAATGAATACTTCTAAATCCTGACTTTTATTTATGCAACAGTAAATTACCCATCAAAGGTTATGTAGAGGGCAGTCCCTACCAATGCCAGTTTCAGTTCTAATGCCTCATTAAAATTAGGGTTCCTACTAATTGTATTTCTCACCTAATTATTATTAATGTAAACTTCTACTGCACTTTGTTTGAAGAGCCAAGATGCTTTGTTTACCAAGATTCAAGCTATTGGAAAGTCCTGAAATTTTGCCTTAAATGTCTGGAGTCAACTCAGCAAGCTTCCCATTTTCCATTCACGATGAGCAAGTAATTTATGATAATTTTAGACCATAACAAACATCTCTTAAGGAGAAGGAACCTCATAAGCTTAGCTTGCTTTCGGTTGATTGTAAATGATGCCCAAACATTACCTGTAAAAAAAATGTTGCGAGCTGATGTCTGATTATATATTTAGAAACAACTACCATGCCTTGAGAGCAACCATTCAACCATCCACTGGCCTTAACCAGCTGTCTTTATTGACGGTACAAAAATTTGAAGATTCAAGAAACCAGTAATAACCTCTTATTCCTACCTGGTTTTCTGTAGATTTTGTAATGAATATTTATTTTCAGCTGACCAGTTGAAACCTTTAGGGAACTAGTATGAAGAGGTGTTATTAGAATCACCAACCAAAGTTCAAATGAACTTTCAGGTTCATCAATTGAGAGTGAGCCATCCTTGTACTATGGTTTAGCTTTAGTAGATTTTCGATGTCTTCCCAGTCACACAATAATGTTGGGACTACATGATGTCATTTTTCTTTGGCACTCGTTCTTTCTTTTGACATTGAAGAGAAATAAAGATATAGTCTAAAAATGGTCTTGAAATGCCCTTTTATGGATTGCCTTTAGTATCTTCTACCCTTTTAAGACTAGATTCTGTCAGCTAAATGCAATATTCCTAGGAAGTTAGAAAGAATTTCGATGGTTGTTTACCTGATCCAGGCCATTTCTTCCTACTTTAAACCTAGCTATAACTGCCTCGTTTCTGATCTAAATATCTTGGCAGTGATTTAAATTTCCAGAGCAATTGTAATTTCAAATATGGAATCACATATGTCTGAATAGGTTACTCCCTAAAGTGTATGCAGCTTGTGAATTGATTTGATTGTGAGACTCATATATTCATGCGATGTTGCTTTAGGGTCTGGAGACCAAGCAAAGAGCAGATGCAGTAAACAGTTTGGTGTGCGAAGCGAGTACAAGAGTGAAGGAACCCGTCCGGGGAACTGCCAGTGTGGTCCATGAACTTCAGAAGCAAATAACGGAGCTCCAATCTGAGTTGGCAACCAAGCGAGAAGAGCTCATGAATATGCGTTCAGAGTATGATAAGGTTCTATTCCACCTGCGCACTGGATCTCCTGAAGCTCAAGATGATGTATATGGCATTGATACAATGGAAGATATCATGTATGAGCAGGTCGATCCACTACTGTTGTGGGAGCCAATAGGGAACGTATAGATTTATGAGACTTATTTGAAGAAACTGCTCTTTTAACGCCATATGCATGATGACAGTAATCATATCTACTTATGTTTACCTCTGGATTGCTACTTTCTGTAGCACTTTATGATTTACCTTCTTTATTATAATTATAGCCTTTCTTCAATTAAAAAAAAACTCACCCCTCACATTTTCAAAAAAATTGTATAATGTACTAAAAATCTGTAAGTCCACATTATTGGAAGATTTAACATGCTTAAATTAATAATAGGTAGATAGTTTTCTGTTATTTCTTAGATATGTTTTATTAATGGTATTTACAGCATTAATGCAACTAGCAATGCATTTTACATGCTAATGTTGAAGCTATAACTATAATTTCTTTGTCAATTAAAATAAGGTTTTTCTAGATTAAGATGTAAAATTGTTTTTCTTTGTTTAATTACTGAACTATTTGATATTTAAGTAGAGTATTACAAGAATAATTTTTAGTCCATAAGCTATTTGTTTGAAGTTTTCATAGGATTTTCATCAGCCCACCTGGGACTCGGATTTGCTAGTGTTAGAGAACTCCCGACCAACGGCGACTTAACTGAGGTTTTTTATGATGACGTGGAGGTTGCTAATTACATGGATTGGTGGTGGTGGAGTTGGTTGCCTCGATACAACGGAAGGAGAATGGTAAGTGTTTTCTCACACGAGGGTTAATGCATCCTAGCCTTGTATGATGGTGACGAATAAAGTAAATTTAATATTCAATGTTGCAATGTGGGAAAGTATACTCTCAAATGTGCAAAAAAATATATTGATTAAGTTGCACTGTCTAAAGAACCATTATGGCATTGGTTTGATAGCAGAATATTGTGAAAATTGCCTTCGACTCCATTTCATAGAAGATTGGAGGGTTTTAAGATTGTTCTCTGCTTATTATTCCTTTTGATAGAAGGTTGGAGGGTTTTAACACTAATGTGTTGTGAAATGCGTGAGAAAGTATATTGATTAATTTGCAATATCGAAAGAGCCATTGTGGTGTTGGTTTGATAGCAAACTATTGTAAAAATCATCGCCTTTAGCTCCATTTTATAGCAAATTGGAGGGTTTTAAGACTGTTGTGCTGTAGAATCTGTAAGTCATTTTACATGGGTATTTTGCATAAATGATTAATTTATTGTTCATGTCTTTTTCTCTTTGCTTATTGTTCCTTGTTATATGTTTGTATGTTTGTTGTTATACCCATTTTGGAGAATTCAAAGAGATTATGGCTTTGTATGGATGGATAAATTGTAGTTAAATCTTCTTTCTTTCATCAAAAAATATGGTTAGGGTTATTGGATGTTGCCGGTATTTGGTTGTCATTAATGTCAACACTATTGGCTTTAAAGACATTAGAGATTGTGTATGTCGAAGATATCGAGAAAATTCAAATAAAATAAGTTACAGGTTGTTAGTGATGCAATGAAATTCTATATGTTGGATAGCTCAATATGTTGATAATGAGAGGTTGTGGATTAAAGGGTTTATTGTCAAGTATATCTAGTTTATCCATGTGAAGATTCAAAGATCTGCATGAAGATTTGATTGAGTTATGAGTAGTTTTGTTTTGATAGTTTTTTTGTTGCTTCAATTAGTGTTCCTAAATGAAGATGATGTGATTCTAGTAACTTGAGTTGTTGCAGATGCTTCTTTGATGATTCATGATGCTCATGGATGTTTCTAGATAATGCTCAATCTTTGTTGCATGTCTGCATTGATCATTGTGCTCATGATTGGTGATTTTCCTTTACGTGTTCATATTTTTCATGTTCATGGTTGACAGGATGATTGTAGCATGTTGTGGATCTTCAAAGAATGATTTATGAAGGTTGTTCATGTTTGAGGATGTTATTTTAGGTCTTTACTATGTTGTGGCTAACATTGGTTGATTCACATTAATATTCTTTTATTGATTTGCGCCGACAGTTTGTACACATTTTATTATTTTGTTGAAGCCGACATGTAGCAATGCAATCTCTTGTTGTGGATATATATGAGTGATTGCTTATTACATTTGAAGGTGTGTGTGAGAGATATGTGTGACTAATTTCCTAATCATTTGAAAGTAGAAGCAAAGCGTGAAGAAGAGTGAGCAACGTGTGAAGAAGTGTTCATGTGCTTAACCAGAACTGTAATCTGGCATTCACAAATGCTATTTTCTCAATTTGAAATCTTACAGATGTAATCTGAATGCTTCTATAAGACAATGTGTCTTCCTTTGGGAAGTACGTCTTGTTGTATTTGAGTAGTGAGCTCTAAGCAGTGTGTCTAAATCCATGTGCATTCCCCAATTATTCCTTTATACTTTTAATAGGTAATAATCTTATGGAATAACCTCCATTGTGGTTTTTCCCCTAATAGGGTTTCCACGTAAAAAAATCTTGGTGTTATGTCTATTTCTGATGTGTTGATGATTTATGCTTTCATGGTTATTAATCGGATATGAGAGTAAGGTTAATAAGTTTAAATTTCTATGATAATTGATTCGCCCCCTCTCTCAATTGTCTACCCTTGTGTTGTCAACAATTGGTATCAAAGCAAGTTCCTTGGAAGAAGTTTAACAACTTGAGGTGATTTAGGATGGTGACATATAAGAAGGATAGTCTAAGATTTGATGGAACAAATTATTCTCTATGGAAGACTCGAATGGAGGGTCATCTGAGATGCATTGGTGAACCCTACTGGAACATTAGAAGGATTAGTTATGTTATGCCACAAAATGTTCCTTCTACTATTGTTGAGATTAAGGATGTCAAGTACAATATTAGGGCTAAAGAAGCGTTGTTGAGTGCTCTAACTTATTCCAAGATGACAAATGTGATGGATTTGAAGATTGCTTATGAGATTTGGAAAAAGTTGGAAACTTTATATGAAGGTGATGCACATGTGAAGATTGCTAAGCTGCAAAGTCTGAAAGGGAAATATGAAATGTTGAGAATGGGTGATGATGAGAATATAACTTCTTTTATGCAAAGAGTGAATGAACTTGTATGTAGTATTAAATGTGCTGGTGGATCTTTGGAAAAATCAGAGATTATTGCTAAAGTGGTCAGATCCCTTTTTTCTACTTACAAAGCCAAAGCTACTGTTAATGAGGAGATTCGAATTGTGACAAATGTAACCAAAGATATGTTGATTGGTAAGCTTACTACTTTTGAGTTGAGTGAATTTGGTGATTCTCTTCCTAAGA
>VDFB02193867.1:462684238-462947934 GCA_007258455.2 Sequoia sempervirens
TTGCTCTTTGATGACCTATTGTATCCTTGTGACAAAACCAATCCAAATCTCTTTTGAGTTCGTCATTGCTCCCGAATCATTTGTTGAGCCTAGCAGTGCATCTCAGGCATAGCCCATCTTGTCTGTTGAAGCAAGACATAGTGCTCCCATGGGGTTCATGTTTAATTTTGTAGATGAAGTACTAACCTTGTCATCGATCTTCATGAAATCACTGACCTTGACTCCATAAGAGCTCTACAAAGAAGACCTTGAGGGACCCTCTTCCTTGGCCCTTATTGTAGGAGGGCTAGACATGCCTCCTCTTAACATTCTGCCTTTGCAGAATCATCCTCCTTCCCCTTATGAGGATTTGGATTGGGAAGTAGATGACCTCTTGGCCAGGAAATGTTATGAGGAAGCCACTTTTTTTCTTAATCTTGTGTGTGTGTGTGCATGTCTTGTGATGTTTTCCCCCATACCTATGCTATATGTGCCTAGATGACCCTCGTCACCCTTGTTGTTCCTTGGATACAGGTGTGGTTATTGGGTCATAAACCTTGTTCTATTTGTACCATCATTCTTCCATGTTTGTGCCTGATTTTTGATAAATTGGGGATGATGAAAAGCTTTGGGGACATTTATGTTTACCTTCCATGTCAATTTTTTCTTTTTTTCTTTTTTTTTTTGTGCATTCTTCTATATCTAGTTGGGGATTATTGATATTTCACCTTGCATTGTAGTTACCTACTATTATATGAGCTCGAATAGATCTAACCCTGCTAAACCAAATCCCCTGTGCCCTTTGTTTGTGCCTTCTTCTTTTTCTTTATCTTTCTCTCTTTTTTGCTTCAGTTGTCCCTCCTATGTGTGACAACATTATTTAACATGTCAACTTTTAGAAAAATGAATTTCTCAAAAGTCCTTGCAACACCCTTTCCTTGGAAGCACATTCTTAACATTGAATCCTAATAGAATATGTTTCCTTCATCATAGATTCGTAAAGAAAGGGCATGAATATCTTCCTCCAAAGTGGGAACTACTTTGACTTCCCTTCATTGGAGGCATGACCTTCCTTTTGAATTCCTTGATGAAGTGAACATGCTTCAAAAGGATCCCTTGATGACGAATCACTCTAAGGTGGCGACTTTTGAACTGCATGTCCCTTGAGTGGATCCCCTCTCTTTCACAGCGGGTTCCTCAAGGACCCTTTCTTCAAAAGAATTTGTAATAAATGGACTCCTTTACATCTAGTCTAGGGGGTAGCTCGACTAGGCTCGTTTTATTCATCCTTTCATGTTTAGCTTGGGGGTAGTCGAACTAAATTTTTCCTTTGAAATAGTGCATACCTTGAGTGGACCCCTCTCCTTTTGAAGGGTTCCTAAGGGATCCCTTTGAAATTCTTTTAGTATGCATGACTGACCACTTTAGACATGTTGTTGCTTTTAGATGAATTCTCTCTATGGGTAGATGTATTGACACTATTGGCATGTTATGTTTGTGGAAAGACATGTCGTCACTTTTAGATGTGGTCTATTTGTGAGTAGACAAATTGACACTTTAGAAATGTTCTATTTGTGGTTAGATGTGTCATCGCTTTTAGATGTACTCTATCTATGGGTAGACGTATCTAGGCTTTAGACATGTTTTATCTATAGGTAGATGTGTTGCCGCTTTTAGATGCATTTTATCTATTGGTAGACATATCAATGCTTTAGACAAACTCTTCCTATGGGTTGACGTGTCGTTGCTTCTGGCATGTTCTATCTATGGGTAGATATGTCACCTCTTCCTGAACCTGTAGATTCTGCTTCCTTAGGGCTTCCTCCATGTGAGAGATCTTGGGGATTGCCTCCTTGCAAGTCTGTAGGCCTGTAAGGAACTTTTTTGTTCCAACTTCATAGTTTTGAGTAGTTGTTGAGTCCCTTGTTTTCCCTGTATCTATGGGTTCACCAAATCATGGTCTGCATCCTCGATGATTCAAGTATACTTTTCTAACCCTACTATCTTCTTGATCTACTTTACCAAGCACTCATCAGTACTTGTGCTCTCTATAGTGGGGGGAAAATGTATACGAGTGAATTTGCACCCTAGGTGCAATTCCCCTTTTTTCCTTATTACACTTTAGAAAATCTAAGTTAGAGGCTTAAATTCACTTAATCCCACTAATGGTAGTCCACTTGGCACCCATTTTTTGTGTCAGTGGAGGAATTTATATTGAGGATTCCCACACAGTGCATAGACATCCATGGGGTGAACTTACATCCCTGGAAGATTCCTATAGTTGAGCTAGTAGAGGCTTTACTCTTCTCATTGGTAACAAAGTTGTAACACCTCCTTCGGCCACCTAACGCCTCCTATCATTCCTCATTCCTACATAATCAATATTTTGAACTTACATTAGGAGGTTGGATGAAGATTGGAAGAACTCTACATCACTTCAAGCTCATTTTGCACTCACATTCTAGAATTCCAAGCATTCCATAGCAACAATATCACACTCCATCATGTTGGTAGAGCAAGTTTGGGACCAAACCATTATAGCAAAGGCTTGAGTTCCTCTCATTTCTCCCCCAATCAGCCTTGAATGCTCTTGGTGGAGGTAGTAATCTTCCCTCTCCTCTCCTCTATCATTTGGTTGAGTAGTATAGTACTATTTGTAGTGCTTTTCTTTTTGTCACTTCTTTATCTCTTTTCCATTGGCTTTCTATGGAAGTGGGAACACCTAAATGGGGGTTAGACTAAGGTAGACCCCTATACAACCACTCCTAAACATTATCTCTTTCTATGTGTAGGTGGACGCACTTTGAGGAGCTAGTTGGTGAATAGGGTCTTCTACGAGATTGTCTTCATCACCTTGGGTTTGGTATATCTACTTTATCACCTTCTCTTCTACTTTTTGTATTTCATGGTGTTATCTTGTCCTCTTAGAAGTCATTAAGCTAAGCTATTAGTCATTCTTGTGAGTTTGACCTTGTCTCTATTGTAATATGACTGTATGGACTACAACACGTTTCTGAGATGTCAGCGCATTGCACTGTCATCTAAAGTCTACTGTGACGTCCTTGGATAAAGATCTTCCTAAGTTGTAGAGTTGGACCTAAAGTTTGATTCACCTAACCCCACCTTGAAATTTTGAATTGTAGAATGATAATAGGACTCTAAAATCCTCATCATTCTCATCCTTATTTCCCAAAACATACACTTAGCAAAGGTAAGTTAGGGTAGCTTCTTGTGTCTCGACCCTTCATGACCGGGGGTCTTGCATGTGATAGTCCCCCTCTCTTACAATATGTATATATGTATATATATGTATATATATGTATATATATGTATGTATGTTTTACTAATAATTCTTTTACAATTTCCCTATTTTTCCATAATACTGAGTGCTAGATAATACAACTCAAATTTAGAATTGACAAGTCAATTATTACATAGATTTCTTGTCGTGTATCAATATGTTTCATGATATTCCTTTTCTGTAATTTTTTTGAAGCTCCTTGTAACAAATTATTCTATTGTTCTTGTAAGAAGGATTGATTTTCATTTTTTTCAATTTTGAAATTTTGGGGTTTTCGATCATGTGTCATTTTTGTATGATTCTTAAGTGTTTTGCTGTAATTTTTAATCTTTCACCAATTTTTTTTATATGTGGACATGTATGTATGTGAAATTACTTACAAGCAACATTCAAAGTGAAGAACCCAGTTCAAGTGAATAAATTGTTGTTTAGATTTGAGTTTGTAGTGTATTTGAGCTTACCTGGAATTCTATCGATATGTGGATAAGGTGTAACACCAATTTCTTCACTTGCACAGGGTTCAACAAAAGAAATGTTAGCAACACAAGAGGCTTTTGTGAGTATTTTCTATCCTACGAAATAATAGGTGATATTCTATTTTTTCTCAATGGTTTGAAGTTCCCCATAACAAAGTATTCTATATGATATTCTTCCATAGAAAATGGGCCCTATTCGTTTTCATGGTCTTTTAGGTCTTTTTGCATGGTTTTTGATCTATTTTTCTTTGATTTTATGATGTAACATGGCTTGAACATGCATATCTAGGTACTAAAATTCAAATAATATCATCTTGTGAAGGTGTTGTGAAGTGTTCTAAGACATTTCTACACTCTTCTAGACTCTATTCATTACAATTTACTTAAAAATCACCTTTTCCTCACTAAACAAGTCCTATTTTGAAGTGTTGTAAAGTCTTCACTATTTAAACATTTCTTATGCTTTATTTGGCCCCTTTATGCCCTTATAAGGATTAATTAAGTGTATTCTTTAATGTAGGTCCAAGAAACAACATAAATACAAGATAATTCATGACACCCATTTTTAGGTCCTAGGTGGAACCCATTCGCCATGGGTGGTGAATGAGTCCCCCTTGGCTCGAAATTCAAAATATTTTAAATTTCCTTTTAGGTTTTTATTCAAAAAAACTTGATGTCGGCTTGTGATGAGGTATGAACAGGTAACTAAGGTAGAAGATTGCATAAATAAGTTAGTTTCACCTCATTTTACAATCTCCTACAATCTCATTCATTCAAACACTCATTCACACATCATCTCAAGTACTCAAGCATCTTACAACATCTTATCAAGCATTATTCAAGCACTTTGAAGCATCCATTAAAATCACTTCAGATTTGCATCATCAAGGGTTTGGTAAGTTGATAGCGATTGCATGCTATTAGTTTATCATTCTCTTTCATTTCATTGTTTCATTAAAGGTTTGATTACCAAAAGTGGGGTTTGACCAAGGGAAACCCCTATTTGCTAACCCTCAACCATTTTTCCCCTATTGCATGTGTTTCCAAACTTTTGTGTGTAGATTGAACAAGCTTTTTGGTGTTGAAGAGTGGTGAACAATTCAACTAGGTGCTTCAAGTAAAATCAACTCTATTTTGAGCTTGGAGAAGGTTTTCTATCTATTTTCCATAGAATTGACTTCAATAACCCAAAAATAAAACATTTCTAGATATGGTGTGGCAGAGTTGTCTCCTAATTTCTCAAAATTTTGGGAGAGGACTGATCAACCACCATTGTTGAATGAGTCCCACCTTAACACTGGAAATCTGAATTTTGTCAAATTCAAGATCTTGATAGTTAGAAACCTCCTTCTGACACTTTGTTACCAATAGCAAGACTAATTCACCGCCTTGGGCTAAATGAGTCCCACTGTGAAATTTTAGTAGTTTTAGACAACATTCACAACATTCCAGATTCATCAAATCTTGTCTAGGTGCACTCTACTTCATCCTATTTCTTTTTGTTTTGCATTATTTCATCATTTAGTTCATTGTTTGCATATTACAACATGTCTTCAAACATAGCATAAATATTAGTTTTGCATACATATTAAATCATATAAGTTACTCACTTGCAGTTAGTTAATCTCATTTAACTTAGACAACATCACACATAACATAATTTGAATGAACCCTTAGCATTTTTGGTCCTATCTCTCTCTTTTTAGGTGAAAAACCCTAGAAGAGCTAGAGAAGTACATAGGAACCCAAAAATCTATGGTTCAAATATTCCTTTTTCCATTTCCCCATAGAAAACTATTCATTATCATAGTTTTCCTCTTCTATTCTCCATATTTTAAAGTTCTATTTAATGTGGGTTTCCAAACATCTGCCATTTTCTTGTGATTGTTAAGTGTTTTTATAATAGCTCTTTTCCAATTTCCCTTATTGTCTATAACATTTAGTAGTGAATAGCTATTATTCTAATACCTCTTATACAATTACTCTATTTTTCTTCAATATATATATGTGCATATGTATCTACCTATGTTTTGAGGCATTGATTTTCACATACAATTGACATTGTATGTATTTGTATATATATATATATATATGTGTGCGTGTGTGTGTGTGTGTGTGTGTGTGTGTGTGTGTGTGTGTGTGTGTATGTATGTATGTATGTATGTATGTATGTATGTATGTATGTATGCTTTACTAATAGTTCTTTTACAATTTCCCTATTTATCTATAATATTGAGTGTCATATAATGGAACTCAAATTTAGAATTGACAAGTGAGTTGTTACATAGATTGCTTGTCTTGAATCAATATGTTTCATGATATTGTCTTTTATCATTTTTGTGTGTGCATTTAATTATGGATTTTCCCCTCATGTATTATTTTGCTTGGCATGACACTTTAGGATTTTCTTATTCTATTGTCCTTGTCACAATATTTTTTTTTAACTTTCAAAATTTTCAAATTTTGTGAATTGGTATAAACTACAAACATATCATTGACCTGTACCTTTGAACTGCTTTCAATTTTTTTTGGTATGTGTATGTTTTTCAGCCTCTGGTTATTTTTCCTTGCCTATCTTTGTGCATCTTTGTTGCTATACACATTTTTTACAGCTTATTGCTTCGTATGGTTGTTTTTATTGGCATGACACTTTAGGAGTTTCTTATTCTATTGTCCTTGTGACAAGAATTGATTTTAACTTTCAAAATTCTAAAATTTTGTAGATTGGTATAAGCTACAAACATAACATTGACCTATTCCTTTTAACTAGTTTCAATTTTTTGGTATGTCTATTTTTTTCAGCCTCTAGATTTGTTTCCTTGTTGTCTATGTGCATCTTTGCTGCTATACACATTTTCTACAACTTATTGCTTCACATGGTTTTGATAATTTTAAGTTAAAATACATTCAAAGGGAATGGTATGGAATGTGGCCTGAATGTGAAAATTAATGCTATCCAATGTTATTTTTGACCCCTTTCCCATGTATGGTTTTATAGTTTGTCACACTCCAACATTGAATAATGCATTTTCTTCCTCCCATGACACCTTGCAATAATGCCAACATGCATTGACCCTTACATGAGTAGACACTTACCATTCATGACAAGAGGAATGAGCTTGATGCACAAAGGATTCATGAAACAATTGATGTGATTAAGGAGGAATGTGATTATTAACTATCTTTTTAATAGCTCTTTTACAGTTTCCCTATTTTCCTATAATATTTAGTGCCAAATAATGTAGCTCCAATTTTCAATTGACAAGTAAGCTATTATATGGATTCCTTGTCTTGTATCAATATACTTCATGATATTGTCTTGTATCAATTTTTTTGTGCATTTAGTTAAGGTTTGTGCCCCCATGTATTTTTTTTCTTGGCATGACACTTTAGGAGTTTATTATTCTATTTTCCTTGTGACAAGAATTATTTTTAACTTTCAAAATTCTAATTTTTTTTAGATTGGTATAAACTACAAACATAATATTGACCTATACCTTTCAACTGCTTTAATTTTTTTTTAGTATGCGTATATTTTTGAGCCTCTAGTTATTGTTCCTTGTTATCTCTATGCATCTTTGGTGCTATATGCATTTTGCACAGCTTGTTGCTTCGTATGGTTGTTTTGTTTGGCATGAATCTTTAGGAGTTTCTTATTCTATTTTCCTTGTGAAAAGAATTGTTTTTAACTTTCAAAATTCTGAATTTTTGTACATTGGTATAAACTACAAACACAATTTTATTTGTTCCTTTGAACTAGTTTCAATTTTTTGGTATGTCCCTAATTTTTGGACTTTGGTTATTGTTCCTTGTTATCTGTGTCCATCCTTTCTACTATATGCATTTTGTATAGCTTATCACTTCATATGGCTTTGATAAATTTAAGATAAAATCCATTGAAAGGGAATGGTATGTGATGTGAACTATATGTGGAAATTAATGCTATCAAATGTTATTTTTGACCCTTTTCCTATGCATGTTTTAATACTTTGTCACAGTGCAACATTGAATACTACATTTACTTCCTCCCATGCCACCGTATAGTAATGCTAGCATGCATTAACCCTTACATGAGAAAACACTTACCATTTATGTGAATAGGAATGAGCTTGATTCACATAGGCTTCATGAAACAATTGACATGCTTAAGGAGGAAGGGGTCAAGAGTGCAGAATATTTAATGAAGCCTTTTTGCATCAAGCTTATCCCTCTTGTCATGTTGTCTTTTCTCTTTATCAACAATATCCTACTTGTGTTAATTGGCCTTCAATGATGAGTATTTATATGATGTAGGAGCATCATAGGTGAATGAGCAATCAACATCAACCAAAAAGGAGGTTTAGTCTTCCTTATGAATTTTTGAATTTTGGTGTGATGGGATTTCATATTTTTGGCTTTTGAATTTCATTTCCATGAGCATTTGAATGTCAACGCATTTATAGAATTTGAATTTTCATTTTGATATGTAATAATGCTTCTCAGACAAGTGAAAATGGACAATAATGATGTTTTAATTGTGAAACATGTGTCAAAGTAAAGGTGAGCACTGAGTTTAACTTGGGAATCAATTTTATTTTATATTTTAAAAATACCTAAAAAATAGAGAAGTGGAGGTGGGTGCCCAAGAGGATAGTGATTGAAAATTCCATTAAAATAATAAAAGAAGTAGGAAAGGGATAAATAACCCATTTTCTTTGTGCACGATTCCATAAATTTAATTATCTTTATTCAGCATATCATTTATTAATTTTGTTGCATTTTAACTCTTCCAATAATGGGTGTGCAAGTTGTGAATCTTCATGAAATACCAAGAAATTAAATTGAAATAAAATGGAATTTCATTTCAAGAAGGGTGTGATATACCTCCAAAGAGGGTCTTAGGAATGATTTTTTTTAGGTTTTATGGTTGTGGTGTATCCATTGAGAATCTAGAAGTTGCTAGTACAAATGGGCATAGTTATTTGTGTTGTTGCAAGAGTTGGAAGGAATGATTTTACAAGCCATTGGATTTGATGTTGCAAATAATTTTGTATTTAATTTTTAAATGATTTTTAAGGGGTTTTTAGATTGAGAGACTTTAGGTTGAGGGAATGGAAATGAAGCTACAACAGTATTTTATCATCGAAGATTGTTGATTGTAGGTTGCATGTGCTTTGTTTATGTATTATTTGTAGGAGAGGGTTTAAAGAATGTATGGGAAGATTTAATTTTATGTTGTACTTGTTATTTTTCTATTGTTTTTGATTTCAAATAGGCCATGTTGCAGCCCTTGAGTCCCTTGAGGACTGATGTAAACATTGAGAAATAGTTTGTAATGAAATTGGTGATTTGATTACAAGTAGCAACCTGGTTTTTATGATATTATTTCAGCAATGTGTGAATGAATATTTCATGTTTATTTTATATTAAAGGAAGGGTTTTGTCTTGTGAGGGTATGTGTGGTTCCATCTATCATCAATGGTATTAGAGTGGGTGTTCTTAAGTGTGCAGGAAGAGTGTCAAATGTGAGGGTTTTGAAAAAATTTGTTGTTGAGGATTTGAGAGGCCTTGAAATGGAAAAGAGGAAGAGGAAAATTAATTTTTTCATTAGATGATTTTTGTGGATTCCTAGATTAGAGGAAATCATAGAGAAGATATAAGAAAGAATAAGAGTTGGAATGATAGAGTTGTAGCAACAAGTGATTGAATTGGAAACAAAGATTGAAATGAGAAAAAAAAGAAATGAAGGGAGTAGGTGGTAATTTTAATTATTCTAATGATTTTTTCATTGTTGGAAAGAAAGAAGTAGCAGAGTGTCATGTATGTGACACCGAGGAAGAAGAAGAGTATGAGTATGAAGAGATTGATGAACCTAATGAGGGATGTCTATTGGAATACATGGATGATGAGACTACAAAGATTGCAACAAAAGAATACCCTTTGGAGGGGATAGAATTAAGTGAAGGAGATGATTTTTTGATGTGGATTGTAGTAGTTGAAAGGGAGTGTTATGAGTTCATCTCAAATGAAATGAAGGTTGCAGGTAAAGGTGAGGTAAAATAAAATTTTGATATTTTCTTTGATGAAAATAAGAAAATAGAAATATAATATTTTGATGCAGCAAAAGATCAATTTGATGAAGTTAAATTGGAGGAGTGTAAAGTGAAGGTAAATGAAATTTTTTCTGATAAATATTTGTTAGAGAATAGTGGAGATGAATATGTTTTTATTTGTGATTATGGAGTAAAATAAATCATATTACAGTGATCTTATGTCTTATAAAAGGCATTGAAATAATGGAATTTCATGGAGGGGACATGATGGAAGGAGAGGAGAAAGGTAAATTAGAAAAAGAGGTAATGAAGTACATTTTTTTTGTTGAAGGTGGAGGTATATGTTTTATTGTTAATCCTCATGGAGTGTATTGGTGAGAAATCATATTTGAAGTTTTGAAATACATGAGGGGTAGAGGAATAAAGATGAAAGGGTATTATGTTGTGAGTTTGAAGAAATTGATGAATAGGAAGATTCCAGTTGACAAAACAAAGAGATGGGTCCAAGAAAAGCATCTATATTATAGTTTTTTATGAGATCCACTCATGAAACATTTCAAACTACCTAGGGTGTTTGATACAAGAGCATCCTAGGAAAACGAGCAATCAACATCAACCAAAAAGGAGGTTTATTTTTGCTTATGAAATTTTGAATTTTGGTGTGATTGTATTTCTTATTTTTGGCTTTTGAATTTAATTTCCATGATAATTTAAATTTCCATTTTGATATGTAATAATGCTTCCCAGAAAAGTAAAAATGGAAAATAACGATGTTTTAATTGTGAAACTCTTGAAAAAGAAAAGGTGGGAATTGAGTTTCACTTGGGAATTAGTTTTCTTTCATATTATAAAATTCCATGAAAAAGAGGGAAGTGGAGGTGTGTGCCCAAGATAATAGGGATTGAAAATTTCTTTAAAATAATAGAAAAAGTAGGAAAGGGATAAATATCTCGCATTCTTTGTGCACCATGCCATAAATTTAATTGGATTTATTTAGCATATAATTTATTAATTTTTCTGAATTGTAACTCTTCCAAGAATGGGCATGCAAGTTGAGAATATTCATGAAATTCCAACAAATTAAATTGAAATAAAATGGCATTTCATTTCACTTCATGGGTAAGGCATAAAAAGATTGGATTTTTCATTTTCATTTTAGTTTCCATGTAGCTTGGATGGGAAGACACAAGGAGGGCATGAAATACCCCCAAATAGGGTTTTATGAATGATGTTTTGTAGGTTTTATGGTTGTGGTGTACCCATTGAGACTCCAAAAGTTGTTGGTTGAAATGGGCATAGTTATTTGTGTTGACTTTGTGTTGTTACAGGAGTTGGAAGGAGTGGTTTTACAAGCCATTGGATTTGTTGTTGAAATTCATTTTGTATATAATTTTTAAAAGATGTGTAATGGGTTTTTAGATTAAGAGATTTCAGGTTGAAGGCATGGAAATGAAGCTACATTAGTGTTTGTTCATTAGAGATTGTTGATTACGGTTTGCATGTGCTTTGTATAATGCATCATTTGCAGGAGAGGGTTTGAAGAATGTATGTGAAAATTTAATTTTTTGTTTTAGTTGTTATTTTGATGTTTTTTGTGATTTAATATGGGCCATGTTGAAGCCCTTGAGTCCCTTGAGGAATGATGTAAACATTGATAAATAATTTGTAATGAAATTGGTGATTTGGTTGTAAGTAGCAACTTGGTTTTTATGATATTATTGCAGTAATTTGTGAATGAATATTTCATGTTTATTTTATATTCAAGGAAGGGTTTTGCATTGTGAGGGAATGTGTGGTTCCCTCTTTCATCATTATACCATTCAAATTCTACTATACGTGGACACATGATGGAAAGGGAGATTTTGGTGCACTCAAAATGGTAACGATGTGCCCTCTTTTCGTTGAATGCTATAAACTAGAGAATCTTGCAAACACCAACTTAAACAAAAGAAATGCAACTAAGGAGATATACATGTACACATATAATTCTTTTTTTTTTTTGTTGAAGTCTATAAAATAAAGCATCTTTCCTAAAAAAGTTCATGATCCCCACTTTCCTTCTATCACGAAGTACTCATACTTTCTATCTACATCAATCAAAAATTATTTTTTCAAAAATTCTCTAACACGTTTTTTAGAATTCCAATCATTTGTGTGTGTTTTTTTGTTTGTGCAATGGGGAGTAGTAGTTGGTGTAAGAGGAGAAGTAAAAGGAAACTTACAACAGATCAAATTGTAGCATATAGAGAAAAAGATAGAGAAAGTTATAGGAAAAGAAGAGAAGGTATGCAAAATATTCAAATTGAAGCTTCTTGTGAACCATTAAATGTTGATTCAAGTGAAGATGAAATAAAATTTGAAAATATTGAACATAACATTTATTGAAAATGAAATTGTTATTGAAAACTTTTTGACTAAAAGAAAGAATATTTAATTGCAATTGCTCCTATAATAATGGGTGTAAAACAAAATATGGATAGAGATAACTACAAACAATAAGCAAGGGGTGAAAAGTGTATGTGTATGTATATGTATACATATGTGTATTTGTATATGTATGTCTATTTATATGTATCCCAAAAATCTAGCTTTCTAGATAGACAAATAAGCATAGTTAATTACATGTCATGTAATTCATAAACATGAAACTATTTTTTCCTAATGAGCATGTTATTTTTGCAGATAGAAATATAGATAATTGTAATCTTTGGATATATAGTTCATTGGTTAAATATTTGCAAGCCATGTATTGCACTTGAGATTGCAAGGATGAAGAAACAAACGAGTTGTTTTTCCCCAAAGAGAATGTAGGGAGATGTTATGAAATTCACAGTGTTTTTCATGACTTTATAATTCATGGAATTTTCCAAGAAATTACAAGCCATATTGTTCGCTATTGATTTTGTAGTAGTTCTAACTACATACTCTACAGGTCAAGAGTGTTTTGGTGTATGTGCCTCAAATTTTTTTACATGGTGATTATGTGCATTACATGCTACATATACGTCTACTTCAGCATGGGTTTTCCAAACAATATATTCATCAATCCTAACTATATAATGTTCACATATTAATAAATAGATTTAGTGAGCCAATTGTAAATGCTATTAATTCATTTTAGTTTCACATTGTCGTACATGTATATGTATATGTATAAACAATAAATGAAGGGTGAAAAAATTACTAACCCTAACCATATTTTTAGGTGAAAGAAATTATATTTAAGTACAATTTCTCCTATGGTAATGGGTATAATGCCAAAGATGCACAGAGATAACTACAAACAATAAACAAAGGACAAAAAGTGTATGTATATATATATATATATGTATATGTATATGGATATGTATATGCATGTGTATATGTATGTATATGTATATGTACAAAAAGTTCTATAAGTTAGTAACATTTTTTTGACATTCCAGTATATTAAACTATATATGCACATACTCTAGAAACATTCTCAAAAAAAATGTGCTGCATTTGACTAATAAGTTTAAAATTATACATCTATGTTCTATTTTTCCATTTTTTGTGCCTATATACCCTATGTTTTCTCATTTTTCCATGATTCTTTGCTCACACATATTATTTTGTGTTCTTCTAAACTTTTCAATTGGTTTTATTTGATTCAAATAGATAGAAAATGTTGACCTATAGAATTCTCTTTTGAGCATTTCATTGTTTCACTCTTCTAGTATATTACATTTAGAAACATATAGCCTTGTCTCCATTATATTTTTATCTAATATAAGATAAGAATCCATATAATTTGTGGTGCATTTCCTAGGCATCCTAGCATTGTTGTATGCTATGGCGGGGGAGAGAAAATACAATATTCAATGTTGTAGTGTGAGGATGCATATTATTTTGGCTGCATTGTAAAGCAAGCCACTATGATGTTTCTTTGATAGAAAACTATTGAAAAATGCTTCCATGCACTTGCATTAGATAGTAGATTGGAGGGTTCTACAAGTTTTGTGCTCCACAACCTATAACATTTGGCCTCCTAATATTGCTATAAGTTGTTTTGCAATGTATTTTTTCCATTCCATGCACATCTAACCATCAAGATATATTTTGATAGATTCAAATAAAATGTTGCTTTGCAGTAATATCATGTTGGGGTCAATGCAACAATATATGGAAAAGGAGATATGAAGCCCATCTATAGGACAATTGTTGCCTAAAATATGACCATAGTTGTAAAGCATAAAAAAAGGTTTGTTTTATAAAATTATAATTTACTAATTTTTACATTCAACTCTTTTCTTCCTGCATGGCTAGATAGGATCTAGTACATATCAAAATTAGGTATGTTTATAAAGTTATTTTGTGCATTTTATGGTTTGAAGAAAAAATTTTGATATTTCTTTAATATCTTCCTTTTAACAATATCTGGGTATCTCATCCATGGAATTGGTTCTATTTTCAAACAAGATCTCCCATATATTCTTCTTTCCCTATATTTATCAATATTATAGAGAATATCATCTTTCCCAATTATTTATCAAAATTCTCTTTTTGTTAAAGTTATTGCAGCAAAAAAAGCACTAGAAAAAAGGAAATCATCTACGAGAACAATTTTTTTTTCCAACTTCATCATTGTGCAATATATGATTACATGCATGAACAAATTATTACATGCACTAGATTACAATAAACATAGTCTATTGTACACATTACATTTTTCCATGTCTCTACATTTATCTTTTCAGCTTATGGGAAAAATTATCTATAGGAAGTTCTTTATTAACATACCTGTTTTGTTAAAGATACGCAAAAAAAATATTGCAATATAAGAAATCATATATGCAAACAACAATTTAATTTCCCCTACTTCACCATTTTTTGATATATGATATGGCTCCATTAAATTTATGATGGGTCTTCCATGTTTTTCTTGCTGGGGGGTTTGGCTAGAATCCATGAGGCTTCATGATGCCAATATTGCAGTGAGGAGAATGACCATGGGTGTTTTGGTTTGGCCTTGCACCATCATACATTGACTGGTACAAATACATAACATATTTTATTCTATCAACTACATTTCTCCATTCTCATATAACTATCTCTCCAACTTGCAAAATCAACTATTTAAACCTACTTCTTTATGATGATGTATGTTTTCTTTAGGTTATGACAATGTCTATATGATGCAATCTTAAATGTTTTTATGTAAAGAAAACCTTTCCTATATCTTTAAACTTATACATAGGTAACAAAATTTGAAACTATTGATACAAGATTCAAGCTACATCCTTTGGTGGTAAATATTGAAGACAAATAGATAATTGTATAAGAGGTATTAGAATAACACTTATTTCCTAAAAAATATTATAGACAAAAAACCACATTAAATAGAGCTTTAAAATATGGAGTATAGAAGAGGGAAACTATGATAATGAAGAGTTTGTTATGGGGAACTAAAAAAAAAAAAAAACAATATCATGAAGAATAGTTTGTTATCACGAACTTCAAATAGATGAGAAAAAAAGAATATCATGAAACATATTGATACAAGACATATAACATGTTCCATCCAAACAAAATAACCACAACAAAAAACTTAGAATTTATAAAATTGAAAACAATCCTTACAAGAAAAAAAGAACAATTTGTTATACAAATCTTCAAACAGACATGAGGGAAAAAGAATATCATGAAACATATTGATACAAGACAAACAATCTATGTAGCAATTGCCTCATTAATTCTAAATTAGTAATTTTCTTGCAATCCTTATTAACGAATGAGGGACATTTAGGAACATTCCGTGTTCAAGAGGTAAGCTACACATTGTCATAAAAAATCCTGGGGACATCTTCTCTATTTGTATGTAATATTTAGTGTGAAGTAATGTAGCTCAAATTCCCAATTAACTTTGTTCTGTTATAACCATTTTGCATAGATTATTGCTAGGTCCATTGGCTTTATGAGTTCTATTTAATGTTGGTTTACTACCAAAGAATGTATCTCAAATTTTTAATTGACAAGCCAAATCTTACATAGACTGCTTGTCTTTTATCAATATGTTTAATGTGGGTTTTCGATCATCTATCATCTATGTTTGATTCTTAAGCAAACTATTATAATGAATAGTTTGCTATGGGGAAATGAAGAAAAGAGTATCATGAACATTTCTTTATGGGGAACTTGGAATACTTGAGAAACAAGAATATCATGAAACATATTGATACAAGAGAAAAAGGGAAATTAGAAAAGACCTATTAGAAAAACACTTAAGAATACAAGAAAATGACAGATGTTCAAAATCCCACATTAAAGAGAAATAGTTTCTCTAGAAATATGGGTACTTTTGTGATCTAGAAGAATATATGGTATCTTTACAATTTCATTCAATATTTTTTCTTAGACAAATAGGGAAATTGTAAAAGAACTATTAGAAAAACATACATAGATATATATATATATATATAAACAAATATACATACAATGTGAACTGTGTGCGATAATCAATGCTTTGAAACATAGACAGATACATATACACATATATATTGAAGAAAAATAAAATAATTGTATAAGATGTATTGGAATAACACTTATTCGCTATTGAATATTATAGACAAAAAGAAAAATTGGAAAGGAGGGTTGGTGGCAGTGGAGTTGGTTGCCTTGATGCATCGAAGCAGAATGGTAAGTGTTTTCTCACATATGGATTAATGAATCTTGGCGTTGTTGTGTGGTGAAACACATTGGTACAAGGAAAGCAGTCTATGTAACAGTTGTAAGAGGTATTGGAATGACATTTAAGAATCATGTGTAAATGACAGATGGATAGAAACCTTTGGCTCGCTTTTGATTTTTTTCACTTGTGTATGTGTTTCTATCATTTTCCATTTACCTCTAATTCTTGTGTGTTAATCTAACAAATATTTTACAATTATCACAAGTAAATGATAGATGAATGGAAACTTTTGGCCTATTTTCATTTTTTTATCTATGTATGTTTTTTTGCCTCTCTTAAAGTTCTATTCAATGTGGGTTTCTGATCACCTGTCATTTAGCTATGATTCTTAAGTGTTTACCTAATAGCTCTTCTATAATTCCTCAAATTTCAGATGATGGAAAACCCATTTTAAATATAACATTAACACATGGATAATTGAAGGTGTAAACTATGACTATGAATAGTTTTTTATATATAGCCTGTGTTGTGCATAATGTGTATAACATGAAATATGCATAGAGATAACAAGGAACAATAACCAAAGGCCCAAAAAAATACACAAACCAAAATAAATTGAAATAATTCCAAATGTATAGGTCAATGTTATGTTTGTATTTTACACCAATCTACAAAATTTCATAATTTTTAAAGGGTATGTGTAGGATCATCATGGAAAAAATAAGCTCTTAAGTGGCAAAAAATTTAGAAAAATCAGAGTTAGGAAACTTGATGTAAAAATTTGAATAAGTTATCTATATTATTTCTAAAATATGTAAGTATAGCATTTATAGAAAATTGAATGTAGTTTCTAAACTACTAGGTTTATTAAAAATAAATAAAAATTATTTGGTGAAAATTTGAAATTTCAATGCAGTAGTACTTAAATTTCAGGGAAAAAATAAGAAGTAGGTGTTTGTCTGACCACCGTAACCACAATATGATGATAATATTTTTTAATAATATTTTAGATATAAGCAGAGGACTCATGTCCCGTTGTAATGAACATATTTTTGTAATTTTTTTCCAAATAATAATTAATTATGAATTTTTTATTATGAATTTTAGAAAATATAAAAACTCATATGTCTGACCACCTTAACTTGGTCAAAACTTCATGAAATTCATTTTTTTCTTTTTTAATCCTATAGTATATGAATCATAGAATGTGACACATGTTTTAAATTCAAAAAATGTGATACCATTTGAAAGCTATAGATGTTTTTCAATCAACATATCAATCAGGACTTTAGTCGTAATTCAAATAGAAAATGAATAATAATTGTTTATCAAATTCAAAACAAAAGCATAACTTGTATTGGTGGAAAGCTGAGAATCTCCTTTATAAAGCCTTTTTGTTTCCTCAATTTTGGGTAAAAAAATAGTCATTAGCCACATACCCATCATATCGCCACTTTTTGAGCCATCATGATCCTGCACATACCCTAAAGTTAAAAATAATTATTCTCATAAGGACAATAGAATAAGATACTCCTAAACTATCATACCAAGCAAAAAAATACATGAGGGCACAATCCTTAATCAAATGTACAAGAACATTTACCTAGCTTAAGATATGAAGAATACAAGAGCTAAACTACAACAATGAATAGCTTGTTTACAGGGACCATCAAATGGATGAGGAAAAATAAAAATTATGAAAAATATTGATACAAGACAACCAATCTATGTAATCGATGTCATTTACCTATTGGGTATTTGCTTCAAATTTTTGTTGGGTTTTTTGTTTTATCTTGTCTTCTCTTTTCCTTTTCTGTAGCCTTCAATGCTATCTTTTAACATTCTTCTACTTTTCTAGGGTTATTCAAAGCCAACTCATCTTGTATATTCATTCTTAAGCCACCCAAGTACCTAGCAATTTTCTCATATTCATTTTCATTGTGATTATACCTCATACTCAATCTATAAAATTCTTCAGTGTATTCCTTTACATCCATTTCCTTTTGTCTCAAATTTTGCAAATTCTTAAACATTTGAACTTGATAATTTGAAGGGAGAAACTTACCTTTTAACTTAGACACCATCTTGTCCCAATCCACAATCATGAATTGCCTTGTTTCCTTCTCTTTGGCTTTAAATAATACCAACATACTGTAAGATGGGGTTAGAAATCAAATAGAATAGATAAAGTGATAGCCAACACCTCTAAACTATTAACCTCATCCAAACAAGAGAATACAAACAAATGGAGATTTCAAAATGAAATAAAATAAAATAAAGTACTCCCCATATTGTAGTTGATTCCTTCTCTTGCTCTCCTATTTCTCCCTTTACAAATATGCCCTCAGATTTGTAGTGTGACTTGTGCAAATACTTGCAAATGATAAGTAGAAAGTTGGAGAATAATGGTTGTTAAGCTGAAAATGGAGAAGGAAGGTTGCTTTTATAGACAACCATTCGAATGGACGGTTGAGATTAATCTTCTAGAAAGATTCCAAGATCAATGGATGGGAATGCATGAGAGGGATGTTATGAAATGGATGGTTGAGATTAAGCCTAAGAAAAGATGCCAATATCAATGGTCTAGAATTGATGCACCAAGAATATGCTATTCTTGGAGGAATCATGATAGGAAGACATGCAAAGACATGTAAGCCATGACAGACATGCAGGCTAGGATAGGCATGCAAGGAAATGCAGGGACATTCAAGCTATGACATGAAATGAATGTTATGACAGGGGATTATGACAGGGTATCTTTGACCAAGTGGTGCATAAATAATTTATTTTAAATTATTTATTCAAAAATGGAAGAAATGGACAAGTGAAAAATAAATAATTTATTTAAATAATTTATATGAAAATAGAGGAAATGGACAAGTGGAAAATAAATAATTTATTCAAATTATTTATTTGAAAATAGATGAAATGAACAAGTGGAAAATAAATAATTTATTCAAATTATTTATTTGAAAAAAATGAAAAGAGGAGCATTTAATTAAATTTATTAATTTAATTAAATGGAGAGATAGAAATTAGACCTTAAATAATTAATTTAGATTAATTATTTAATAGGGAAGGTGGCATGGGATAGTTAAATGATTTTAATAATTATTTAACTATGGAAGAATTAAAGGACCATGAATAGATAAATAATTAATGGTAATTATTTAACTATAGATGAAAGATGACCAAATAATTAAATAAATAATAATTTATTTAACTATTGAAGAAGAGGAAGAAATTAGTGACACAATTAGTTTATTTAATCGGTCAAGATAGAATAAATATTAGAAAGTGAATTAATTAAATAAATATTAAAAATTATTTAATTAATAGAGGAATGTAATCAAAGATAATTGAATAACTAGAATTATTCAATTATTGAAGGACGAGGATGAAGAAAAATGATGCTCGAAGGCTTAGGAAATTTTTATGTGTCTACATTTTGCCCCTCTTTGTCATAATGCAACATGTCGCATTGTGACAAAGAAAAATAAGTTAAAGTCATGCCCTGATGCAAAATAAGATGAGGAAGAATGATGAGGGTTATGGTATGCCCCCTTGAGAGGATCGACGGGTTCCAAGAACATGAGTGTGCTCTCGAAATTGATGAGAAGACTAGAGGATGAAAGATAGAAGAAGTGTTAGCTTGGAAGGGGATGGATATTAGCATGGAAGAGAAGGGAGGATGAAGATGGAAAGCTAGATGAAAAAAAGAAAGATAGGGGAACCAACTTTCATACTTACATTTTTATATTTATCATCATTGGGTAGATTATTGTAATGGCCAACAAACACCATGGTATGACATAGACCAAGGTGTGCAAGGTCGTACCATCACATGAGATAAGTAGTCACAGACAAGGATGATCATGACTCATAAAAAAAGGCACATTTGCCCCAGTCTTTTTGTCATAACCAACCGCAAGCAAAAAAAGACAAGAAAGACAAATCATGAAACATCGTTGCTTCTCTAAATCCTATTTCTAGGACATCCTCGAGAAACTAGCAACATAATTACCAAAAAGGACAAAATAAAGCCAAAACCATCATCATGATACATCGCTGCTTTTCTAAATTCTAGAGTCAGGACATCACTAAGAAAGTAGCAACATGAGTGTCAAAAGACAAAACAAACCTCATGATACGTCGCTGCTTCTCTAAATCCTGTTGTCAAGATCTGGCTGAAAAACTAGTAACATGATGAAAAATCAATAGACAAGTGCCAAGTGTTTTCAAAGTGTTTTAATGTCAAGATGCCTGGTTTGATGTCGAGATGCCAGGGTGTCAAGGTTTTGACGATGATAAGATGACGAGTGTCGAAGATTACCAAATTTAGGAAGGACACATCCTGAATAATGTTGATGTCAAGAGGAGAAACCCCCAAAAGTTGAGAGGATCCCTCAAAATTCCAGGTGACAGTGACGATGCCTAGGAAAGACACATCCTAAGGCATAAATGATGGGGGTTGTTCTTTAGGACACATATGAAAGAACATTGATGTCAAGAGGAGTAGTCCTTAAATGTCAAGAGGATTGCTAAAAATGTCGGATGACGATGACGATGCCTAGGAAGGACACATCCTAGGGAATGATTAAATGATGGGCTACCCTTCAGAAGGACACATCTGAAGAGTAAGCAAGATTTGACTAGCTTGACTAAGTTTGACTGAGATTGACTGATTTTGATATGCCAAGATGATTGTCATGTTCCATTGACAGATTGTCGAAGTTCACTTGGGTAGATTGTTCATTCAAGTTTAAAGACTATTTCATGTGTGTGCAAAAATTATGCAATGAACCCTAATGGACTGACCTAGTGTGGCCTCGGGGGCCCATCGACAGATGGCCTTGCCTATGTCATGCACTTAGAGACCTCATACTTCGACATGACCAAAGACTTTGTCTTGTTGATGAAATATTGAGTCATGATTTATTTTGACAAACCTAATAGGACTGACCTAATGTCTCGGGGACTTGAAGATGAGTCTTGCCTACGTAGCAAATGTGCAGAGACAACGTAGTTCGACAATGATGAAGACTAATCAAGACTTGAATTGACGTGACTATGTTGACTGACAAGATTCTGTTTTGGAAGTTTTGTGTTTTCTTCAAGACATTTTTTGACTTTTAGGTCTTTTTTCAGGACATTTTCTAATGTTTAAGTCATTTTTTAGGACATTTTCTAATTTTTAGGTCTTTTTTAATTAATTTTTTTTATTTTTAGGTTTTTTTTAAGGACATTTTTTGATTTTTAGGTCTTTCTTAAGACATTTTCTGATTTTTAGGTCTTTTTTCAGGACATTTTCTAGTTTTTAGGTCTTTTTTAGGACATTTTCTTATTTTTAGGTCTTTTTGAATGATTAAAGAGGATAATGACAAATGCATGTGATTGATGCCTACACATGAGAATCCAAAGGAAAACATGGCTGTGCCCCTAGTTAAGTTGAATACCAATTGACAGGTGATGACAACATTGTTTGACATGGGAAGGACACATCCCAAAACAACATGAGTATGACGATAATGTGACGAAGGTATCAAGGTTTGCAGCCGGGCCAAGAACAAATTCAAGTAATGTTTTGGATAATATGCTTGTATGGATGAAACTCATGGCTTTTGGAATGACTTGGTTGGGACGATGGAGTGATGGAGTATCCTTAGACCATTTGACAAGGGAAAGCCAAGATAGGTGACAAACATGAAAGGGTGAGAGGTGGCCTTGGTAAAGGATGGGAGACATGAGACTAAGGGAATTGTCATATGATTTTCTAGGACTATGTTGTATAGGGATAATGATAGAAATGACAGAATAGTTTGTGAGAAAAGGATTGACATGTCAAGAGTTTTTCCCAAAGCATAATTTCTGTGTGTCAATTTTATGTCAAGACCAAGGTAGGTGGGAAAACGGGTGAAAATGATATGGATGAAATGGATGGATGCCAATGTTAAGAGGAAAGCATGGGAAATGAGACGACTTGCCCCCAAGTGTAAAAGTCCACACAGATGATTTATTTTACAAATGATGCCTGTTTGCCAGGTTTTCACCATTGGATGAAATTTTTCTTTTTACTATTTTCTTGACCTTTTATTTTATTTTTTAGTGTCACCAAGATGCCTGTTTGCCAGGTTTTCATCAAGGTGATGTTTTTTTCAATTTTTTTTTTTTTTTGTTCTTGGATAGCCTAGATGCTTTAGATGACCACTGACTGCTCTGAATCCAGTAACAGTGTCAATGTAGAGACTGGTGCCATGATGTTCCAATAATATCCTTTCTAAAGTAGCTACCTTGTCAGGATCTTAGCGCTTACATACAACTGATTGATGTCATCATGGTCCTTTCCGATATTAGAATTGGCCTTATCAGAATACGCACATCGTGATAAAGTGCCATGAGAGTCATTATGATAAAGAGTTTCTGCCAAGATGCGATGGATTTGTGACATGGGATTTTTGGACTTTAGGTGAGATGTAGGATTATGGCGGATGATGGTAGAGATGGATGGATTTTTTTGGATGTTTGGATGAATCACTTTTTATTTTCCAAAATTGGTATGATGGATGATGGATTTTGGAGGGATGGAATTTGGAACCAACACCTTTAGATGCCTTGCATGATGACCCTTTTGAAGGAGGTGGACATTTATGATATGTGGGAGTCCTCTTGTCTTGTGGCTCCACATTTTGATTAACTTTTTCTTTTGACATATTTTCTTTGCTTGATCCACTTTTATTTGGGATCCATTTTAATTTCATTTGTCCACTTGTCTTTTTTTCTAATTCAATGGCCTTTGACAGTTGATTTTGACTTTGTAAGACTTTTGTTTTTGTTGGTTCCAAAAGGAAGGTTTAAGATGTTGAGAATGATGGTTTATGGTGTGGGTGGATGAGGTGTTGGCAGCAATATTATGACAAGGATCACTCATGGACTCTATTTTGATGTTTGTATTTGACAAGGTTGCCCCCAGTATCAAGGAGGTTCCACTGACATCATTAAATTTTCCAACTGAAGAATAGCCAAGACCTTGATGTTTGTAATTTTCCTGGAGCTGTATTGGTTCTTGAATGCCTTGCTCGTGTATGCCTAGTCCTTTTCCTTGATAATGCATGCTTTGACATATTCTATTTGCGATGGGGTATTTATTGTTTTGAAAGCAAGATTATAACCCATCATGATGTATGTGGACATTGTCACCTGGAATATTTTCGTCGACAAGAAATCTTGCTCTGACAAAGATAGATGACCCTAGTTGATAAAGTGTCTTAGCTTCATTGTCATGTTGGCCATATTTTTGACTGATATCTTTGGTCCGATCTTTTGACATGTCAAATTCAGATGGTTCTATGGTTGCTTCCAAGTCGATGTCAAAACCGTCTTTATGTTCATTGTCATAGATTCTACTAGATTCATCTATAGCTTGATCATTTGCAAATATATCCATAGAAGACTCTTGTTTTGGAGTAAGATCGTCTATGTGTCCCATGGAGGCATTGTCTCATTTTGGAAAATGGATATGCCCAGAGTTTGGATAGGGTCATCTTCACGTGTTTGATCATGAATGGCATAAAGGTCAAGTAGTGGATCATTTTGGATTTCTTGGTCAATGGTAGGGTCTTGGTCAAAGATGGGATTGTCATGGATGATATAACTAGGAATAAAATCATTATCAAGGATAGGAATACTTTGGATGTCATGATTGTTTTGAAGGACATCTTCAATGGACTTTGAGATAGGGTCATGGGATGGACTACCTTGTTCTTGACATGAGGGTGACATTATAATGTCATGCTTTGGGCTTTCATTTTGACATGTATCCTCAAGTTTAGACAATGGGATTTGACTTTGATTAATGATAGAATTTTCATGACTAAAAGTGGCTTTTGAGGGGGTGACTTGAAAAGGATTAATGGATGAAGGACTAGGATAAGACATAAGGACTTGGACTGGGCTAGTATGTGAAGGACTAGGATATGACATGGGGACTTGGACTGGATTAATAAGGTATGATGTGGAGACTTGACATGAGTTGGTAGATGGTTGATAAGGCATGTAGACTTGGACGGAATTGGTAGGTGAAGGACTAGAATATGACGTGGAGACTTGTAATGGACTAGTGGACAGTTGGTTTCCCTTGTCAAGGTTAGGATAAGGGTGATAAGTGGATGTTTGTTGTGAATTAATGGCATGATTTATGTTAAGTGACTATTGATGGTGAGGGTAGACAGATGGAGGTCCCAAAGTATTTATGTCAAAGCCTCATGGTAACTTAGCCCCTTGGTCCAAAAGCATGGATAGATACCTTTGAGGGTCATGTAAGACTAATTTTTCTACAAAGGAGGCTATATCAGGATTTTTCATTGTAGCTTTTAAGTCTTTTATGTATACTCATCCATTTTGGTCTCTTTGTATGAATGGTTTAGAAGGATTTTGTGATGAAAATGGCATGTTCATGTTGTGAAATGGGTCAGAAAAAGTCCAATGTTGGTTCATGTCATAAGTGTTATTATCAATGTTGGGATTGAAATCTTGTCCAAAGTTTTCCATTTGTTCTCTTTGTCTTTAAAGCCTAGTCTCAACCATAAAAGGGGATTGCTCAAATGAGGATGATGACAATGCAAGTATGACACTAGCCTATTTTTTTGGATTTTTTAGATAAAGGATGACAATGCAAGACTATGTTTTTGGATTTTTTGGATAAAGGATGACAATGCAAGACTAATTTTTTTGGATTTTTTGACAATAAGGGATGCAATATGACAATGTTGTCTAGAGAAAATGACTAATGCCAAAAGACAATGAAGACTAGGATGACAAGTTATGACACTATTTTTGTTTTGTTTTGTTTTGTATTTTTGGAGGATGTCAATGCAAGGTGATAATGATGTTTTCCTAAGGAAAATGACCAATGCAAGGTGATAAATTGTTAAGAAAGGATTTCAAATGCCAAGGTGATAGTGAGGACTAATGTGAAAATGTTGGTTAAGGAAATGACCAATGCAAATTCTAGATGCCAAATCAGGACTATGATGACAATATTTTGGATTTTAAAGATATGCAAGGTGAGGACTAAAATGATTTGGATGTCTAAAGTATGCAAATGCAAAGGTCTAAAATGATTTGGAAAAATGTTTCCTAACCACCCTATGCTTGATCTATGTCTCAATTTTGGAATATCAAAGGACTTGTTTGAAGGACTAAATGACAAGTAAGTCTTCCTAGCTAGACTTTTGAGTTAGAAGGATCTCACAAAAGGACAATGACTAAACAAGATAATGATGTCTAAGTCCAATGATAACCTAATTTTGAAAGTCAAGATTTTGCAAAGTGATGTAAGGTTGTCCTAATCCAGAATATGCAAAATGAGATGAGGACCTAAGTTTTTGGTTTATGATTGAAAATGCAAATGGTGAAGCCTAAGGATGAAGCTAAATATTTGCAAAGATGGCCCTATGGTAAGATGCAAGCTAAAGTGTACAAGGAATGAGAGATTTGAGCAATTTCATGATTTGGTTTTGACATAAGACTTCTAGGCTAACACTGTTGTTTTGATGTTTTATTGAAAAGTTTGAGTTGGTTGAGGTTTTGTGTCTAGATTTGTGAATATTGTGTATATTGTTTGAAAATCTAGAAAACACTTGCCAAGCACAATGTTTTGGTGTATGCAAACACACATGATACAAGCACAATTCTAATAGGCCAAGGGTTTGTATACTTGGTATAGCCCACCGATATACCCTGGATTGGTGCTAAACACCTTTCCTTCTTGAGAGCGGATAGCTTAGAAGTTTGGTGGCACTGGCTCCCCTCCACGGCTCATTAATGTCATTCGGGCACACCAACTTCAGATTCTTGGGTCATCACTTCCCAAGAATTGCTATCTCTACTCAAGGGAGTCAGTAGTGAGTATCTTCGGGCATGATACTGTACCCTGCACTATACCAAGCAATGGCTAAAAATGGTTGGCCTCTAAAACAAAAAGGTGTCTAGTTAGGGCATCCGTTCGAGTGGCCACACATGGGGCAAGAGATTAATCACCAATTAGGTGGAACTCCAGCCTAAAGAGGTTATGCTCAACAGGGTTTATGGGAGTACTACTCCGTCCATGTGACACATCTGCACTCGTGGTACTTGAACTTTCCTCAAGCACCCATTTTATATTCTAGTTGGAAGTGTCTTGGTTTTAGCCTGTTACCGATCGAGTTGTCCCTTAAGGTGAGTACTTTTTCCCTTAAGGCAGGCCCATTTCTAGAAATAATAACTGTTTCTCTTACACCTAGGATCACTCGAAAGCGCAAGGGGAGAGAATAATTCAATTATTAAGTTGTAAGGGTGACAAAAATAAGGTGGGTCTGGCTTTCTGATCACCTAGTTTTCACAAGGTGAGAGCATAATCACCTACCACCTTCAAGCACAGTCAGTTAAAATCAAGCACATGTTCATTTTAATGCACCAATGGAAGTGTTCCTAAACTAGAAATCACAAACACCTTGTTTGAGAAATGAGTCTTCGACTAACGGAGCTACAAAACCACAAATTAGTAGTTTCATAAGTGTCTTGGACCAACGAGAAAGCTGCAAAAAAAACTAAGTTAGAAAAAAAGATTAAAAACCAAACTAAAAGTTAGTAAATAATTAAACTAGAAAATAAAAAGACTAAACTAAGAAAAAAGAATTAAAGAAAACTAAAAACTAAGAGCTCAATTTTTTTGTTGCTCCAAAAGAAGTAGTTTTGGGAACCCCATTTCAAAGCCACACGCTACAAACAAAAGATTAGTAAACCCAAAAAAAATTGAATGAAAACAACAAACTAAAAATAGTGATAACTTTCTCACAACTAAACAAAACTTTAAATTGTAGATATCTATGGAAAGCTAAGACATATAGCTTCAAAACCCAAAAAACATTTTGCAAAATTCTACACAACAAAAATATTATAAACAAAAGAAAAATCGGATTTTAATAACTAAACCTTAAAAAGTTGTGATCAGTAAAATAGCCATAACTTTCTCAAATCTTAACAAAATTTCAAACCATTTAATATTTCAGAAAGCCAAAAATGAGGCCTAAAAAACCCATAAAATGTTTTAAAATAATCCATGCGTCTATTTTTTTGTGCTCCAAAGAAGATGATGGGATTTCACATAAATTGTTGGCTGTAATCTGCAATACAACAAAAACAAACAAACCAATTTCTCTGCAAGAAAACAAATGTCAAGTTCATGTCGGGTTCACCAATGTAAGATGGGGTTAGAAATCAAATAGAATAGATAAAGTGACAACCAACACCTCTAAACTATTAACCTCATCCAAACAAGAGAATAAAAACAAATGGAGATTTCAAAATGAAAGCAAATAAAATAAAGTACTCCCCATATTGTTGTTGATTCCTTCTCTTGCTCTCCTATTTCTCCCTTTACAAATATGCCCTCAGATTTGTAGTGTGACTTGTGCAAATACCTGCAAATGATAAGTAGAAAGTTGTAGAATAATGGCTATTAAGCTGAAAATGGAGAAGGAAGGTTGCTTTTATAGACAACCATTTGAATGGGCGGTTGAGATTAATCTTCTAGAAAGATTCCAAGATCAATGGATGGGAATGCATTAGAAGGATGTTATGAAATGGATGGTTGAGATTAAGCCTCAGAAAAGATGCCAAGATCAATGGTCTAGAATTGATGCACCAAGAATATGCTATTCTTGGAGGAATCATGACAGGAAGACATGCAAGGACATGCAGGCCATGACAGACATGCAGGCTAGGATAGGCATGCAAGGACATGTAGGGACATGCAAGCTATGACATGAAATGAATGTTATAACAGGGGATTATGACAGGGTATCTTTGACCAAGTGGTGCATAAATAATTTATTTTAAATTATTTATTTGAAAATGGAGGAAATGGACAAGTGGAAAATAAATTATTTATTTAAATTATTTATTTGAAAATAGAGGAAATAGACAAGTGAAAAATAAATAATTTATTCAAATTATTTATTTGAAAATAGAGGAAATGGACAAGTGGAAAATAAATAATTTATTCAAATTATGTATTTGAAAAAAATGAAGAGGAGCATTTAATTAAATTTATTAATTTAATTAAATGGAGAGATAGAAATTAGACCTTAAATAATTAATTTAGATTAATTATTTAATAAGGAAGGTGGCATGGAATAGTTAAATGATTTTAATAATTATTTAACTATGGAAGAATTAAAGGACCATGAATAGATAAATAATTAATGGTAATTATTTAACTATAGATGAAAGATGACAAAATAATTAAATAAATAATAATTTATTTAACTATTGAAGAAGAGGAAGAAATTAGTGACTCAATTAGTTTATTTAATCGGTCAAGATAGAATAAATATTAGAAAGTGAATTAATTAAATAATTATAAAAAAATATTTAATTAATAGATGAATGTAATCAAACATAATTGAATAACTAAAATTATTCAATTATTGAAGGACGAGGATGAAGAAAAATGATGCTCGAAGGCTTAGGACATTTTTATGTGTCTACACATACAAGTGTATGACCCTTAAGCTTTGTTTTGGAAATCTTCACTCTCTATTCTTCAGGAATCTCTTCACATTCAAAATAGTTATCCAAAAAAGCTATCCAATGTAAAAATTCCTCTTTATTCAAATTACCACCAAATTTTTTCACATCTATTTTTACCTTGTATTTGTCACCTTTTACTACCTTTATCAACTTGGCTATTCTCTAGTCTTTTGGATCAATCTTTTCTTCAACATCCTCAAAATCTTCATCATCTTCTTCCTCTAACTCATTTCTCTCAACTGCTTCTCTTCTCTTATTGGTTTATAAGGCTACCAATCTCTCTTTCAGCTCTCTAAATTTTTTAATGTACTAGTTTATCAATTCATCCATCTCCTTTGTTGTGTTCTTTGCTTTTGGAGGCATCTTTACAATCTTGCCTCTCCACCTTCCAATCTTTCTCTCACAATCTTCAACTCTCTTCTACAAAAATCTAGTACTTTTGATTTGATACCACTTTGATGCAATAGGGGGAGGCCTGCAACACACAAACACTCAATTCCAATCTTCAAACATAATTTTTAGAACATAAACTCTTCAAAATCTCACCATCTCTTCAAGTTCGCTCTTTCCCTTGTAGCACTAGAAAATCACTAAATCAAGTATCTTTTCACAAACACCCCCTTTCAAATAAAAAAACCACTCACATCAAGGAACTATTTCAATGTAAAAAAACATGTCAAACAATCACCAAGGGTTATCTTATAGAAAATTTCTTAAATTAGGTTTTATATGCCTTTAAGGGCTCGAATTAGCCCAATTTTACAAAGGTACCACCTTCTAAACTTTTTCAAAATCTCTAAAAATTTAGGGATGAAATTAAAATGTCTCAAAACCTCAAATTCCTTAATCAAACCTCGAAAAATTCAACCACCAAATAGATAATCATTAAAACCCTCTTCCTAGGCCTAAAAACCCTAGGGTTTAATGGATATCGTACTTCCCAAACACTCTAGAACCTAAAAAACTATTCAAAAAAGTCTTAAATTCCATGTACATACTCAATCCATCATAAAAAAATTCTTCCCAATGCAAAAAATAAATTTTCCACCCTTAAACCTCCAATTTCACTTGGAAACCTTCAAAATTCAAACCTAGGGCTTCACACCCTACTCACTTCTAGACCTTCCCCCACATAGATTAACCATTCCCACACAAAAAAATACTACCTCATATCCATCCCATTGAATTACATGATTCATAGTTGGTGGGATGGAGTGACATGATGTTGAAACCTTCAAACTTACAAAAACCCTTGTTTCAATTGGTTTGAGAAAAATGGAGTTTAAATGCATAAAATTAAAGGTGAAGGATTCAAATTTGATTTAAATGAAAGAAGGAACAATTATCTATATTAAACACCACAAATTTGAACCAAAAAAGTATAGTACATACTATACAAACTATTGTTACAACACAAAATATAGAAAATTTGAGAAAATCGACCTTTTTATTCAATCTTCAATCTTCAAAATGACTTCAACAACCCTTTTTGGAGGTTATCAAGGCTTTTAAATACATTTACCTCCAAAAAAAACCACTTCAACTTCCACAACTACCATTTGAAGGAGGTGACCATTGGTCTCCCTCTTTGAGGCATTTCACACTTTATATTATTCTAAATTAATATTAAGCACTCTTTTTGCATATTTTGAAAACCTTACCACATAGACCCATAAATACTATAAAAAATGACCAATTACATAATAAAGTGGTCTTAATGACCTTATTTTAAGACAAAAATCATAATTCTAAAGTCTATATTTCAAAATCTTGAATGGACACAACTTGTTTAATGGCCCTCCTGCACCAACACGATGCTTAGTAAAGCCTAGTTTGGGTCTGCCTTTCTTTATTTATCCTTATTTATGTCTTAACTAGTCCTATTTTTCATCCACAAGCCCTACGAATTATATATTTTTCTAGCTAATCCTGACATTTTCCAATGGAGAAATGATCATTTGATAATCTTTTCTGAGTGTCCTTGATTTTTGGGTTAGGACTAAGATGCCACCTAGGGAATATTTTTCCTCGAAAGGTCTTGGTACCCTAATTTTTAGGTATCTTAAATAGATCCCTTTTTGGAGTTTATACCTTGAAGTTCATGCCTCAGGACTAAGATGCCACCTAGGGAGTCTTTGTCCCCCTTGAGGTATTTTCAGGATTCAATTTCAAATTATAGCAAATTTAGCCTCCTTTAATTAATGAATTTATATGTCAACTTACTATGGTGTAATTTTGGGATATTAAACATAGATAAGTATAAATAAAAGGTTCCTTCTCTCATTTTCTCATAACAAGAAATATAACAATCCAAGCATTCTCCTATTCAAGAGTATTTCAGTAAGCATTTGGTGCCATCATCAAGATTCAAGCATCATATCAAATATCCTCTTGCATCATGTGTTTTTTTGTGCTAAAATGTGTGATATAGAGGTTTTTATTCAAGAAAGCAATTCAAGTCCATATCTATCAAGTATTTCTTTGATTCAAGATCCATATCTATCAATTATTTCTTTGATTCAAGATCCATATCCATTGTATCCATTTCACACAAGTTTGTAGACTTTATAACAAGGGTTTGGTGAGTTTTAACATTGCATGTTGTTCATTCATCATTACATCCTTCATTTCATTTCATTTCAAGGTTTAATTACCAAGGGGTTTGACCAAGGAAAATGCCCATTCACTAACAATAAACAAGTTTTTTTTATCTCTTGTGTATTTGTGATTGTAGATTTAGGTTGAAGACTTGAAGATAATTTGGAGTGAAAATTTGCAAAGTTGTCATCTTCACAAAAACTCACCTATAGGCTAAATCCAAAACTTTCAAATCCTAAGATTGGAGAAGAAGGAAGTTTAGACATCAAGCCTCAAGACCACATTTAGAGATTGCAAAAATTCTAGATGGGACTAAATTTCCACCTAGGATATCTTAGTCCTCCTAGGGATATTTTTCAGAAATTCTTTTAGATCTGGTTCTGACATTGAAATATTTCACATCTTCCTTGAAAAATAGCAACGGGACTAAAACAATAGTAAGGTCATATTTTTCCTCCATACCATATTTTGATAGCTTGTTTACATTTCTAGAATCCTTTTGCATTTTCATACTTCCCAAGTACACACATCCTAACTCCCTATTCTATAATTTTATCATTTACATCCCTCATTTAGCTTACATTACTAGGTTTTGTGAGTTCATTGCTTATTTTTCTTTTCCAAGAATTTTTTTGGTGGTGAACCCATAAAACCTTAAGAACCCCCTCCTAGGTCCTCCTTGTTGAGAATTGACTCACCTTGTGAGGTTGATATTCAATCTAATTAGGACTCCTAGGACATTTTTGAATGATTGTTGGAAAAAAGTGATACATCAATTTTTTTCCTTTTAATCACTTTGAAATGTGTGAAACCAGGTTTGAGACCCAAAAATGCGTAGGACTCATTTTCTCAAGGTGGTGAATGTGTCCTAGATCACTAAATTAGGGGTCATTCAACTAGAAACACTTGAATTATGATTGGGTAATGATTTGTGTTGGGATTATCTGAAAAAGATGCATTAAATGAGACTTTTAGTTGTAAAATTAGGCCAATTAATAATAAAGAAGCCCAATTATTAATGACAACCCTATAAAAGTGTGAAAGTGTGTTACAACACTTCACAACACTTCAGAAAAATACCATCTATGTTCATTAATTAGCAAGGTCCCAAGACCTAATGTGAGTATTTCAACCACATTACAACACTAAATCAAGGCATCATTAGGCTCAATTTTGTAAGGAGGGTCAAACATGTGTGAAAATTTCCTCGAAGACATTTTTCAACACTACATTTAGCCCCCACTTTAGTGAGAGGATGAACTTGGGTAAACCCACAAAAGTGGTTTGCAATTTTAATGAGGAAGGAAAACTTGTAAAAAATTAACCCATGCCAAAAAAATTCATGTTGGGGGTTTGAACTAACTAGTTGGTTCAAATGAGCCAAAAGAGGGTTCACTTGAGCCAAGGTTTGAGCAAACCCATTTTATGCATGTATGAACCAATCATCCAAAAAAATAAATGGAAACCCCTTTATGGAAGGGGGTTCGAATGAACCCTAGTTCGCTTGAACCCCTCGGGGTTCACTCAAACTCCCCCTTTCCCTAATTTTTGGCCTTGTTCACAAAATTTTTTTAAATTTTTGCACTTCAGAGCTTAGGTTAAAGATGAAAATGGTGGAGACTTCACAAAACCAACTAGAATTAGGTAGTTCTCAGAGCAAGCTATCCAAAAATTATAATTTTAATATGTTTTGGTTCTATTATGTTTTTTTTTTTAGTTTTATTAAACATAGGTTTTTCACCGAAAATCAAGCTTTCTATTTTGCACATGTGGAAAAATAGCAGATTATCAAAAAAACAAAAAATATCAGTGCACCAGATACTGAAGTCCTTGATCAAACAAAAGGGTATGCACAACATTATGATGGGCCAAAAAGTGGCAATTTGATGGGTATGTGTTGGGTATGTGGCTAATGACCTTTTTTTTACCCAAATTTGATGAAACGAAAAGGGTTTTTAAAGGAGATTCTTACCTTTCCACCAACATAAATTATTCTTTACTTTTAATTTAATAAATAATTATTATTCATTTTCTATTTAAATTTTGAATAAAGTCCTAATTGATAGGTTGATTGAAAAACATCTATAGCTTTCAAATGGTAGCACATTTTTTGAATCTGAAAGATCCGTCAGATTATATGCTTCACATACTATAGGATTAAAAAAATAAAAGTGAATTGTATGAATTTTTGACCAAGTTAAGGTGGTCATACATACGAGTTTTTATATTTTTTAAAAGAGGTATTCAAAAATTCATAATTAATTATTTACTTAGGAAAAAATTACAAAAAAATATGTATCACATCAGGACATGAGTCCTCTACTTATATATATAAACTATTATGAAAAAATATTATAATTTTATTATGGTTAGGGGAGTCACACAGACACCCACTTCTTATTTTTTCCCTGAAATTTAAGTACTACTACATTGAAATTTCAATTTTTTACCATTTGAATAGATTTTTGTTTCTTTAAAATAAACCTAGTAGTTTAGAAACTACATTCAATTTGCTACAAATTCTATTCTTAAATATTTTTGAAATAATATAGATAATTTATTCAATTTTTTACACCAAGTTTCCTAACTCTATTTTTTCTAAAAATTTTGCCACTTAAGGGACTACTTTTTCCATGATGATCCTGCACATACCTAAAAAAAATGAATTTCGATACATACAAAAAAAGTTACTCTTATATAGTCATGCTTTGTTTGAATTGTAATTGGTTTGACATCAAAACTTTATTAAAGAGAAAAATTGAATAAAAAATTTCCAACCAATTGGAAGCACTAGATATTAGAGTTACAAATATATATTTGAAAGAATAAGAATTTTATCCTTCATAGAAAAAAAGTTATGCATTATACAGTGAGTGTCACTTTTTAAAAATGTTGTTATATGAAAAAAACTATTTTTCAAGGGAGATGGAAAAATAAGTGTAATATAATTCCAAAAAAATTGAAAAAAATATATTTAGAATCTATAGAAAAAATGTCACAAAACTCTAGTTTGCATCATCTTCAAATTCCTCATGGTTTAGCAGCTATAGGTACCCGAAAGTGAAGGTTTAGTTAAAAAAATTGTTTCAGTGTCTAGTTTGGCCAAAAATTGTAAACCACTATTGTGGGATCACCCACTTTCTTAAAAATAACACTAAAATAGATAAACTCTCTTCAAGAGGGGTCCAAATGTACCAATTCCAGTAAGACGAGATGACAATGATCAAGAGGGGTGATCAAACCCCCAAGATAAAGATCCCATGACAAACCAATATAGACACAAAAGAACACACATGGAAATGATATAAAGAACAACCAAAAAGCACAAGCATGCACTGCCAAAGATGAAAACGTTAAATAAAATAAAAGAGTCATATCAAGCTTTGACCATTTTTTCATCATGGTTTGGATTAGGTCTAGGCTATTTGTCCAAAAAATGTAGGCTCACTCTAAGGCAAAGAAACTTCGAGCTATCTGCTAGGTGAGGATCTAAAAGAGGTGAGACACATACAAACGTGGTTGTATGCACACGTACTCACACATGAGTGGCTAAAGAAAATTCATGCCACATTCGAGCTTCCCATCAAACCATACCAAAGTTATACCCCCTGATAAATTTAATACGAAACCATAGAAAAGTAGTCTTTGAGATTTATGATGCAAGGAAAACTTCATATTCTTAGAGCTCATGAACAAACAAGATGGTTCTACAGGCATACAAGTTGTATTTTGCAAGGCAACTATATAATTGAAAATGCACATGCAAAATGTAAATAATGTTCATAGGAGTCTTAGTTAGTTCATGTGAGGTCTTAACTTAGGGAACATTATGCCTAATGTCTCCAAGAGATGATCGATCAAATAATAAAAGATTTACAACTTAGGGGATGCAACGCATTGCATCAAGCCACTAAGAGGAATGTAATATGCTAAGATAGATCATTCTCTTGAAGAAAATCACACCTAATGTCATCCATAAAGAGAAAAACACATTGGAAGAAATAAGAAGAATTCACCTTGAACCAAGCAATGAAAAAAATGCAAAATAATAATGCCAATGTATTTCCCCACATTAAGTAAATTGCTAAACACCATACTATGAGAAATTACTTCAAAGTAGTGATGAAACATGCAAACAAAAGGAAGACATGTGAGCTAACTTGGAAAGCCCTATGCCAAGTCTTACATTTCCAAATGAAGCTATGCCATGTAAAAGAAAAGAGAAAAGGTGGTTGCACCAAAAATGAAAATGCCAAACACATGAAGGATCTATGGATTTGGGGTTATTATGTTCTTGCTACAATGTTGTTATAGAGAGCTTGGAACTATCATCATTCCGCAAATACACATAGAACTAGAAGAATGACACAAAGAGAGTGAAACCAAAGAAAAACCTTTCAAGTCAGCATGGAGGAGACATGTTCATGTCTCAATGCCTTGCATCATCCCCAAAAAGAAAACATGAGACAAATGAAAAAAGATAAAGGAAAATATTTTGGGTCAACATGGAAGAGACATGAATTTCTCAACACCTTGTGTCATTCCCAAAAGGAAAAATAAGACAAATGAAAAATAAAAGGAAAAATATATATGGCATAGAGAAGAATGAAGGTAATAATAGAGGAATGCCACAAAGAGAGAGAGGACATTGAATAGATCATCATGGAGAATCACATTACACACATACAATCACATAAAAAAAAAAGAAAAATAAATAATGCAAAAGTCTAGTAAGGCACATGCAAGTCAACCTTAAGAAGGTCGTCTACATCCCAATTATGTTCAATATATACCAAAGGTGGACAATCAACCAAAGGGACAATGAAAAATGAATTACTAGGACAAGGCTATCTACTTCTTATAAACATTGAGTGCAAGACAAGAATGAACTGAGGTAGGTGATGGGAAAGATCATGTAATAGTGAGAACACAAGAATCTACAACTATTACATGATAAGGGGTGAAAGGGTCCCACCCTAGGAAACTCTTTCTAACATATCAAGTCTTTTTGAATATTTTTTCTAAAATACAACACTCATCAGTACTATGTCCAAGAATTTTATGGTAATGATACTATGATATGTTTGTGTTCAAGATTAGGATTTGGTTTCTGATCTTCTCTTATGAGAGGTAATTTAATCAATCCTCTATGTAAGAGTAATTTTAAATTCCTTTCAGTGTCAATTGGAAGATAAGGGAAATGAAGTTTCTTTAGTTTGTAAGGTCTTTTGTGTTTGCTACATTCATCAATTTCTCAAATTGATTGTTGAGGAGGACCTAAGGTGATCCTATCATCCTTGTCATTGTTACAAATCATTAGTTGTTCTTTAGGAAGAAGGACATTCATATCACCAAGATGACCTTGATATCCTAACCCTTTTGTATTTTCAATTGGTATTTGCTCTAGGATATGATGAATTTCATGCTCACCTGTTGTGTCACATCCTTGTTTACTTAAGATTGTGAATTATTTTTTAGATCTCTTATAGGTTGATGGGAGTTTTTGTTATTTTGTAAGCATAAAATTGATGAGTACTTGCTTGCTTAGAGGAACTAGGTTCACCTATTGTAGGAAACTTAGGTTCAATTTTGGAACCTAGGAAAATTGAGGATGATGTGGATTAAGTGATATCAAACCCACATTCAAGGCTTCCACTCAAGGATAACCCTAGATATCTCAATGTAAAAAGAGAAAGAGATCTTGTAATAGGGTTGTCCTCAGGGATGAAAGAAGACTAATAAGGGGTTCACCAACAAGTTTTGACCTGGAAAAGACAATGAAATGCAAGATGAAATACAAAATCCTAATTGAATGAAAACTAACACTAAATGGCCAAGGATAGTGAATGAAATGAAACAAAAAACTACAAAATAGAATGTGTGCACCTAGAAATTTGGAAGTGGATGGATGGAGATTTGGAACATTGGAAATTTAGACTTTATTGTTGAATGAGTCTCATTCACCAAGCTAGGTGAATTAGTAAATATTCTAGAAAACTATGTAGGAACAAAAATCTTCCGAAAGGGTATCCGAATCTATAAAATCCTAAAAAATAACTAGAATTGGGACTCATTTTCCAGAAGTGGCAAATCAGTCTAGTTGGGATTTTTTGAAGCTTGAAAGTTTGATAATGTTCTTCAATATCTACATTTTCCTTCATGATTGGTCTCTAGATCTAAATCTTTAATTTGCAACCTATAGGTCTTCTCCAAGATTCTCCTAGGCTTGATGACAATTTTGACAACTTTGGATGATTTGGAACTTTTCTTCAATCTTGCTCCTTAGGAACTATGGAACCTAAGCCTACAAATCACATAAAAATGAGAGGGAAAAATTTGTTGGGTTAGTGGATAGGGGTTTTCCCTAGTCAAACCCCATTTTGGAAATCAATCCTTGAAATGAAATCAAGTAGGAATACACAATGATGACTGAATAAAAGACAACGTTGCAACTGACTAAACCCTAGCAATAAAGTACAACAAATATGCTTGAGATGGTTGCAATGGATGTAGATCTTGACTCTTGCTTGAATGATGTTGATCTTGAACGAAATACTTGCTTGAATCATAAGCCCCACATCACAATTGTTACCATAATAAAAAATATGATGGATGAAATCTTTGAAATGATGATTGATGTTTGAAGAATGCTCAATTTTTTTTTATAATCTACCCTTCAATGCTCTTGAATACTCTTGTGAATGATCTTGAAATCAAACTTTCTATAACTTGATAGGTGACTTTATTGCTTGTTAGGATAAAATGAGTGAAAGAAACTTGTATTTATACTTAATTATGCTACAATTCTCAAAATTACAACACTACAAGCCAACATTAGATATAGGAGAATAAGATCCCACCAGAAATTTGAATTAATTTTTATTTTGGGCCACATGGGACTCATTCACCCAAGGTAGTGAATGAGTCCCATTAGACATAATGTATGGGACCAAAACCAAAAGTGCTTAGAAATGTGTGAAAACAAGTTTAAGGCCCAAAAATATACGTGTGACCCATTTTCCCAAGGTGGCAAATGAGTCCTAGATCACTAAATATGGGACACAGAAGCTAGAAACACCTAAATTATGATTGGATAATGATTGGTTTTGTGATTATCCTTGAAAATATGTAATAAATGAGGCTTGTGGGTGCAAAATAGTGCCAATTAAAGCATAAGAAAAACAATTATTAATGACAAGCCTAGAGAAGTGCAAAAGTGTGTTACAACACTTTACAACACTCTAAATAAGGAAATATTAAGATTAATTTTGATTAAAAAGAGGTTTATTAGATTTAGTTATTTGATAAAACCTTAGAAAAGTGTGTAAGTATGTTACAAAACTTCACAATACTTTGGCAAGGTGCTATTTAGTGTATGCATAGGATCATGATGGGCCAAAAAGTGGTGATATGATGGGTATGCGGCAACGAATTTTTTTCTACCCAAAATTGATGAAACAAAAATGATTTTTAAAGGAGATTCTCAGCTTTCCACCAATATAAATTATGATTTACTTTGAATTTAATAAATAATTATTTTTCATTTTCTATTTGAATTACGATTAAAGTTCTGATTGATAGGCTGATTGAAAAACATCTATAGCTTTCAAACGGTATCACATTTTTTGAATTCCAAACATGCATCACATTATATGCTTCACATAGTATAGGATTAAAAAAAAATGAATTTCATGAAGTTTTGACCAGGTTAAGGTGGTTAGACATACAATTTTTTTATATTTTTTAAATGTTGTAATAAAAAATTCATAATTAATTATTTACTTGGAAAAAAATTACAAAAAATATGCATCACATCGATACATGAGTTATCGATAAATTACTTGGACTAATTTAAACTAGACACAATGAATTGAATGAAATATAAATTTTGTAAAATGGAATAGAAAGGAAATAACAACAAACAGAAACTCAGAAACTATGTTTTGAATGCAAGAAAAATGCAGTGTAGAATTTGCACTAGGACTGATTCTCCCAAGGTGGCAAATGAGTCCTAATGAGAATATTTTTCAAAAAAATTTAAAAAAATTAATTGATTTTTATGTTTTTGATGTTGCAGGATCTGAATTCTAAACTATGCAAATACATTTTTTGTTTGATTTTCAATGAAATGGGATGAAAAAATGCAAGCTTTACAAACTTTCACTAATGAAAAATTAGAAACTCTAGAATGCCAATTAACTAATGTAAACCCTAATGCAATGTTAATGCAAGAAAGATCTAGGATGAAAATTCACTCCAAATCAGAATTATAATGTTCTCAATATAGGTTCACCAAAATGAAAAGTAGGAAATTTATAGGATTTTCTAGGGCTTGGGACCTAGAATGGCAATCTTCATTCACTTTCATTCAAGAACGAATCCTAGAGATCTCAAAGCAAAGGAAAAAGAGATCTTGCAATAGGGTTTTCCTAGATGTTGAATGTAGACTAATAAGGGGTTCACCACCATGTTTAGAATTGGAAAGATAATGAAATGCAAGTTAGAATGCTTAAACCTAGTTTGATGCAATGGCTTATAAAGTGACCTAGAAATGTAAATGAAACAATAAAGAAAGCTATAGGAAGGACTCTTTGCAACTAGAAATTTGAATATGACTGGAAGGACGTCTGAAACACTAGATATTTTTAATTTAATGCTAACTAGGAATCACTTTCTAAGTAAGGTGAATCGGTCAAAAATTTGGGTTTCTATGTGGGAATAGAATCTTCCAAATGGGTATCCAAATCTACAACAATTTGAATTTGGAGTAAAACGAGGACTTATTCACTAGAAGTGGTGAATCGGTCTACTTAGGGTTTCCTAAAACATCAAAGTTAGAATTTTCTCTTCTCAGTCTATGCAATCAATGTTTGGAAGTTTCCTAATTAGAATATCTGCAAATCAACCTATAGGTGCTCTCCAATGTTCTTCAATGCTTAATGACAACTTTGACAACTTTTAGGAACTTTTAAAACTTTCTACAACCTTTCTCTTCAATGTGTATTCAATCTAAACATGCAAATAACACACTAAAGAGAGGAAAAAATGTTGTTTTGGTAGTGGATAGGGGTTTTCCTTGGTCAAACCCCATTTTGGTAATCAAACCCTAAAATATAATAATATGGGAATGTAGAATGATGAATAAACAAAATGTGATGTTGCAACTCACCAAATGCTAGCAATAAAAGCATGCAAGCATGTATGAAGTGGTTCCAATTTATGTAGATCTTGACTCTTGCTTGAAGGTGATAGATCTTGAATGAAATGCTAGCTTGAATCATAAAACCCTACACCACAATTGTTAGCTAAAAAAAAAACATGATGCATGAAATATTTGACATGATGCTTGATGCTTGAAGGATGCTCTAAAATGCTTGATAATTTTCCCTTGAAGACTCTTGAATGCTCTTATGATTTCTCCAATGCTCTTGTGAACTCAACTTTTCTATAAGGATGTATACTTGAATGCTTGTTAGGATAAAATAAGTGAAATAACAATGTATTTATACTTAATTATGCAAGAATTCCTGAAAAATACAACACTACAAGCTAACATTAAATCTAGGAGGATAAAATCTCACCAAAAATTTGAATTATTTTTTTAGTTTGGATCACACAAGATTCAATCACCCAAGGTGGCAAATGAGTCCTATTAGGAATAATGTATGGGACTGAATTTAAAAATGCTTAGAAATGTGTGAAACCAGGACCCAAAAACCTAGGATGCACTCATTCGCCTAAGGTGGAAAATGAGTCATAGATCACTAAATATAGGGCCATTGAACATGAAACACCTGAATTATGATTGGGTAATGATTTTTGTTGGGATTATCCTCAAAAAGATGCATTAAATGAGACTTGTAGATCTAAAATAAGGCCAATCAAAGCATAAAGAAGCCCAATTATTAATGAAAACCCTAGAAAAGTGTGAAATTTTATTACAAGAGTTTAAAACTCTCTAAATAAAGTAGGATTAAGGTTAAAAGGAGATTTATTAGGTGTAGTCAATTAACAAAACTTTAAAAAGGTGCAAAAGTGTGTTACAACACTTGACAACACTTTAGGAAGGTACCATTTATGATCATAATTTCACAAGGGCCAAAAACCTAATGTGAATGTGTAAACCACATTACAATAGTAAATCAAGGCATCATTACACTCAATTTTTCAAGGAGGGCTCAAACAAGCATGAAAATGTTCTTGACAAAAATTTTCAACACTACAACCATTACTGTTATTGAAAATTTAACAAAATATTATAAAATTTTTGTAAGTATTGAAGAGATAGTACTAGAAAATATATCATATTCTCAAATGAAATTGAGTTACCTCAAAATCATGCTTTTTCCTAAGCTTTCTTTGTTGCTTCCTCCTTCACTCGATTCACTTGCTTGCTCTTTCTGTCACCACTCTCGCTATCTCCATGATTTTTCCTCTTTTCAAAATGGTAGTAAAGTTCTCTCCTTACTTTTGTGCATGATATTTGGGGCCATTTCACTCATAATGGCATTAAATTTCCATCCCCCACTTATTCAAACTCAATTACTTAGTTAGAATGTAGATTCAATCCACTTTGTCCATTACATTCATATTTGATTTTATCTAAACATGCAATATACTTTTTTAATCAACTCGATCCATATTCGCTTTTCATATGGAATATCAATATATGTATATGTATGTGTTTGTGTTTGTGCGTGTGTATGTATATGGATGTATATGTATATGTATATGCATATATATATATATGTATATATGTATATATATATATATATATATATATATATATATATATATATATATATATATATATATATATATATATGCGTATATACATGTATATATTTATATATCTATTTATATATTAATGTTTATATGTACAATTGTCAATATTTAAATAAGAATGGGATTTATTCAATTTATGAACACTTGTACGATGTAGTTTATTTTGTTTATTAAATTTTCTCAAAAGCACTTGGAAACCAACTACCAAAGACATCATCTTAGCTCATTACTTAATTACAACTCACCTTCAAACTTTTCAACAAAAATAATAGTTCCATTTACTCACAACACTTCCTCAAGATCTCAACTAGACATGCATAAGTTATTTTCCTCTTTTTCTCAATATACTCAACATTTCATTCCATACTTGAGGTCAATGATAACATGATTCAATTGAATTTCTGCTGACATCAATGACAACACCATCATACTTGTACCAATAGCAACACTATTTAAGTTCATCTTTCATATGTTGTATTATGGAGGAAGCCATTTAGTTTTATCTTTTTATGTAGTTTTTGTAGTATATGTGTCATAAATTATGGGAAATGTAGAGGGAAACATTTTTTCATAATCTCTTTGTCCCAACTAGTAAAGGATCTTTATGGAAAGGAGGAAAGTTTAGCCACTAGATCTTTACAAATACCTTCCTTAATTTTATTGATGATTTATTGCATATTATTTTCTATCTCTATAAAGATCATAATGTTAATTGTCTTCCAAATCTCTTATACCATCATCAATGGAAAATATATCCAAGTACGTTCCCAAATACAGAAGTTAATAATCAATCAAATTTTAAAAAGTTCTAGGATATCACATAGTAAAGCTCCATATCAATTGAGACTATTATCTAACTAGTCCCCACATTTATTGGAAAATCACAGTTGATTAGGGTCTCACACATCAACACACATCAAGCAAAGAGAAGGATGATAAATACCAATTTAATTTTGTTGATCTCTCATTATAATAATCTTATGTAATATTTTCTAAGACAAGGAAATTTCTTTTCGTAGACACCATTTATTCCAACATAGCTCCACAATCCATTGTGGGCTCTCTTCCAACGAATATTGTAGTTTATATCTTATTTTGATAGTATACAATGAAGATTTAGAAAAAATACATATAATATTGTTTACTAATTGGCTTTGTAATATCTATATATTTTTAAGTCTTCTATTAAATCATGTTTAGAGTCTATCAATAGAGGTAGTGAATAGATTTTCTCCCAATCCATCACAACACCATTTTGTGGTAACCTTATTAATTCTGTAATATATGTATCATGTGTTCCTGATATCATAGGTTATTTTGTAGCCAATACTAGATATCAATCAAAGGTGGTAGAAAATTCCATGACCCAATCCATAATTTTGCTTTATGTTCATTGTTAATGAATCATGATATATGCTTTATTATCAAGCTCCTATATCTTTGCAAAAAATTCCAAATGTGTGTGCCATGAGGAGGATTGAAGTTAGTAAGAATTAATTCATTATCATATGAATCTAGAAATTTCTTTTGCAAAATAATAATTGGTAGATCAAAATTGTGGAAAGAAACAAATTAGTCATCTAGCTTTTCCTTGATAGAGTTAGCCATTTTTCTTTCCATGAAATAAACTCCATTTACATTTTTCACTATTTCATCCAATAGACATGTCTTAAATTTTCCTTTACAAAGTGAGACGATGAAATACTTACTTCGAAGAAAAAAAATATTTAAGTTTAATATAATTAAAATATAATTTTGAAGACCTCTTCTTTTGTTGAAGAAACAGATACTATATTTTTCTTTGTTAATGCTTTGACATAAATTTCTACTGTATTCTTCTAATAGGACCTTCATTGGAGTGACTTCTTACATGATTTTTTTCAATTTATTGTTATGTCATCACAAAACTACTAATGAGTAATAGGCAAAAATTCATTAGTTAACATTACACCTATCCATATCCCTTTATTGGAAAAGGATTTTATTGCATGACCCAAAGCCTCAACCACGATAAAATAGAGGATGGGTGAATTATATATCCTTGTCTTAGAGCACAAGTAGGTTTAATAAAATCACATAGGCTCCCATTAATCAAGATAGACAATTGTATGCTAGAGTTGAATTCATATACCAATTTAGTTTTGTTATGATGAAAACTGAATATATTTAGGATGCTTATTAATTATATTTTCTTGAATCTATCATATGCTTTATTAACATTGAGTTTTGGAATTATGCAACTTTGATCGTAGATTTAAATGAAGCATAGAGTTTCTTGTGCAATAATTTTCTATCTGTCATGTCTTAACCTAGTGTGAATCCATATTTCTCTTTCAAATATAACATATGGAAGAATCATTTTCTAAGACTTTTCCATTTCTTTAGACACAATATTTTAAATTTTATTATAGGAAAAAGTTGGGTGAAAGTTTAAAAAGGTTGAAAAATTTAACTTCATTGATATTAGTGTGATAATCATTGTGTTAATATTATTGAGCATTCATTTTAACTTTCTCAAGTTTTTGACTATAGACCATCTATCATCACTCAAAATTTCCCATTATTCTTGGTAGAAGAAAGAAAAATATTAATTATTACTATTATAAATTTATCTTTATGCAATTAGAAAATAACATCTCTAACCTCTTCGTTATTATGAAGGTGGTCAGCATTCTATTATCAAAATCTAATATTATGTTTGAAATTAATTTGCATAACATTTCTTAATCAAGTATGTTTGTATCATTAGTTTTGGTTAATAGGGTTTATAAGTAGCTAACAACCTCATCTTGAACTTCATTTTTTCCACTAAGAAAAGTACCATACATATTATGAATTAAAGAGTTATTTTTGTGATCTTATTTTTCATATAATTGTAGAATAACATTATATGTAAACCACCATGCAACATCCAAATTTAGTGAGATTTAAATGTTCAATCAATCTCCTCAAAATCCAAGAGCTCCATACAAAACTTTAAGATATATTTTTCTCTTTCATAGTCTTGTAAAAAACATACCATCTGTCAAATAAGCTTATGATTAAGGGATTGCAAATCCACTTCAATCTTTTTTTTTCCTTAAATACTTATTTTTAAAGAGTGTGATATTCCAATCCTTCAATTTTTTCTAGGTTGTAATTAATTTTTATTCAACCATGGACATTTTAGAGCCCTTGGGAACTTGAGCATTTGTCCACCATTCTCTCATTCTTTCTTTCAAATGTTTATGTCTTAACCACATGTTTTCAAATTTTAAATGACATCTAGTGGGAGAACAATCATTATTTAAATTGAGAGTTACCAATAAATGATTAGATCTTGAAATTGGTTGGATAGAAGAATCCATTGAAATGGGGAGTTTGTACTAGTTAGACGATACAATAAATATGTTCAAAACTTCTTCATTGTTAGTGTATACGAGCGAATTTTCACCTTCTGTGTAATTCCCCTTTTTTCCTTTTTCTAAATTAGAAAACCAAGATTTGAGGCTTAATTCTACTTAAGCCCACTACTTACATCACACTTGATGCCTTATTTAAGTGTTGATGGAGGCATTTATATCAAGGACATCTGCATGACACACAAACATCCATGTGGTGTGCTTATGTCCTTGATAGATTCCTAAATTTGGATCTTACAAAGGTGTTACACTTACCATTGGGGGTCTTGTAATGCCCTCCTCGGTTGACCAACCTGAATATGGTCATTTTCTTCCTCATTCCTTCATATTCGGCCCTTGAACTTGCAATTTAGGGGTTGGAAGATCTCTTCACCACTTTTGGACTTCATACACAAGCTTCACAATATCTCTCCAAACACTTTACACTTCACATCAACAACATCAACACTGCAACATGTCAGTAGAGCAGCTGTGGGACAAAACACCATTGCAAGAGAGGCTTGAGTTCCTCTCATTTTCTCCCCCATTAGCCTTGAGTGCTCTTGGTGGAGGTGGTAAGATTTCAATCCTCTCCTCTATTACTTTCTTGAGTAGCATAACACTATTTGCAATGCTTTAGTACTCTTTACTTCATTTCCTCTTTTCTCTTTATCTATTTGGCTATCTGTGGAGGTGGGAACACAAAAATAGGGTTTGATTGAGGAAGATCCCTATAAAGCCACCCAACAATTTCTCTCTCCCTCTTGTGTGTAGGTTTTGAAGAAATTTGTTTCGTGGGGGCTTCATCACCAGCATGGTCATAATTTTTTCCTTTCTACTCCTTACCTTTGTCATTTCTACTTCTTTATCTTAGTTCTATCACTTTTTGCTATTTTATTGTATTCTGTGGTTTTTTTTATTTGGACTAGAAGTGGTTGTTTAAGCATTTTTTGTGATAAAATCTCTCTCTGATCTATACAAGATGTCAGGGTGCCTCTGAGATGCTAGCGTGTTGCACTATCATTCTCTTATTGCACTGATGCCCTTTGGCCGAGAGCCCAAAAATTTGTCTAGAGAACCTTTGTAACTTGCTCTTTTAGTATCTAAAACTTTTGTGTTGTTCCATTGAGGTAATATAGGGAAGTTCAGCCTGAGAGGATCTCTAAGAGAACTCATGAGTAGTGAATCCCCCTATATCACTTTTTGGTGAGCCTGATGGGAAGAACATTATTCTTTAGAAAAAAAATTGTAATGTATTTAATATATTCATTTTTTCCTTTTAGGTCTAATATTATCCAAAATATTAATGACATTCAATTTAATGCATGTGATGGTGACTTGGCTATGACCATGTCCCTTGGTATCTTTGATCCTTCTCATGAGATTCCTCTTGCTTGAGAGGATGTATTGTTACAAGAAGATGAAATAATTGATACCTTTCTTAATGTTACTCTACCTACTATTCAGTCCAATGCATTCTCTTTTTGAGATGATGCATTTGTGAATGATGAACCTACTCTTCACTCTGATGCAACCTCTTCTAGAGATGTTGCATGTGCAAATGATGAATCTCATCTTTGTTTTAATGTACTCTCTTCTAGAGATGATGCATTAGCACATGAGGAGCCTCCTTTTGCATCAGATTCTCCTTGGATTAATGTTGAGAATGTTCCTTCAAATAACTATTCTGCATTTGATCCTATTTGGATTGATGTTGAGAATATGTATTTAGATAACATCCCTACTAGTTGTGATGACTCTGTAAATGTAATCTACATCTTTGCTACCCTCAAAGGCCTAAGAGACCAGTTTTTACATAAATATAGCTAATCCTTCTCCTAAAAGGTTTTGTGCTATTGATGGTATTTGATTTTAAGGTAACACTCCTAATTTTCCTAAGGGTCCCTCTTATAGAGTGGTACCCTATACTTATGAGAATAGAAAAAGTAAACAACCAAGTCTTCCTTTGGCACCTAAATTTGTAACTAAAGCACCTAATGATAATTGTCTTGTTGAACAACCTCGGGTTAGTCCGGATAAGATATCACTATGGGATTTGCTTCAGTCTAGCTTGGTTTATCAAGGTATGCTTCAAGAAGCTTTGCAAAAGATCATCTTGCCTTCTTCTGCTAAGCTAGCAAATGTTGATGGTTTGATGGTGTATATTTGTGTAGGTTCACCAAACATTACATTCTATCCATAGAAGCTCCTACCTCTGAAAGTACAAAAGCAAGTGGACCCTCTAATGATCATAGTTAATATTAATAAGATAGGCATTAGACATAATCTCATTAATGTTGGTTTGATGCTCAATGTGTGTAGTATTGATCTACTGCCTAAGATTAATATTGACCCATCCTCTCTTAATACTTCTTTTTTTGTCCTATGTGGGTTTCACAATGTCAGTCGACAATCCCTAGGCATAATAGTCTTTCCTTTGAGGTTGGGACTTATTACTCTTCCTACCCTTGTATATGTCATGGCAGAAAAGTTACCGTGTAACCTTCTTCTTGGTAGACTATGGATTCACGCTATGGGTGTAGTCCCCTCTACCTTGCATAAATCTATTATGTTTATTTGTAACAATAGAGTAGTCACAGCTAAGGTTGGCCCTAATGCTATGCACCTATGTGAGATGGTGGCTACTAGTCAAACTTCAGTTGTGCCTACTCTTATTCCTTTAGTATCCTCTAATGTGTGGATGTTTACTCAAGCAGTGCCTACTACAAAGGGTACTCCTAAGATAAATTTGCGTGAATAAGATACTTCTAAAGTAAGGAGTCCTAAGTGTTCTCTTTCTACCTCTTCTCGAAGGAATGCATGTCTTGGTGGTGGTCAAGGTCCTTTAGACTTTACAAAATCATTTGTTGGAGAATATAAAGTTGACCCAATCCACTTAGACCTTTCGATGACATCACCCCCACCTGCTATCAAAGATTATTATTCTTTTGTATCATGAGGTAGTGTGGGAAATAATTATAATATCTTTAGTGTTCATCCTCCTTCTAAGGAAGAGGATTACACTTCAGCTAAAGAGGATAGTGTTGGTAGTCTTTCTAATAAGAATGATGGTGATCCCATAGACGAGTGTGATCCCCATTGTTAGAATAATGCTATCTATAAAAATCCACCTTTTTTTCAAGACCTACAAACATGTTATGGCCTTGACTTTAAGCTCATCGCTATTGTGCCCTTAGCACACATGCCCCGTTTAGAACAGGGACCCTCTTTTCTTTCACCTTGTCGGGTCTTTTGGGGCTGCCTCATTTTACGTGCCCCTCTTTTTTGACGTTCCACATGGTCGATACTGCTCCAAGGTTACATCATAAAATCGACCACGCTTTCCCTTTTGGTTTTTGCTGCCCTTCGGGGCCTCGCGGGCTCCCTTCGGCATTTTGGTCCTTGGAAGCTCCTGGCCCTTTTAGGCCCGGGCCTCTGGAGTTCCCCTTTCGGGACTCCCCTTCATGATTTTCGTCCTGTGCGGCGTTCTCTAGTCGCCTTTCCGCTCCGCGGGGCCCGTCCTACCATTTTCTGTTTGAAATCCCCCGGAGTTTTCCCGAGTGGCCCCTGCTCCTTCGGGCCCCAGGCTCCGGAAGTCCACGTCCAGACTTCTGTCCCGGGATCACCGTCTGCGATGGCGATCCTCCGGCGGCCGCCCTCCCCTCGGGCCCCGGGGTGTTCTTCGCCGCCGCCGTCACCATGTAAAGCGAAACCTTTCGGCGACGAATCCTTGCTGGCCTCCCGCCACCCGTGCCCCAGGACTATCTCCGCCGTAGTCGTGAAATGTTGATAAAGTCTTGTGGCGGTCATCACTCCGCGTCTTTTCGGCCGCCAGGTCCCAAAGCTCTCACTGCCGCCGCTGACCTAAATTTGAATTTCACCAACTTTCACGCGACCGTACAAAGCATTTAATGCGGGCATTAATGGCGGATGGGGTATATAATGCCCGGTCCGCCAAAGTCATTTTCATTGTTCGAGTTGAAGCGAGTTGCAGAGCCGATTATCTGGAGCCCATCACGATCGAAAGCATTGTGCTCATCGACATCAACATCACTCCGTCGACCCCACCGGTGGATCCTACCAACTTCCCGCTTAGCGAATTGGAGGTAGTCCGTCCCATTTGCCCTCCCTTGTTGTTTTTCATCATTTTGAAGAATTTAAATGAATGAAATAAAGGGTTAGAATGATTAAATAGGAAGAAAACCTAGTTGCGCCCACAACCCACACTTTGAAAGTCTGCCAAACCGTCGCAATATCCCTTGCCGCTGACTCGGGACTTTCCTCGGTCGTGGCTGTTCTTCGCCCAGGGCGCTCGGGTGCCCCGGGCCTGATCTTCGCTTTCGCCACCACCGATCGAGCCCATACTGAAAACATCACGGCGACTGGCACGCCGCATCCTCCCGGGCTCCGGGTTCCGGGCCTCCTGTTTCCGTCTCGCTCTGCCAAAATCCTCGCTGCCCCACAACCTTCCAGGCCCGGCCGTTCAGAGTTCCGTCTCCAAAACTCCGTGACGGTTCCACCGTCATCCACGGCAGAACCCTACCGGCGCCCTGCCCTTTGGGCCCCGAGGAGGTCCTCGCCCTCGCCGGTGGACGGTTCGAAAATCCTTCATACAGCAAGCGCCTTGCGGTGGCCGAAACGTCACATCTGTCCCCTACCCTCCGGGTCCCGGGTTTCCCTTGGCCATCTGAACGTGGCCTAAACTTTGCCCTGCCCCAGACCCTGTGGGCCCGGTCATCCAAAGTTCCGTCTCCGGAACTCCGTGACGGTTTCGTCATCATCCACGGCAGAACCCTGCCAGCGCCCCGCCCTTCGGGCCCCAGAGGTACCTTCGCCGCCGCCGTTGCCCGATTGCCGCCTGTAGCTCACGGCGGCCGTTGTCTCCCATCTCTCTGGTCACCGGGTCCCAGTCCATCTTTCGCTGCCATGGTTCAAATCATCGCAAAATTCATACGGCGGCCAGCACCCAGCGTCTTTCTGCCTCTCGGGTCCCATGACGCCTTTCGCCGCTATTGCCTGACCGCTGTCATAACCTCGTGGCAGCCGTCGCCATGTGTCCTCCCATGGGCTGGACTCCGGGGGTACCTTCGCCGTCGCCGCTGATCAACGTTGCAAAAAATCTCTCGACGACAAACCTCCATCGGCTCCCCGCCTTCTGGGCTCCGGTCTTCTCCTCACCGCCGCCATTCAAAATGGTCAAAGATTCTGTGGCGGCCATTAGCTCGCGTCCTCCAGGCCACCAGGCCCCGAGTCTCCGAGTGCGGTCTAGTCTAGTTGTAAAACTGAACCTCATGTTGGCCATCTTTTGCCTCCTGGACTCTGGCCTTCAGACTTCCGCTGTCGGACTTCCACCCACTGTTCGTCGTCCCAAACGGCTGCCCCTTAACTGCCTTCCGGCCTGAACGCTCCGAAGTTCCTTAAGTCAATCCAGACCAACTCAAAATCGGAATCTAACTTCGACCCACGTCCTAAATCATGCCGTTCTCCATCATGGGCCTCTTGAAATACTAAAATTTGGCCAACAAGGATCTCCGGGAACTTTCAGTCATGTTTTCCCTCCCTGACAGCATTCCTGTCAGGGAAGTCTGGCCCTCTGGGCCTGGATTGTCCAAATGCTCTAAAATGAAATCGATATCATCTAAGGATAAACTTTATGATGTATTTGAATGGTTATTTAGATGATATGCTCATAATATGGACTAACATTAACGCTGTTGATGTTTTGTTGTGCTGACTTCGCCCTTTGCTTGCAGGATATATGGAATCGGCTGTAGGAACTTGAGGGGCCTCCATCGAAAAGGATAAGGGCAAGAAACCCGAAAGAGCCGCTCGGGGAAAAGATGACAAAGATCAGATGAAGTTCCAATTTCAGGGTGAGCCGCTCCAGTCAAAGGTCTCGACTAACTGGAAAGAGGTCTCAAATACCAATATCGGCCAGGTGGACATAGATGAGTTCACCCAGAGGGTCAAGGTCGACCCTAAAACAAAGAATGCCAGGTTGATATGCCAAAGTGGAATCGCCAAAGCTACCGACTTCCCTCCGTCTCTGATAGCACTTGAATTAGTAATGGCTTGCCGAGAAGCCTACCAAACGAACACAGAACAATCGTGGACAAGGAGGGGAACATCCTCGCCAACATGTCTCCAGAAGGAATCACTAAAATATTTCACATTCCTACATTCCCACATATGCAAGTCCCAACTTTCAAGCAGTGTTAGGCGGCATGGGATGCCAATCCATTGGGCTGCAAGAAGTCAATTAACATTTACTGGTCAAAGGAGAAACGGGGCAGCGCTAAAAAGGTTCCCCAAGAGCTGTTCCGCAGCAATTTTCAAGAAGATTATCACGACTTGGTGACTATGCTAAGTAGGGTCATGGGCCTCCCAACAGCTGCCTACTTCCAAGAGTGGATGGCTTACTACATTGAACAGATCATACGAGGAAATGAGGACATAAAAACTAAGATCTCATTCGACTGGGTGAGTATCATCAGCAACTGCTTCCACGAGTATTTTGTAAATTTCAAGAAAAAATCCAAGTTCTACATGACCTCGTACCTAGTATACTCCTTGGCAGGTCAGAGACAATATAGCAGGCTATTTATGGCACCAGATTAGGATCACAAATGAGGTCTCAAGCCTTTTGACCAGTACCCTCAACTACAATACCGCCACTTCAAAAGGGAGTACTGTCAGGTCAATGACGCCTTCATTGGCCATATCATCAGATTGATAGCCGGGGACTTCGAGAGAAGGGTATCCCACAGCGCTAGGGCACTCCTGAAGGAGTATGCCTCCTTATATATCCAGTTTCCCAAGTTCACTAACATCCATGCCCAGGGATTCACGGAACGGCCGAACAAGTTGCCAAGATACCCTAACGACAGGATCATTCTCCTAGAACTCTCCCAGTAACTCCAACACATTCAAACGGTCTTTGGCAACAAGCACGTAGCAGGGATCCCCTATCCCATGACCCTCGGCCAGGGCGTATATCGACTACAAACATCTCAATGCGTCGGCAACTTAGAGAAAGAACTTAAAGAATATAACTTTGAATGGTACACGACTCGCCCTCGAATGGACCCACATGGCCATGTCAGGAAGGCGTTAGGACCAGCGTACGCCCACAAGTACCATGTCAAAGATTTCTAGGCGGATTGTAAAGATGACAAGGAGGTCCGCATGAGACACTACATGCGCATGACCGTGAAGTTTTTGAGGAGGGTGCAGCTGTTTCCGGTGCCTGATCAACTTGAGGAGGATGAGTCCACCCTTGTGTACCCAAGGTACCCTGCAGTTGCCAACCTGGCAATCCCCTCCATCGACTGGGATGAGCAAGAGGTCGAGGACCTGCATACTATCACCCAGCCAATTATAGCTCGCACTAAGGAGTGGGTTGATGGGCAGGTAGCACAACTAAAGCAATAGGGGTGGCTCTAACATATGAAGCGCTCAAGAGCGAGCTAAGTGCCACGGAGGACGTTGTCACCTCCCCATCAGCTGGTGAGACTTCCAAGTCTCCCCCCATCACCAAGTCCCAATAAGGAAGGGAGCACAAACAACACAGTTTGCTGACCCCAAAGAATAAGCAACAAAGGACACGGGAGCCTCATCTCCCAAGAAGCTCAAGAGGATAGTAATCACAACAGAGGTGCAGCCTCACTTGCTCCTTCCTCCCCCGACTGGTGTGCTGCCTTCCTCTCGGGCCGCAATCGCCTCATCTCCACAGGTGGTGGACATTTCTGTCCACCTTGCCTCTTCGCCCCTGGCTGGGTTAATAATCAATGTCGACTCTTCCTCTAGCGTGACCACTTCCCCTTCCTCTGCTGCTACCATGTCACCCATTACCTCCCTGCCTCTGGCAACAATAGCATCGCCTATTCCCCTTTCCACTGTGCTCGAAGCTATTACATGGCACCTGCAGAGTCTTCCCCCTAAGCTCTCACAAATCCTAATCGACCCTGCTCTCCAGGCAATCCTTGCCCAAGCCCTCGCAACTGCTCAGCCTTCGCAACTGCCAATAGGTCCACCGACGATGGAGGCCACAATGCAAATTTCCAAAGAGTTGGAGGAGCTGGAACAGGAGGCTTCGAAGCCTATCGAGGAAGAGGCCGATGATTACTATAAGCAACCCGAGTACGAGCATAGAACCATCGATAAGGTGGCATACGAGGAAGAAGAGACAGGCTCTTCCAAGAGCGGGGATGGAGAGGATGGCTGGGGTGCCAAGAAAATTATTTGGATTTTCAATGAAGATGTTGAAGAAGAGTTGGCTCAACAGCCAAAGGATGTTGGAGAAGAGGCGGAACAGTCTCCACATGGTGAAGAGGGACAGCCGCAAAAAGAGCAACCTAAAAAGGATATCACTGAGGTCGGGACCCATATCGTGAAGAGCCCCGAGGCTGAGGCTATTGAAGAAAAGAAAGAAGAAGAGGTGGCGGGAGAAGAAGATCCCACCTAGATGTTGTCTACCAAGGCACCCGATAAACGCCTCATGTTTTATCGTGACTCTGATTAAGAGGAGGAAGAGCTTCAAAAGGAAAAGGGGGCACAAGTCTTGCCTCTAACTGAAAAGGGCGAGGGCAGCCATGATGCACCCAAGGATAAATCTGTCATGCCCGACTGGTTGGAAAAGTAGCTTGAAAGGGCAACCCCAGTTCTGACAGACTCGAGGTCTAGATTGGAAGTCATCTTGGCTCGATCCCTGACCATGACTAAGAAGGAGAAGAAGCCTAAGGTCTGTTCCAAGATAACCATGGACGCTTCTGGCTCCCGGGCAGCACAAGTAGCGACGCCAACTGTTGGCCAGGCCGGAGTTAGCTATAATATTTCTACAATTGACCTAGGGACAGCAACTAGGGAACAGAAGGTCGAACATCTGGAGGAGTCAGTGGCCACGGTGGTGCATCTAATCAAACAGGACAAGGTCACCAAGGATGAGCTCAAGGCACAGGTTGCTACTCTGACTGATTATATTCAGCAGTGGTCCTTAGTAGATGACTTGCCCACTACCTCTACAGCTGCACCACAGCTACTCTCCAAGGAGTAGATAGATAAGCTAGAAAGGAGGAAGAACTTGGAGAGGACCACTGAGGATTAATTCCAATAGGTCATAAGCATCGAAAACAAGGGGATCAGCTTGGCTGTGCAGATAGCCAACAAGTTCCTGGACCTGGTCCAATCCCTGGAGGGCACGAAGAAACTCTGCACCAACTTCCCTGCAATCTACGACTTCGCATTCCCGAAGGTTGAGGCCATCCTTCAAATGCCAGAAAGCACGTGGGAAGAAAAGCTAGAGCTGAAAAAAGAGGATCACTGGTTGGTGGACGTGTGGCACAGAGACCTCATCAACCGGAAGGAGAGGATGGAGCAAATCCAGTGTAGAGTGGATCCAGATATAGAGTGCATCAACGAGATCCGAGCGGAATGCGCCGAATACCTCAAGCTGGTGACGGGCCATGATATGCCCACAGTACAATTGGAAGCCAAAAAGATCAAGCCATACTTTGAGGAAAAGATGAAGGACGGGACAGCCGGAGATATCACAACGGACTTCTTGAGTTTTGCCGCTCGTGCCTTCGATCGATCAAAGCTGTTCAAAGATCAAGGCTCAAAGTATGATGAAGATTGGAAGTGGCTGGAAGAGAATGCCGAAGAATGGAGCTACCAGGCATTGACATGCAAAATCCTCTAGATCGACAAGCTCCAGGCCGTCATCCTCAAGTACATTGAACATACAGCCTTCGAAGAGCAAGAGGACAGCCCAGCCAACGAAGAAGACCTCCCAGAAGAGTAGCTACAGCAAAAAAAATAACAATTAGCTACAAGATGAAAAGGCAATAGTGTCATCCGCTAGATGACGAAATAGGGAAAAGACAAAAGATGTTTTTTAATTGTAAATCTATTTGGGGGTAGGTGAAACCCTATTTTGTAATAAATCTTGGCCACACAATTGTAATAAATCTTGGCCATTCATTTAACTTTTGGAAAACTATAAATAGAGCACTCCCCTCATTTGCAAAAGAGAGAGTTGAGTTGTTGTAAAGACATGCTGTAGAAATTTATAAGAAATAGCATTGATTTGGTGCATTTCCTTGTTTTCTCTCATGTCATTTGATTCACTTCTCCAACATTAGATGTTTAGCTTAGATCCCTTTGCTGTTTAGTTAGCTATTTATTGCATTTGGGTAAATCTTAGGAATGTTGTTTGGTATTTATGAAAATTCTTGCACTGTTGATGATCCCTTAGTCCATACTTTTTGTTGTTTGTTGAAAGTAGATAGCTGTGCAAAGTTAGCCTGGACTTGATTAAAGCTGCCCCAAACACTTATCTTTAGTTCATGCATGTATGTGGTGGATGAAGGATAAAAATCTGTAGCCCTTAGAAGATAGCACAATTTCTATGATACTATGAAATCCCTGGTTAAGTGGGATATTGTTTTAAGGAATTGTCCATTGCAGGAACTCCATTGTCACTATTCATTGCAAGTTTCAGACTTAGGAACTTTTCTTCCCCTTCGCTTTTTTTCTACTTTTTTTAGAAACTAAACAATACCAAGGTTCATTGCACATTGAAAAGCCAAATCTAACAACCAGATGGAGTTTGAGACTATTGTTTGAACCTACAGCCAACACATAACTGCTTTCATACTAAAACTCCTTTTCGAAGATCTAATTTCATGCTTCGCATCCACGCTTTGTATTTCTGTAAGGTCGCCTTGTGATTCTAGCAAATCACATCAAACTACTGAGGTATCTAAGCACTGTCATGACCTGACACCCGAGAGACCTTGGGATAGTGTTCTGCAACTCGATTGTGGGAGATTGTCTTTCAAGAGAGGTAGCACCTAAGCACTGCCTGTGTTGAGAAGTGCATAAAAATACCATCAACAGAACTGGTGCTAGAAGGAGGGCTGACACGTTGGGAATACAAAGCTGAAGGTTGGAAGTGATTCATTTTATGCTCTCCTCCTCCTAACGCCATCAACAGAACTGGTGCTAGAAGGAGGGCAACGATCAGAATACTAAGCTATGGGATAAAGCGAAGTTGGATGGGATCGGATCATTCTCTTCGGAAAGGTTTCAAAGGATTCTAGGGTCAACACCAAACAAGGGAGAATTTGAAGAATTGCAGCCTCCCACGAGGGAAAAATGAGCACAAGGAAGCAGCTCCGCCTCTTCCTCTTCCTCCACTCCATCCGCTTCCATTTCACCCCCACCTCTGCTTGGCTGGCCTTCATCTTCCACTCAACCGTCTCAAATAGCATTTGCACATCTTCCCTCCGGCAGCTAGGGGTTCGCTCCTCTCCTGGCCCTATTAGCCCAAAGCACAGTCCATGCAGCCATAGCTCAAGGGCAGCCCCATATTATGGTTGTATTGTCAATACAGCCCCAAATCCCTGTTCTCCAACAGCAGGTGCCACCTCCGCCTCCCCCCATGGCTTGGCTTATGCATAACCCTTCGCCGATTCACTTTGCTATTTACAATAACATGCCCAAGAATCCAGAGGGCTTTTGTTCGAAATTCTATCCATGTGACATGCAAAGAACAACCGAAGAGCATATCAAGATATTCAAAATGGTGATTACCGAAATGCAGGTGGATCACGAGGACGTGGCGTGTCGCCTTTTTCCACATTCATTAGGAGAAGAGGCCTTCTACTGGTACATCAATCTACCGCGGGGATCAATCACCTCATGGAACCTGATGAAGAATGTCTTTCTGTAGAAATACAAGATCCTTGTCAACCCCGCAGACCACTATCAACAGTTCATGTCCATCAGAAGGGAGGTCAACAAACCTATCGGCTCCTTCAATGATCGCTTCCACCGGGCTCACATGAGGCTTCAGGATCAGTACATCCATAATGATGCGGCCGCTCTACCAGTCTACTACGCGGCCCTGGACAACCTTACGTCGGCATTGGTAAAAAGGATGCGCCCACTGCCTGCTACCCTACTGGCCGCCTATGCAGAAGCCATCGTTACAAGTGCGGACTTGGGACAAAATATCTCCGGCCCACTGCCCTCTTTGGGGCCCGTCGCCCACCTAATACAAATTTAGGGGCTTAATCAGGCGTTTACTCATCAAACTCCTCTCATGAACTAGGTGCCTCAATTGCCTATGGTGCCGCACCCAGGGCAGTCGTTGAATTATGCGCCTCCCGCGACATCTTATTTGCAGCCCTAGCAGCAGTACAGCTATTCCTAGATAGCTCCGCAATAGCAGGCATATTCCCAATAGCCCCAGGCACTGTTGTACTTGTCGGGATTGGACTTTCCTCCAGCCTATCAAAATCAGCTGGCAGCCCTGCCCGCTTTTCTCCAAAATTCGACCCCGTCGCCTGGAGGTACGGCCGAGAAGGACAAGCTAGAGGAATTAACGGAAATGATTAATAAGATGTCCACAGAGATGACGCATCTGAAGAGCCAGAATAATCAGTTGCAGGCCTCCTAATGCAACTTCCAGGCCAATCTCAATAGGGACAGTTGAGAGCCTCGAGACAATAAAGACAACAGAGATAATCAGGAAGCAGGCACCTCCTCGGGGAAAAATTATGAGAGGGGGCAGAACTCCAATCAAAATACAGAAAAAAGACCTTCTCAAAGGAGAAACCGCACATGGAACACCAAGCCCAACAATGGCGGTGTTCCCACGCCATTCGATCAACCGGTAGGCCATGACAAAACCTCCAGCGGTGTGTATCTAGCTGAAGCGGCTTTGTCCGGATGGTGTCGACTTCACAAAACCAGCAGACATTCTGAGCTGGACTGTCCCGAGTTCCAGACAGCCGCTGAAATCTTCCAAGTGGAGGTACAAAATGCTGTCGATAATGCCAACTGCAGGGACATTGTCCCATCTAAGCCCTACAATTCCTCATGTCTGGTGGTCAATCAGGCGCCGTTTCCGCGAGGAGACCACAATGAGCCCGAAGCAGAGCCTACTCCTATTGAGGATAAGAAAGCGCGAGAGGTATGTAACAAATCATCTTTAGCTCAGCTTTTTGATTCGGTAGATAACGGCCCACTGGATGAAGAAGAGTCATTTGTGGATGAGGTACACATGTTCCATTAATGGTCGAGTCCCTATTTCCTTAGGAATAGACAAGCCGGTAGACCCTTCACAACTTCTACCCCACCAAACAACTTCGCCACCCCACCTGATCCAAATGCTAGTAATAACCCGGGGCTCCCTCATATACCCGCCCAATATCTCAATAAGAACCAATCCCAAAACCAACCGCAAGGTCAACCTCAGAGCCAACCCTAAAATCTTCCTGGGAAAACCAAGATCCAGCTCCCTAGTTCTCCCATAGGCCAAGCTTTTAGCTCTAAAATCGAGCAAATGGGTGAATATGTCGCGGAGGAGTTCAAGAAGGTCAAAATTAGTTTGTCGACCTTCGAATTACTCAAGGTTCCTGCCATAAGGCACAGCTTCTTTAGGATTCTGAATGGGACTCCCTCATCTAGCATGACACAAGAAACCCCAACCAAGAGGGTAACCTTTGAGGAGCCCAGGAGAGAACAGGAAGCTCAGGACAATACCGAAAGAAGGAACAATGTGCCCATGAATCAGTCGGCAAGTAGATACATTGAAAAGGAGCTAGAAAGGGCTAGTAGACAATCTCCCAAGGACCAGCAATTTAAACAAACCAAGGATAAGGGCAGTGATAGGAACAAAGACCAAATAGCTCAAATGGACACACCCGTGGGCATCCTCCAAGGGAGACCGGAAACTCCCCTGTTCCTAACTACTACTAGGGTCTTTGGGAAGAACTTGCACAACTGCCTACTCGATTCAGGCACATCTACCAACGTCATGCCCTTGGCCGTATGCAAGGCTCTTGGCATCACCCCCACGCCTTCAAAGAGAAAGGTCACCCAACTGGAGAAAATAGAGATTAACATCGTGGGCAAAATAAACCGCATATCCATGCAAATCACTGCGGACCCCCGGATACAGCAGGTTGTTGATATCCAAGTGGCGGACATTCCTGACGCTTATGGAATTATTCTGGGGAGGGAGTTCACCAAGGTGTTGAATGGATACACTGCCACCAACCTTTCTCACATGTGGCTACCGTAGAAGGGGCTACCAAATCAAATCCGTATTGACCATGAACCCCGTATGAAGTATATGATCACGGAATACAATAATCTCAGCGAGGTGCTATTTGCTGAGACCGACTTAGGGAATTATTGCCCTTTTGCTTACCAAAATGAGTTTGAGCTTAAGGAAGAACGTGCAGATGAGGTATTGTTGGTATTATGTAGTCCCTCAGCTGGTCCCACACAAATGCCCCCAGATAGAGGAACATTGCTAGAAGCTAATGGTGAGCTGGATAAAGATGACGATTGGGGATTGCTCGATGGATTTCGAGATTTCATGGAAAAATGTGCAAGAGATCAGCTTAGCCTAGGAGCTAGAATGAATTTCCAAGACCTCTTATTGCCGAACTGATGTAGAGTCCATGACGCTACTCACTCCGAGTTTGACTGTTGCCTGTGCCAAGCAGCGATGGAGCATGTTAAGAGAGTCACTACTCCGCCGATAGAAACACCAAAGGAGACACCACCAGAACCACCTGCTGATCATTGCCTCGACCCGGAAAGCCTTCTTAAGATCACAAGGCCCGCTGTCCAGTCGAAAAAGAATGAAGGCTCAATCAAACCCGAAGATAAGGAATCATTTACATGCTGGACACTCTGATTTGATGGATCGAAGTCAAGGCAAGGAGCTGGGGCAGGGATCAAACTCATCAGTCCAATGGGTAAGACATTTCTCGCTGTCCACCGGTTGCAGTTTTATTGCACCAATAACGTAGCAGAATATGAGGCCTTAGTCCTTGGCCTTCTTATGGCCTTGAAGAAAAATGTGAAAGTGCTGCAAGTCTTCAGAGATTCCGCACTTGTAGTTAAACAGGTCAAAAAATTGTACTCCTATCATGATCGGAGACTCACCAATTATAGACACAGGGTTTGGGATCTCTTAGAGGGCCTAGATGCATTCAACATACAATTGATCCCTACTACTCAGAATCACACAACTGATGCCTTGGCTCAAGCAGCTAGCACTCTGCAACCCCTCTCTTTGTCTGGGCTCAAGAAGTTCACGGTTGAACTAACATCCACGCCATTGGTCCTGGATAATGTTACCCACCTGCAGGTCTTTAATGATGACAAGCATATCCTCGAGTTCATTACAAGTTCTGACGTTTTTGCTGCCCAAATAATTGATGAAGCTAATCCACAGGAGGCTGAATTAGACATAGAGGGGGTTATCAATCTGAAAACCAACACAATCCCCAGAGGTATGGTTCAGCTGGAATACGTATTCGACCTGGATCAGATTAGGGATCAGGATCGGCAAACAAAAAAGGAGGCTATAAGCAACCAGTGCAACGCTCACAACCTGGGGACGGCCGAGGATACCAAGAATGTTTTTATTGGAAAGGTATGCACGCCCGAAGAAAAGAAGGGAATCACAGATGCATTGAAAAGATATCATGATGTGGTGGCATGGAGTTACGAAGATTTAAAAACATGACACTTATGTCATCACGCACACGATCCCTCTGAAGACAGAAGTGAGGCCATTTCACCAACGACAGCGCCCCATCAATGCCTTGCTAGAACTTGTCATTTATAAGGAGGTGCAGAAATTGCTTTCTGCAAGAATCATCTTTCCAGTCAGGCACTCCACGTGGGTGGCTAATTTGGTCCCGGTCAGGAAAAAAAATGGAGAGATAAGATTATGCGTGGATTTCTGCAATCTCAATCGCCCCTCAAAAAAGGACAACTATCCGGTGCCTTCACTAGATGAAGTGCTGCAAATCATCAACGGCTCCCAGATGATGTCGTTCCTCGATGGATACTCCAGGTATAATCAAGTAATGGTACAATATGAGGATCGCCACAAGACTATGTTCACCACTAAGTGGGGGACATTTGCGTACAAAAGAATGTCGTTCAGGCTCATCAACGCCAGCGCCACTTTCCAACGCGCCATGGATATCACCTTCAAGGACCTGATTGGTAGATGTATAATCATCTATATGGATGATTTGACCGTATTCTCCAAGAAGCGAGGTGATCACGTCTCTGACCTATGCAAAGTATTTTAGAGATGTCGGGAGTTCGGGGTTTCTCTCAATCCTAAGAAGTGCATTTTTGGAGTGACCAAAGGCAGATTACTCGGGCACATCATCTCAGAGCAAGGAATCTCCATTGATCCTGAACGCATTGAGTCGTTACTCAAGATTCAGCCCCCGGGCAGCAAGAAGGAACTAAAGTCTTTCTTTGGAAAGATCAACTTTGTCCAGAAATTCATCACGCATTTCGCAGAAATCGTCAAACCTCTCAATGCCATACTCAAACAGGACGCCAAAGTCGAATGGACGCCAGAGGAAAAATAATCCTTTGAGGAAATCAAGCGGGCCATTGCTGAGGCACCTATGTTAGTCAGTCCAGATTATCTGAAGCCATTCTATATCTACTCATTTGCTTCAGAGCATTCTTGTGCTAGTATGTTGATCCAAAAGGACAACGAAGGAAACGAGGATCCGATCACCTTCATGAGTGCTCCCCTCAAAGATGCTGAATTATGTTACCACAACATAGAAAAGCAGGTGTACGCTCTCGTTAGGGGAGTAAAGAAATTTAGACACTACATTCTACGCAACAAGGTGTTCACAATCATCCCCGACCTGACAGTCAAAATGCTTCTCATGCAAAATGAGTTGGGCGAATGGAGGGCTAAATGGGTCACCCTGCTCCAAGAATATGATATGGAGATCCAACCAATGAAATTGGTAAGAGGGTAGGCACTCACCCGTACAATGGCCGAAACAGTAGCAGCAGCCGGGCCTGAACTCACGGTGTAGCAATATCAGCTTGAAGATGTCTCCCCGGGAGAATGGTACTAAGATGTCATTTATTATCTGCTTAATCATAAGTGTCCGTCGCATCTGCAGGGAGTCCAGAAAAGGGCCCTGAGATTGAAAAGTAATGGTTACATGTTACAGGGTTCCATTCTTTATAAGAAGAATCATGAGGGAGTTTATCTAAGATGTCTGGGCAAGGAGGAACCAGAACGCGTTCTGAGGGAGTTTTACAATAAGTTTGGTACAGGCAATGGCTCGGGTTCTTCTACGACACATCAGATATTAAGGGTAGGGTACTATTGGCCAACCATCTTCAAGGATGCCCATGGCCATGTTCGTTCATGTCATACGTGTCAGACCGCTGCCACCAGGGAGAGGAATGCTGATGTCCCACTGCAACCCGTGCTAGAGGTAAAGCCTTTTGCGCAATGGGGTCTCGACTTCATTGGTCCGGTAAGCCCTCCATCATCTGCGGGACACAAGTACATTTTGACTGCTACTGATTATTGTACTAGATGGATGGAAGCAATAGTTTGTAAGCATTGTACAACTGAAGTAGTTACTGATTTCTTAGAAAGTTTCATTTTAAATCACTTTGGTTGTCTGTATGCTTTGGTATGTGATAATGGACCTGCCTTCGCTTCATTGAAATTCACTAGCTGGGCATTTAACTATGGGATTGCCCTCAAATTCTCATCCAATTACTACCCTCAGGGCAATGGCCTTGCCGAATCCACGAATAAGAATTTGATTACTATGATCAAGAAGCTGTTAGATAGGAACCCCAAGGACTGGCATACCCAGCTCCGTTTTGCCCTTTGGGCTGATCGCACCCGCCATAAGGCTGCCCTTGGTGATTCTCCGTTCCACCTTGTCTATGGCCTTGAGCCTATATTCCCCATCCACCTGAAGATTCCTACTCTTCAGTTCATCAATGATTTTTATGAAGGTGGAGATCGTAGGGAAGCTCGATTAGCTAAGCTCTTACATTTAGAGGAAGTTTGAAACTGTGCAATAGAAAATTTTGCCAAACATCAGGGCGTAGTCAAGAGATGGTTCGATTGCCGAGCCAAAATCAAGGCCTTTAGGATTGCAGATTTGGTCCTATATTGGGACAAGGCCCATGAAAAGAAAGGGGGACACAATAAATTTGACAAGCTCTGGCTTGGCCCCTTTCAGATAGCTGGGATTTTGGGAGATAATGCCTTCCGCCTAAAGAATCTAACTGGTGAGAAGGTCCTATTATAAGTCAACGGGCAACACCTGAAGCATTACTTCCAGGCTTGAGTTCCTCTAAGCTCTTTGTTGTAAATACCTGTACATAGGTTAGAGTAGTTGCTTTCTTGCTTGTTTGCATTTTGTTTGCGTCATTTTTTGCTTTCTCCCACCCGACAGTTTGGTTTTGAAGGATGTTTCCTGCTCCTTTGTGGTGGTCGTGCTTGCCTGACAAGCGGTTCACTTTGATGTCCGTTCTTCGTGTTCTTTGGCTAAACATTCACTCTAGACTATTGATCTTTACAAAGCTGTCTGTGAATGATTTCCTTGTCTAAACTCTGCTCAAAACTTGACCCTTCGCCGAATCTTCTTACCCACATCTCGGATCTCGCACAAACTACATAATAATAAATTCTGAAGGACCGTGCTATGGTTGTCATGACACCCAAGTGAGTGAAAAATCTTAAGTCTACTCCAGTGACCACTGCAGTCTCAAACCCATTGTAGGCTTCAATGCTTACCCAGTCGAGCTAAATGGTAAAAGAGAAGTGAAATATCAAAGCAAAAAAGGAAGAAAAGAAACTCTAAAAAAAGAAAATAAATGACTGTATGGGTGTTCAGATAACTCTACCAGGGCTATGGACGCCCAGCCGGTAGTAGAGCAATATCCATGAGATTGTAGCAACAACTCCGCCGGGGCTATGGATGTCTGACTGGCAGCGGGGCAATGTCCAGGTTACTTTTGGTGTTAGGCAACTTATGTAGCTCACTTGGTTAAAGTAATAACCCTAGTTACTATCCCTAGGAAAGGAATGAACTCACTCCACACACACTTTCGAGATGTCATGTAAGCTAACCCAATTAAGGATCTCGTTCTCCCAGATTCATCTTCGGAAGCCGCTCCTGGTCTGCGAAACCAGAGATTCTGGGTCCTGAATGAATATTTATCCCTAGAACACTCCAGAGCATTCTCCAGCGGAGTCGCCATTTGTTGTGGCCTTAGCACACATGCCCCATTCGGAATGGGGACCCTCTTTTCTTTTGCCTTGTCAGGCCTTTTGGGGCTACCTCATTTTGTGTGCCCCTCTTTTTGGACATTCCACATGGTCGATACTGCTCCAAGGTTACATCATAAAATTGACCACGCTTTCCCTTTTGGTTTTTGCTGCCCTTCGGGGCCTCGCGGGCTCCCTTCGGTGTTTTGGCCCTTGGTGGCTCCAAGCCCTTTTGGGCCCGGGCCTCCGAAGTTCCCCTTTTGGGACTCCCCTTCACGATTTCCGTCCTGCACAGCGTTCGCTGGGTGCCTTTTCGCTCCGCAGGGCCCGTCCTGCCGTTTTCTGTTTGAAATCCCCCGGAGTTTTCCTGGGCGGCCCCTGCTCCTTCGGGCCCTGGGCTCCGGAAGTCCGCATCCTGACTTCCGTCCTGGGATCCCCGTCTGCAACGGTGATCCTCCGGCGGCCGCCCTCCCCTAGGGCCCTGGGGTGTTCTTCGCCGCCGCCGTCACCGTGTAAAGCGAAACCTTTCGGCGGCGAATCCTTGCCGGCCTCCCGCCACCCATGCCCCGAGACTATCTCCGCCGTAGCCGTGAAACGTTGATAATGTCTTGCGGCGGTCATCGCTCCGCGTCTTTCCGGCCGCCGGGTCCCGAAGCTCTTGCTGCCACCGCCGACCTAAATTTGAATTTCACCAACTTTCGCGGGGCCGTATAAAGCATTTAATGCGGGCATTAATGGCGGATGGGGTATATAATTCCCGGTCCGCCAAAGTCATTTTCATTGTCCGAGTTGAAGCGAGTTGCAGAGCCGATTATCTGGAGCCCATCGCGATCGAAAGCATTGCGCTCATCGACATCAACATCACTCTATCAACCCCACCGGTGGATCCTACCAACTTCCTGCTTAGCGAATTGGAGGTAGGCCATCCTATTTTCCCTCCCATGTTTTTCGTCATTTTGAAGAATTTAAATGAATGAAATAATAGGTTAGAATGATTAAATAGGAAGAAAACCCAGTTGTGCCCATAACCCACGCTTTGAAAGTCTGCCAAACCATCGCAATATCCCTCGTCGCCGACTCGGGACTTTCCTCAGTCGCGACTGTTCTTCGCCCAGGGCGCTTGGGCACCCCGAGCTCGATCTCTGCTTTCGCTACCACCGATCGAGCTGACACTGAAAACATCACGGCGACTGGCACGTCGAGACCTCTCGGGCTCTGGGTTCCGGGCTTCCTGTTGCCGTCTCGCTCTACCAAAATCCTTGCTGCCCCGCTACCTTCCAGGCCCGGCCGTCTGGAGTTCCGTCTCCGGAACTCCGTGACGGTTCTGCCATCATCCACAGCGGAACCCTGTCGGTGCCCCGCCCTTCGGGCCCCGAGGAGGTCCTTGCCCTTGCCGGTGGACGGTTCGAAAATCCGTCATAAAGCAAGTGCCTTGCGGTGGTCGAAACGTCACATCTGCCGCCTACCCTCCGGGTCCCGGGTTTCCCTTGGCCGTCTGAACATGGCCTAAATTTTTCCCTACCCCAGACCCTACGGGCCCGGTCGTCCGGAGTTCCGTCTCCGGAACTCTGTGATGGTTTTGCCGTCATCCACGGCGGAACCCTGCCGGCGCCCCGCCCTTCGGGCCTCGGAGTTACCTTCGCCGCCGTCATCACCCGATCACCACATGTATCTCGCGGCGGCCGTCGTCTCCCATCTCTCCGGTCGCTGGGTCCCAGTCCATCTTTCACCGCCGCAGTTAAAATCATCGCAAAATTCTTACGGCGGCCAGCACCCAACATCGTTCTGCCTCCCGAGTCCCGTGGCGCCTTTCGCCACCATCGCCCGATCGCTGTCATAACCTTGCGGCAGCCGTCGCCTTGTGTCCTCCCGTGGGCCAGACTCCAGGGGTACCTTCACCGTCGCCACTGATCAACGTTGCAAAAAATCTCTTGATGGCAAACCTCCGTCGGCTCCCCGCCTTCCGGGCTCAGGTCTTCTCCTCGCCGCCGCCATTCAAAATGGTCAAAGATTATGCGATGGCCATCAACTCGCGTCCTCCCGGCCACCGGGCCCCAGGTCTCCGAGTGCCATCTAGTCTAGTTGTAAAACCGAACCTCATGTCGGCCGTCTTTTGCCTCCCGGACTCCGGCCTTCGGACTTCCGCTGCCAGACTTCCACGTCCGGACTTCCGCCCGCTGTTCGCCGTCCCAAATGGCTACCCCTTAACTGCCTTCCGGCCTAAACCCTCCGAAGTTCCTTGAGTCAATCCAGACCAACTCAAAATCGGAATCTAACTTCGACCCATGTCCTAAATCAAGCCGTTCTCCATCATGGGCCTCTTAACATACTAAAATTTGGCCAACGGGGATCTCCGGGAACTTTCGGTCGTGTTTTGCCTCCCTGACAGCATTCCTGTCAGGGAAGTCCGGCCCTCCAGGCTCGGATTGTCCAAATGCTCTAAAATGAAATTGATATCATCTAAGGATAAAGTTTATGATGTATTTTAATGGTTATTTAGATGATATGCTCATAATATGGACTAACATTAACGCTATTGATGTTTTGTTGTACTGACTTCACCCTTTGCTTGTAGGATATATGGAATCGTCTGTAGGAACTTGAGGGGCCTCCACCGAAAAGGATAAGGGCAAGAAACCTAAAAGAGCCGCTCGGGGAAAAGACGACAAAGATCATATGAAGTTCCAATTTCAGGGTGAGCGGCTCCAGTCAAAGGTCTCGACTGACTAGAAAGAGATCTTAGATACCAATATCGGCCAGGTGGACATAGATGAGTTCACCCAGAGGGTCAAGGTCGACCCTAAAAAAAAGAATGCCAGGTTGATATGCCAAAGTGGAATCGCCAAAGCTGTCAGTTTCCCTCCATCTCTGATAGCACCTGAATTAGTAATGGCTTGCCGAGAAGCCTACCAAATGGACACCAGAACGATCGTGGACAAGGAGGGGAACATCCTCACCGACATGTCTCTAGAAGGAATCACTAAAACATTTCACATTCCTACATTCCCACATATGCAAGTCCCCACTTTAGAGCAGTGACAGGCAGCATGGGATGCCAATCCATTGGGCTACAAGAAGTCAATTAACATTTACTGGTTAAAGGAGAAACGGGGCAGCGCTGCAAAGGTTCCCCAAGAGCTGTTCCGCAATGATTTTCAAGAAGATTATCACGACTTGGTGACTATGCTAAGTAGGGTCATGGGCCTCCCAGCAGCTACCTACTTCTAAGAGTGGATGGATTACTACATTAAATAGATCATACGAGGAAATGAGGACGTGAAAACTAAGATCTCATTCGACTGGGGGAGTATCATCAGCAACTGCTTCTACGAGCAGTTTGTAAATGTCAAGAAAAGCTTCATGTTCTACATGACCTCATACCTGGTATACTCCTTGGCAGGTCAGAGACAATATAGCAGGCTGTTTGTGGCACCAGATCAGGATCACAAATGAGGGCTCAAGCCTTTTGACCGGTACCCTCAACTACAATACCGCCACTTCAAAAGGGAGTACTGCTGGGTCAATGACGCCTTCATTGGCCATATCATCATATTGATAGCCAAGGACTTCGAGAGAAGGGTATCCCACAGCGTCAGGGCACTCCTGAAGGAGTATGCCTCTTTATATATCTAGTTTCTCAAGTTCACTTACATCTGTGCCCAGGGATTCACGGAACGGCCGAACAAGTTGCCAAGATACCCTAACGATAGGATCATTCTCCTAGAACTCTCCCGGTAACTCCAACACATTGAAACGGTCTTTGGCAACAAGCATGTAGCAGGGATCCCCTATCCCATGACCCTCGGCCAGGGGGTATATTGACTGCAAACATCTTAATGTGCCGGCAACTCAAAGAAAGAACTTAAAGAATATAACTTTGAATGGTAAACGGCTCGCCCTCGAATGGACCCACATGGCCATGTCAGGAAGGCATTAGGACCGGCGTACGCCCACAAGTACCATGTCAAAGATTTCTAGGCAGATTGTAAAGATGACAAGGAGGTCCGCATGAGACACTACATGCGCATGACCGTGCAGTTTTTGAGGAGGGTGCAGCTATTTTCGGTGCCTGATCAACTTGAGGAGGATGAGTCCACCCTTGTGCACCTGAGGTACCCTGCGGTTGCCAACTTAGCAATCCCCTCCATCGACTGGGATGAGCAAGAGGTCGAGGACCTGGGTACTATCACCCAGCCAATTATAGCTCGCACTAAGGAGTGGGTTGATGGGCAGGTAGCACAACTAAAGCAATAGGGGGTGGCTCTAACATATGAAGCACTCAAGAGTGAGCCAAGCGCCACAGAGGACGTTGCCACCTCCCCATCAGCTGGTGAGACTTCCAAGTCCGCCCCCATCACCAGGTCCCAAAAAAGGAAGGGAGCAGAAACAACATAGTCTGCTGACCCCAAAGAACAAGCAACCAAGGACACGGGAGGCTCATCCCCCAATAAGCTCAAGAGGATAGTAATCACAACAGAGGCGCAGCCTCCCTTGCTCCTTCCTCCCCCGACTGGTGTGCCGCCTTCCTCTCGGGCCGCAATCGCCTCATCTCCACAGGCGATGGACATTTCTATCCACCTTGCCTCTTCGCCCCTGACCAGGTTAATAATCAATGTCGACTCTTCCTCTAGCATGACCACTTCCCCTTCCTCTGCTGCTACCATGTCACCCATTACCTCCCTGTCTCTAGCAACAATAGCATCGCCTGTTCCCCTTTCCACTGTGCCCGAAGCTATTACACGGCACCTGCAGAGTCTTGCCCCCGAGCTCTCACAAATCCTAATGGACCCTGCTCTCCAGGCAACCCTTGCCCAAGCCCTCACAACAGCTCAGCCTTCTCAACCGCCAACAAGTCCGCCGATGATGGAGGCCACAATGCAGATTTCCAAAGAGTTGGAGGAGCTGCAACAGGAGGCTTCGAAGCCTATCGAGGAAGAGGCCAATGATTACTATGAGCAACCTGAATACGAGCACAGAACCATCGACAAGGTGGCCTACTAGGAAGAAGAGACAGGCTCTTCCGAGAGCAGGGATGGAGAGGATGGCTCGGGTGCCAAGGAAATTATTCAGGTTTTCGATGAAGACATTGAAGAAGAGTTGGCTCAGCAGCCAAAGGATGTTGGAGAAGAGGCGGAACAGTCACCACATGGTGAAGAGGGACAGCCGCAAGAAGAGCAACCTAAAAAGGATATCACTGAGGCTGGGGCCCATATCGTGAAGAGCCCGGAGGCCGAGGCTGTTGAAGAAAAGAAAGAAGAAGAGGTGGCGGGAGAAGAAGATCCCACCCGGATGTTGTCTACCAAGGCACTCGCTAAACGCCTCATGTTTTATCGTGACTCTGACGAAGAGGAGGAAGAGCTTCAAAAGGAAAAGGGGGCACAAGTCTTGCCTCTAACTAAAAAGGGCGAGGGCAGCCATGATGCACCCAAGGACAAATCTACCATGCCTGACTAATTGGAAAAGCAGCTTGAAAGGGCAACCCCAGTTCTGACAGACCCAAGGTAGAGATTGGAAGCCATCTTGGCTCCATCCCTGACAACAACTAAGAAGGAGAAGAAGCCTAAGGTCCGTTCCAAGATAACCATGGACACTTTTGGCTCTCGGGAAGCACAAGTAGCGATGCTAACTGTTGGCCAGGCTGGAGTTAGCTACAATATTTCTACAATTGACCTAGGGACAGCAACTAGGGAACAGAAGGTCGAACATCTGGAGGAGTCAATGGGCATGGTGGTGCATCCAATCAAACAGGACAAGGTCACCAAGGACGAGCTCAAGGTGTAGGTTGCTGCTCTGACCGATTATATTTAGCAGTGGTCCTCAGTAGATGACTTGCCCACTACCTCTACAGCTACACCACAGCTACTCTCTAAGGAGCAGATAGATAAGCTAGAAAGGAGGAAGAACTTGGAGAGGACCACTGAGGATTGGTTCCAATAGGTCATAAGCATCAGAAATAAGGGGATCAGCTTGGCTATGCAGATAGCCAACAAGTTCCTAGACCTGGTCCAATCCCTGGAGGGCACGAAGAAACTCTGCATCAACTTCCCTGCAATCTACAACTCTGCCTTCCCAAAGGTTGAGGCCATCCTTCAAATTCCAGAAAGCACGTGGGAAGAAAAGCTAGAGCTGAAAAAAGAGGATCACTGGTTGGTGGACGTGTGGCATAGAGACCTCATCAACTGGAAGGAGAGGATGGAGCAAATCTAGGGTAGAGTGGATCCAGATATAGAGTGGATCAAGGAGATCTGGGCGGAATGCACTAAATACCTCAAGCTGGTGACGGGCCATGATATGCCCATAGTACAATTGGACGCCGAAAAGATCAAGCCATACTTTGAGGAAAAGATGAAGGACGGGACAGCCAGAGATATCACAACGGACTTCCTGAGTTTTGCCACTCGTGCCTTCGATCGATCAGAGCTGTTTAGAGATCAAGGCTCAAAGTATGATGAAGATTAGAAGCGGCTGGAAGAGAATGCCAAAGAATGGAGCTACCAAGCATTGAGATGCGAAATCCTTGAGATCAACAAGCTCCAGGCCGTCATCCTCAAGTACATTGAACACACAGCCTCTGAAGAGCAAGAGGACAGCCCAGCCAAGGAAGAAGACCTCCCAAAAGAGTAGCTACAACAAAGAAAACAACAATTAGCTACAGGACGAAAAGGCAATAGTGTCATCCGCTAGATGACGAAATAGGGAAAAGACAAAAGATGTTTTTTAATTGTAAATCTATTTGGGGGTAGGTGAAACCCTATTTTGTAATGAATCTTGGCCACACAATTGTAATAAATCTTGGCCATTCATTTAACTTTTGGAAAACTATAAATAGAGCACTCCCCTCATTTGCAAAAGAGAGAGTTGAGTTGTTGTAAAGACATGCTGTAGAAATTTATAAGAAATAGCATTGATTTGGTGCATTTCCTTGTTTTCTCTCATGTCATTTGATTCACTTCTCCAACATTAGATGTTTAGCTTAGATCTCTTTGCTATTTAGTTAGCTGTTCATTGCATTTGGGTAAATCTTAAGAATGTTGTTTGGTGTTTATGAAAATTCCTGCACTGTTGATAATCCCTTATCCATACTTTTTTTTGTTTGCTGAAGGTAGATAGCTGTGCAAAGTTAGCCTGGACTTGATTAAAGCTGCCCCAAACACTTATCTTTAGTTCATGCATGTATGTGGTGGATGAAGGATAAAAATCTGTAGCCCTTAGAAGATAGCACAATTTCCATGATACTGTGAAATCCCTGGTTAAGTGGGATATTGTTTTATGGAATTGTCCATTGCAGGAACTCCATTGTCACTATTCATTGCAAGTTTCAGACTTAGGAACTTTTCTTCCCCTTCGCTCTTTTTCCACATTTTTAAGAAACTGAACAATACCAAGGTTCATTGCACATTATAAAGCCAAATCTAATAACCAGATGGAGTTTGAGACTGCTGTTTGAACCTACAGCCAACACATAACTGCTTTCATACTAAAACTCCTTTTCGAAGATCTAATTTCATGCTTCGCATCCACACTTTGTATTTCTGTAAGGCCGCCTTGTGATTCTAGCAAATCACATCAAACTACTGAGGTATCTAAGCACTGTCATGACCTGACACCCAAGAGACCTTGGGATAGTGTTCTGTAACTCGATTGTGGGAGATTGTCTTTCAAGAGAGGTAGTGCACCTAAGCATTGCCTGTGTTGAGAAGTGCATAAAAACACCATCAACAATCTCTAAATGTGGCTACAAGCGTAAAGGTTGTGGGCACAACAAGCAAGTCATTCAGGTCTGTATAGAATTTTTTTCCTTGTATACATAATCTAGGGCTTTGTTCCTTGAATGAAAAATCTAAAAGGGAACCACGATTGAATGGTGACATGAATTCCACTCAATCTTGTTCTCATGGTTTGATTTATCCTCCCTTATCTTCTATCTTCGTACCTTCTTCTTATGAGAAGTTAAACCATTCTCCATGAGAGAAAGGGTTTCTTCCTACTCCTCATCTTTTATCTAAGAAAGAGTGTATTTTGTTGCAACTTCTAAAAGCCTGCTTAATCACTCTCCCTTCTCCTACATGCAAGAAATCTCACAGACATGATATAAATATTCTTTTTGTGCATACCTTCGAGTGCTTGCTCATTCCACTAGTGAATGTAAACCCTTGAAGGATAAAATACAACAACTTCATGATTTAGGTGCCATCAAACTCTTGTTTGATTAACACAACTACCTTTACATTGCATGACAAGTGATATCAAGGTCTACCTCTATCTTGTTTGAAGTATCTTGCATAGTTCTCCTCCCCTGTATGTTGGGGGTAGTGATAACTCATTTCAGAGATGTGTCCTTCTTAAAGACCCCTCTCTATGCTATGTCTTGCAATTGAAGCATCCCTTGAGTGGACCCCTTTTCTCTTCTGAAGGGTTCTTGAGGGACCTCCTTGAAATCATTTCTTTCAAATGGACTCTTTGTGTCTAGTGGCAACCTAACTATATATCACCTTCAATATAATGTGTTCCTTGACTGAACCCCTCTTCTTATGCCAAGTTCCTAAGGGACCCCTTTGAAACTTTTATGGTCTACGTGATCGACTGCTTTTAAACATGTTTTGTCTATGGGTAGACATGTCGCCACTTTTAGATGCATCCTATATATGGGTAGATGTATTGACACTTTAGACATGTTGCCACTTCTAGATACGTCCTACCTACAGGTAGATATATCAACACTTTAGACATGTTCTATCTGTAGATAGATGTGTCCTATCGATGGGTAGACATATCAATTCTTTAGAAATTTTCTATCTATGGGTAGACATGTCACTGCTTTTAGATACATCCTATCTATGGGTAAACATATCAACACTTTAGACATGTTTTGTCTGCCACTAGACATGTCATTGCTTTTAGATGTGTCCTATCTGTGGGTAGGCATGTCACCACTTTAGACATGCTCTCTCTATGGGTAGACATGTTGCTTCTGACATGTTCTAGCTACGAGTAGACTTGTCACCACTTCTCAACTCTATGGATTTCACTTCCTTGGGGTTTCTTTCATGTGATATTTCTTGAAGGATATGTTCCTTATAGGTCTACAGGCTTGTAAAGTTTTTTTTGGTGATATAGGCTTCCTCCTTGAGCGAGGTTTGCTTTATCACCTTCTTTTGTGGTGTAGGTTCTACTCTTGAGTGGGTTTTTTCTTTCACCATGCACCTTTTGGTGATATGGGTTTCCTTCTTAAGCAGGATTTTCTTTTATCACCTTATTTTTTAGTGTGAGTTCTACTACTAAGTAGGTTTTTTTTTCTCCACGTGCATTTCAGTGATATAGGTTTCCTCCTTGAGTAGGGTTTACTTTTATCACCTTCTTTGTGGTGCAGGTTCTACTCCTGAGTGGGTTTTTCTTTCACCATGTACTTTATCTCTCTCTTCTCACTTATATATATTGGATCAAATATTTACATCTTTATCATCCAGAGTATATGCTCTTTCTTTAGCTTCATAGTATTGCAGAACTACGAAGTCCTCTTTTGATCTTGCACTCTCGAGTTCGCCAGATCATGGTCTACTTCCTTGACAATTCAGGTATATATTTCTAACCTTATTCTTTTATTTGATCTACTTATTGAGCACTCATTAGTACTCATTCTCACTAAACTGGGAAAAAAATGTATAAGAGTGAATTTTCACCCTATGTGTAATTCCTTTTTTTTCCTTTTTCCACCTTAGAAAACTAAGTTCGGAGGCTTAATTCCATCTAAGTCCCCTGCTTACATCACACTTGGCACCTATTTTGAGCATCGGTGGAGGTGTTTCTATCGAGGATGCTCACGTGGTGTGTAGACATCTGCATGGTGCACTTACATCCCTGATAGATTCCTACGACTGGAGCCTACAAAGGCATTACACTTCCCATTGGGGGTCGATTTGTAATGCCCTCCTCAACCGACCGACCTAAATATGGTTGTTTTCTTCCTCATTCCTTCATATTCAACCCTTGAACTTTCATATTAAGGGTTTGAAGATCTCTTCACCACTTTTGGAATTCATACACAAGGTTCACAATCTCTCTCCAAACACTTTACACTTCATAGCAGCAACATAAACACTCCACCATGTTAGTATCGAGAAAGTGTGGAACAAAACACCATTGTAGTAGAGGCTTGAGTTCCTCTCATTTTCTCCCCCATTAGCCTTGAGTGATCTTGGTGGAGATGGTATGCTTTCACTCCTCTCCTCTATTACTTGCTTAAGTATCATAATATTGTTTTGTAATTCTTTAGTGCTCTTTACTTTGTTTCCACTTTTCTCTCTATCTCTCTAGCTATCTGTGGAGGTGGGAACACCAAAACAAGGTTTGACTGAGGCAGGCCCCTATACAACCACCCAACAATTTCTCTCTCCCTCTTGTGTGCAAGTTTTGAAGACATTTGTTTGTTGGGGGCTTCATCGCCCACATGGTCATAAATATTTCTTTCCTTTCTACTCTTTACTTTTATCATTTCTACTTCTTTATCTCAAGGTATGTGCAAGATCATGATGGGCCAAAAAGTGGCAATATGATGGGTATGTGGTTGACAACTATTTTTTTACCCAAAATTAATGAAATGAAAAGGGTTTTTAAAGGAGATTCTCACCTTTCCACTAATATAAATTATTCCTTACTTTTAATTTAATAAGTAATTATTATTAATTTTCTATTCAAATTATGACTAAAGTCCTGATTGATAGGTTGATTGAAAAACATCTCTAGATTTCATACGGTGTCACATTTTTTGAATCCAAAATATGTGTCACATTCTATGGTTCGCATACTATAGGATTAAAAAAGAAAAATTTAATTTCATGAAGTTTTGACTAATTTAAGATGGTCAGACATACGAGTTTTTATATTTAAAAAAAATGTAATAAAAAAATCATAATTAATTATTTACTTGGAAAAATATTACAAAAAAATATGTATCACATCAGGGCATGAGTCATCTACTTCTTTCTAAGACCTTATAAAAAAATATTATCATTTTATCATGGTTAGGGTGGTTAGACAGACACCGACTTATTTTTTCCCTAAAATTTAAGTACCATTACATTGAAATTTCAATTTTTCACCAAATCAATTTCTTTTTTCTTATATAGACCTAGTAGTTTAGAAACTACAGTCAATTTTCTATAGATTCTATTCTTACATGTTTTTGAAATAATATAGATAACTTACTCAAATTTTTAAGTCAAGTTTCCTAACTCTGATTTTTTTTATTTTTTTGCCACTTAAGGCCCTATTTTTTCCATGATGATCCTGCACATACCCCTTAGTTCTATCACTTTCTGCTATTTTACTGTATTTTGTGGTTTTTTCCATTCAAAGTAGAAGTGGTTGTTTAAGCATTTTCTTTGATAAACTCTCTCTCTAATCTATATAAGATGCCAGTGTGCCTCTGAGATGCCAACGCGCCATGCTGTCATCCACTTTCAGTGCTGACTTTGTCTGAGAGCCTGACAGTTTGTCCAAAGAACATCTATAACCCGCTCTTTCAGAATTTGAAACTTTCACAGTGTTCCATTGAGGTAATATAGGGTAGTTCACCCTGCGAGGATCTCTAAGTTAAGATAACTCATGAGTAGCGAATCCCACTATATCACAATTAGTAAAACCTTATCTTTGATTACTCTAAGTGAACTCACCTATTTTTTGAAAAAAACTCAATTAAATCATTGTCATTAACAAATTTCCAAATATATTTATGATTTTGAATTTCAAGTTTTAGCCCCCCTTTCCGCTTTGTATGCATTGATTATGGTGTTGAAATCCCCATCAACTATAACAATTTTTTTATTTGAAATAATTGATTTCAAACCATACCTTCAATTTTCTTGTATTTGATCGGTCCATACACATTGACTATAAGCAAGAAGAAAATATTTGAACCAATGTGGGTAATCTTGGTGTCCAACTAGAATTTTTTCTCTTTCTAGTCCTTTAATATTACATGTTGAGGTCTCCATAATTTTTTCATAACATGAGAAGCCCTAATTTCTTGATAACATAAGAAGCCCTATCAAGAGAGGAAAAAATTTCATCACATCCAAAGCATTACTTTATGAAAATATTACCATTCTCTTTAAAGAGTTTTCTTCTTTTGATTAAGCATAATTTCTATAGCCATCATCTATAAGTGGTGCTTGATTAAGTTCTTTTGTTACGCGTGTTAAGATCCCTAAAATTTCATGTTCCAATCTTCATTGAATCCCAAGGGAGTGATTTCCTCCCATAGTCATAAATTTTTTATTGATAATGGGTAGTCCTTTTAAAACTAGAATTCTCCACGAGTTGTGCCATATTAGATTTTTGACCCTTCATTTTTCTTACTTTCATTTTGATGCCACTTGATCAATTTTTTTGGGATCTAATAATCTAATATCATCCTCATTCTTGAATTCATTAGAAATCCCTCCTAAGTCCTCTTATATGGGTTCAAAATTATTTTATTGATGCCCTGTAACAATGGTGGGGATTAGAGCATAATTTGAAGGTTATTATCAAAGTTCATCACACTAATAGTATATGGGGAGCTAGGGAGTTTGATTTTTTTTGTTATATTTAAAAAAAATGAAATCACAGAGTTGTTGCTTTGTTTTCAAGCCAAATTGGAAATACCCAAATCAAAATGTGGAAGCACAAGGAGAGATGCAACTTTCCTTGTGTATTCAATAAGTTGGAAATGGAAATACATAAAATACTCAAACATAAAGTCTCAAAAAAATAAATTCTAAACTACTGACGTCTAGCTATTGGGAGCATTGATGACCTACTCAACCAGACAAATAAACTTTAGGAGCTACTAGGAGCTCACTTGAAGGAGCTACACAGATATCTTTAGGAGAAATCACTACTCAATCACAAAACAAATAGTTGCTTCTATTCAGAAGCTTTTGGGAGCTCACACAAACTTTTGTAAATTGCATAGAGAAGAAAAAACATTCTCTTCTCAAACTACTACTACAAGAAATAAGTCTTCCAAAAACTGATAGAATAATCTTCCTTCAATTCCTTTGTCTCTTCAAAAATATTCCCTCTCAAATTCAAAATTACCTACTAGCATTAAATTTGTAATTCAAAAATTCCTACCACATTAACTTTAGGGGCTAGTAGAAGCTATAGGGATGAAGATCCCAAAAATTGTGGTTCAAATTTGGGGCTCCTGACAGGTAGGTGAAACAGGGGGTTGACGTGAGAGTAGAAGGCTCAAGAGAATTCAATTTTCCAACACTCACCATTGGTCCTGAGATGACGAAACAGGATCAATCCTAATCCAAATCAACAATTCTCAAACTACTCCTTAGGTGCTTGAAACTATCCTTGCTCAAAGGCTTGGTGAATATGTCTACTAGTTGTTGCTCAGACCTACAAAATGCCATTTTAATTTCACCATTCTCAACTAGCTCTTTGATAAAATGATACCTTATTTCAATGTGCTTGCTTCTTCCATGAAACATGAGATTTTCATCAAGGCTATCCGTGGATGCCAAATTATGCATTTTCTCAAACACACACATTAGTATTTCCATTTAAAACAAAACAAAATAAGAACATCCCTATGAAATAATGAAACATGTTAATCATGCAATGAAAGGAATCATGGAAACTAAACAAAGCATATAAAAAAATATGATCCAACTTTATCTCATAGTGGATTGGTTCTATTGTGGAAAATTGCCCTTTCCCAACCCTTCATAAGCTTGATGTTGCAAATGATGGTGGACAAAATCAGTTCTTAGTTTAAGAGAATGACTTTGCATGAAGATTGTGGAGGATTTTTTGAAGGATGAAGCCTCTATTTAAAGATTCTCAAGTTGAAAGAATGCATATGAGAGAGCAATGTGGGATAAATATTTGGCCAATGAGATGGAGCCACTTGTCAACTTGTGATAGGATGATGAACGTGCAAGTTTTGGTCAATGTGCCAAAGAGGGATATTTCAAATTTGAAATTGTGAAATAAATATTGAGTTTCACTTGTGCAAAGGACATGTAAGAGCTCATAAATGCCTTATTGGGTGTACATGCCCACTTGACTTTGAATTCAAACTTGAGGGAATATTCCTCAAAGATGCCATGTTGATGGTAAATGATGATTTTAATAAATCAATAAAGTGATTTATTGGTGCAAGTGGGAAAAGCTAGAGGATGTGACATGCATTAGATTAAATTTAATCAGGATTAGATTAGCTTAGGCGATGACTAGTTGATTTTGACTTATTTGACTTGATATTTTATTTTATTTAAATCAAGAGGGAGAAATATGACTTTTGAGATTTAATTAAATAAATTTTTGATTTATTTAATCAAAGAGAGAATGATACGCTTAAATTAAATAAAGTTAATTTATTCAATTTAAGTGGATAATCCTTAGAGATTAAATGAACCTAATTTTCCTAATGAATGGATTTAATGAACTTGATTAATTTTATGAGCAGATGAATGTGAACTAAGTGCATAATTCTAATTTCATGTGTCTACATTTTTTCCCTCTTTGAAGCAATGTACTTGTTGCGTTGCTTCAAACAATAAACTTGCCAAAATCAAAAAATTAAAAAAAAATCTAATTTTTTCAGTTGCCCCAGTGGAAAGAAGTACACTAGTACACTACCGCCTCGAGAGATCGAGTGAAAAGATTTGATTTGAGGGTTGATCTCATGATAAGGAGGTTCAAGATGGATGGTTATGGATGATGATGCAAATGAGATGGTTTTAAGATTGTTAGAATAACAAATCTATATTATCTTAAATGACTTAAATGATGATATGATGTGATGATGGATGAGATGGATGATGTGATATGCTATGATTATGAAAATGTACTATTTATGTAAATATGTGATTTATGAGATGCTTAGACTAACAAATCTATATTATGATGATGATTATGCATGTTAGATGATATGCAGAATATTGATGGTTCGTGGATGCAAGATGAATGCACTGGTGATGATGATTAACTGATCATGATGTGATGTTAGTAGGGAAAAGAAGAAATTAGATGATGACAAGAGGATCCAACAAGCCAAATTTATGAGAGATGATGATGAGAAATGATGATGATAGATGGATGATTTGCTTATCAAGGATTGGTATTTTAAAAGGGATACTTACCTTATGTTTGATTACAAATGTAGAAACGATGCATCAAGGTATAAATAACCAGGATGGTATTTTACCTACTGTGATGGAATTTGACTAGAAAAATAGATAGGAGTATTCTTGTTCACACTTGATATACACCAACCTTGCTAGGATGTACCTAACAAAGCAAGTATTCACCAAGTTATTTTACAAGAATGTCCAACAAGAATAGCAGACGAAAGATAATGATCATTGCCCCATTCCTATCTCTCTAAATCCTTCATTTGGATATCATTGACAGGTCCTTGGAATGAGCACAATAAGATAAATCAAAAGAAAAGATCAAGTATGCAAACAAACCAATGTTCTTCATACCTCTAGCCAAAGGGATTTGTTTTGATAGGATAAGAATCCAAGGTGATATCCAAAATGATGCCCATTGTTGGAATGATATATCCTAGGACATGCATTCTTTAGGATGATGATGGTTTGATAAGTTGATTGATAGGCTATTGATATAAGTTTGATTGACATGTCTGAAAATGATCAAGAGTTTGATTTTGTTTTAAAGCTTTGTTGTTTAAATTTTGATTTTACAATTAAAGCTTGTTGTTGCTAACTGCTATGATTGTTTTTGTTTGTGTTGCCAAATGATGAAGGTGAAAATTAGTTTATTATAGATGAGTGATTATTTCAAATGAAAACAAGATGAGACAGATGAATTTTTTTCAAATATTTGGATGTTTTTGGAGTTTTACAATGATTTGAGGTTGTTTTTGATATTTTTGAGATTTTACAAATGTTTTGATTTTTTATTTTTTGAAGGTTTTTGGATTTTGTGTTTTTTGAATGTTTTTGGATTTTGATGTTTTTCAAATTTTTTTGTGTTTGTGATGTTTTGGGGGCTAATCAGAGATTAGCCTTGCCTACTTTTAAGTTCAAAGACGACATAGTTTGAATTCCAATTTTTTTGAAAAATTTTCTAATTTTTGTTTTTGGATTTTGATGTGTTTTGGATGTTTTTGGACTTTTCACACAATTTTGATGATTTGGATATGGACATGTGTGTGATGATATTAGTGATATGTTTGTGATTTTTTTGAAAACCAAGCTAAGGTTGATTGATCAAATTGATGGATTGATGATGATGATAAAATTGTTGAGGATACACAACAATGCAAGGATTTGTTTGATTAGGATTGATGACAATAGCATTGGTGAGGATGAACAACAATGAAAGGATTGATTGATCAGGATTTGATGATGATAAAATTGTTGAGGATTCACAACAATGCAAGGATTGATTGATGATGATAACATTGTTGAGGATGCACAACAATGCATGGATTGATGATGATAACATTGTTGAGGATGCACAAAAATGCAAGGATAGATTGATCAGGATTGATGATGATAACATTGTTGAGGATACACAACAATGCAAGGATAGTGTCAAGAAATACAAGGATTGGGAAGGATATCCCAAGATTATGGATTGACTGGATTCGATTGATCAAGATTGTAGAAGCTTGGTTTGAAATAAAAGTTGTTTGAATGATTTGATGTGATGTTTGAAGGGTACGTTAGATGCAACTGATATTGATTGTTTAGATGGATGTTTGATGAAAGATGAAGAATGATAAGGAATGTCTTCTCATCAAAATATTCCATGGGCTAGTGATTCAAATTTTGGATTATAGATCCTTTGACCAATTTGGTTTCATGTTTGCTAATGTTTAGATCACCACATAAGTTGGAGGATATAGATCAAATTTTATTCCTGAAACAAGATGTAAATATCTACCCCCAATGTCTAGCAATGTAAGGAATGTGATGGATGGATATGGCAAGCATGCAAAGGATGTCAAGGATTATCTTGCGATAAGATAAGGTGTTTGAACGAAGCAATGGTTCATTAGATATGTGCTTCATGGCTCAGATAATGTTGGATAGGATAAGATCAATGGAAATGACCCATGTAAAGATGTTTACCATAAGCAATTGTAAAACATGTACCAAACTTTTCAAGATCAAGATAACTCGGATGATGGATGTAGATAGATGAAAATGGATTGCATAAATGGTTTATGGATGGAATGCTAGATGTATTATGGATGGGATGAGATGCTTACATCTGAACTGGCACATGTAGATGCTCGATTCTACACATCACACCTATTTTCCAGGTTTTCGTCATGGTCTTTCCCAAAGCGTTGCCCATGCGGTTTTCACTAGAGGATGATCTTTTTTATCTTTGTTGTTTTCCAATCCTTTTCCTAATTTTTTTGGATTTTCATTTTTTTTTATTTTTTTATTTTTTTCAAAGATTTATGTTGACCCACCTAGTGGTGTCGATGTAGATGCTTCTATCATAATGTGCCATCAGTATCCTACCTAAAGAAGTTTCTTTGCTAAGATATGTGCACTTGAATGCAACTTGTGGGATTCTTGATCTGCATCATTGATCTAAGGGTTAACTCTATCTTTATGCGTACATCGTGATAGAGTAACTTCAGAATCCTTATGATAAAGGTTCATTGCCAATACATGGTCAATATGAGAATTGGATATCATGCATGGAGGTGTGGATGGAGTGTGTTTAGGTATAGAAGATGGATTGGTTGATAGTTTGGAACCTCTGACTCTCCAAACTTGGGAAGATGAGCAATGATGCGTGGATACGAAAACGTGCATGGAATTAGGACCAACTGCTTGATACACTTTTTACATCGCTTGAAAATCTTTATTTTTCTTTTGTGGACATCCTTGATGGATACTTTTCACTTTTTTATTTTTCCCCATAGTTTCTTTGACTGATGGAGTTTGATAGGGATGATCTTTCTTTGTATTCTTTGGTATCCATTTGTATTTGATTTGCCCATTATGCTTTCCAACTTATTTTTCTTTGATAAATTTCTTTGTACTTTGATTCAATTCTTTCATTTGATGTAGGTCCCAATTCATGGATGGGGTGATGGGTGGATGAAGATTCGTGAGGTGGCTGGTTGTAGTATTGACACTAGTTTCATCATAAGGACTCTTAATGCTCCCTATGTTGATGTTTTCTTGAGACGAAGTTTCCCCTAGTATGGTGGTAGTAGTACCTTCATGCTTAGATTTTTCCTATTCTGAGATGTCATGTTCAGTAAGCACTCTCTGTTAAATGACCACTATAGATGATGTTATTGGAATTTTTTGTTCTATATCTTTGGAATATTCTATTCTGCCTGACCTATTTCCTTGAGTAGATAATTTTGGATATCTTTATTCATGATTTCCTCCACATGAATTTGGGATTTATCTGATCCTAATATTGAAAACTCAGCTCAACTCTAGGAATCAATAACCTGCTCTTTTGTGTAATAATGTCAAGAACAAAGGGATCTTTTTCTGAATGAAGATCATCTATGTGTCCATCCATAGAAAGCATCTCATGGGTAGATGGAGGAGTATGTGCATATTGCATAGATAGGAGAGTGTCAATTACATCATTGTAGTATCTTGGAGATACAAATTCTTGATCTTGAATGATTTTTGAATTGCTTTCAACATGCTTTGGATCAAGTTCCTGACATGGGCCAGTTTCAAAGGATGCTTGGATATTTTTATTAGGCATGGGAATTGGCTCAATATCCTCTTGATCTTTGAGTGGACTTGGATCAAGTGTCAAGTTGAGGATTCTTTCAGTATCTATAACCATGAGGTCAAAGGGGGTCAACATATCTTGGAAAGGACCACTACTAGACTTTAGTGAAAGATTTTGATCATGCTTTGGAATGAATTCTTAAGATATGTCCTCTAACTGATAAGGTGATGTAGAGACATTTTCATCATGATCATAGGTCAATGGATCATGCATTATGTCAATAGGATCAAATAATCCTAACACTACTTGAAATAGATCACTAAAAAGTGGCTCTTGATATATGGTGAGTTGATCATTGGATGAGGTGGAAACATCTTCAATGTGCTCATTAATGGATAGGTTTTGAACATTTTTTTCAATAATTGCAGTGGAGAGATTGTGAATTTCTTCAACCACAGGGTCAAGTGATGTTGACATTTCTTGGCTTGGATCATTGTTACTTGGTGGATTTTGATCATGATTGAAAAGTGACTCTTGATGTATGTTGATTTGATCATTGGAGGAAGTAGACATAGCTTCAAGGTACTCAGTGGTGGATTGGTCTTGACCCTTGTTCTCAAAAGTTGTCATTTTTTGTGTTTGTGCTTGTGTTTTTTGGGTAGCTTGACAGGCTTGTTGTACTTGTTGAGCTTGTCTTGCTTGTTGCGTGGATAGATATTGTTGGATGGCTTTTTGGTAGGCCTAGTGAGCTTTTAGCTCAATGTCATATTGTCTTGTTGCATTTGGTTTTGGTGGTAGTGGTGGGGGATTTGGAATTGTGTTAGATGTAGTGACAAGTGGTTGAGATACACTTGGAGCAATAATGGTAGTGAGGGGTTGAGCTATGATGGGTGTGAGAGTGGTGGTTGGAATGGCCAAGCTGATAGGTCCTTGGGAGACCATGTTTTTATTTCTTAGGATCAACATTGTTGTTTGATTGGATACCATCTGTTGGTGCGATGTCAATGGTATATTCAAAGAATTTGATGTGATGGATTGATTGGTGTTAGGTGGATTGATTGGTGCTAGGTAAAGGGGGAAGCCCTAAACCAAGGAATGATGTTGATATGGGTAATGGTGGGTGAGATGTCTCTTGGTGCAATGACTCAACTATTTTGGTATGGTTTTTGTTCAAGAAAATTTTGGATGCATACTTGTGGTTTTTGAAAGGGATCATGGAAAAATCAATTTTGGACAATGTTATGATTTGGGATGATGTTCATATTTCACATGATAGGTTGATATTGAAGATTGTTGATGTTGGGAATCACATTACCTTGACTTGGAGTCGTTAACATCTTGTTTGGACTCTAAAAAACATTTGTATGATTTGAAAACATATTTATCCCAAAGTTTGTCGGATTCATGTTTGGAAAACTTGTACTTGGTACATTCTCATTTGGCATGTAGGGATTTAGTGGGATGACACTGTTTGGTTAAAGGCTCATGCATTGATTGTTCAGTTGGTGGATTTGTAGGTTTGGACTTGGAGTTAAATAAACCATTGGGAAAGGTGTCCCAAACTTTGATTTGGGCATACTCATATTTGTTGTACTATTGTCATTTGTCGAAGGTAATGATCCCATGTATGGTTTGTATAGATGTGAGTGTTGATAATCAATCAACATTGTAAGGCTTTGATAGGTTAGTTGCCTTGGATTACTCATGATGTATGGATCAAGTTTGTATTCCATGTTCTTGTGTTTTGAACTTGATTGCAAAAGTGACCTCTAAGGTTCTTAGGACCAATGACAAGATGAAGGATGCAAGGGGTGAATTATATGAGTGTTGAACATTTAAGGATTTTGGATCAATGCTAGACTTAGGGTTTGGTTTTGATCAGTTTTATTGGATAATGAACTTGTAAACCCTAAGATGTTAGATGTTATATTACGATGAACTTGTTCAAATGATTTTCTAATTCAATTAAATGTATGAAAAAGGATGCATTCCCACACACCTAACTAAACAAATGATTTTGATTTGGTTTAAGGATGTACCTAAGTCAGGATAATGATGTTTCCAAAATTCTAAAGTTGTTTGGTGGGATGGATTTTGATAGATGTTTGAAATTTCATTGAAGTGTTCAATTTGATCCTAAATGAACCTAGGAAGGACTTGTTTACTAGACCAAGATAGTGAAGAACATGCCTTTCTCTAAGAGTAATTCAAAATTAAAAGACCAATGTTTGCATGAAAACCATATGACCAAAAAATGACAAGCACATGTGTGGGGTCTAATTGGTTCAATCTTTGCTTAATGGATTCTTTTTACCACAAACGCTTCTTGATTAGCTTTCAAACTGAATGTCCAATGTCATAATTTTTTTTCATCCCACAAAATCTATTATGCAAAAATCGAGGAAATCAAGGCAAAGGTTTCCTAATGTTGACCTTAGTAGGAGAAAATTGAGATGAAATCCAAATGTTTAGAAGCCTCTAAGGATACAAATCCCAAGGGAAAGCAATAACATGTGAATTCATTCAATGATATTTTCTTGATAGTGCAAAGAAAAATTATTGCAACACTTCAACATCAAAGCATTAAATCAAATTTGTGAGTATGCTCATGTTTATGAAAATTTTTTTTTGTTTAGGGAAGAAGGAGAAAAAGATTCAGTTGAAAGATAAAGGCATGGGTGAGTATTATTTTGAGAATTCCTTATGTTTCTCATAGCTACTACCTTCTCCAAAATAATAAGGACAACCATCAACTTCCAGAAAAAAATCTTTACAACCCATCAAAATATTTGATGGTACATTTGTAAAAGTAGATACTCTAGTTGATGAGTCTAAGGAAAAAGAAATTCTAAACTGGCTTTACAAAGATGAAGAAGAATCACAAGTAACAACTTCCAATATACCAACAGAGCAATATGGTAAAGGGTTCACAATATTAGAAAAGATGGGATATGAAGGACAAGGTCCTATTGGAAAAAAAAAGGTATCGTGGAACCAATATAGCCCATCATAACCAATGCAAAGGATAAGATATGATTAGGATACAAAGAAGATACAAAAGAAGAATCCACGCCAAAAAATTGTGAGTGAATCCTCCAATTGCAAGCTAGTTTTGAAATAGACTCAAATGAATATGAATAAGATTCACTATCTAAAGAATCTTTTTGAGACAAAGAAATCAACATGATAAAGAGGTATGCACCGATAGGTACGGAGGAAAAAATTTTAGGGTCTAGACCACTTGAAATTGGATCACTACATATCCATGAATCTAGTGAGGATGATCAGACATCAAATGAGATAGATCATTCAGAGGAGAGTAACATTATAAACCTTGACATTGTGATCAAACACCTTTAAAATGTTTCCATCATGACACTCACACCCTTTGATCTTGACTAGTTTGATGATTCCTTACCTTTGATACATCCTGAACTCATTGAATGGGAACAAACCAACCTGCTTGATATCCCCATATTTTCAGATGATAATGCCATTGTCAATTTTATTTGTTCTGAAAATACAGAAACAAGTTCCACCAATGAATTTCATAATGAAGCTTCAAACAAGGGGAGTGTGAAATCTCTTAGCTACAAAATAAAGAATACAAAAAATTGATCTAATGGTGAAAACCATGCAATGGCAGTATTAGATCATGAAAAAGTAAAAAGAAAGAGTGTATCCAATGATGAAAACCTCTCTAAGGTGCTAAACGATGGGAGAATTGACACTCTTCCTAAGCATTATCAAGAAATATCTTCAGTATTGGTTGAGCCTACACAATTTACATATACATTGCTACTACATAAATAGTAAAGACTTTACACCTAGCAACATCAATGACAGAGCAAGAAAAGCCAGATTTCACCAAATTCTTTGAAGAAAGAAAAATCAATTTTGCTTGGTCCTATCTTGAAATGCCAAGAATAGATCTAGATCTAATAATGCATCATTTATCCATAATGTACCTGGAGTGAAGCTAGTAAAGAAAAATTTGAGAAAATTGCATCCACACATCGCCCTACTAGTGAAAGAAAAATTACAAAATTATTGGATATAGGATTCATCCAACCCATATATTATGTAGAATGGATTTTAAAAATTGTAACGGTCTCCTAACTAGACAACATCATCAAAATATGCATAGATTTTATGGATCTTAACAAGGCTTGTCCAAAGGATGACTTTCCTTTTCCCAATTTATACATCATTGTGGATTTAACAATACATGCTATGTTATTAATCATGGATGGTTTTTCAAGCTAAATCAGATCAATATCGCACTAGAAGATCAAGACAAAAAAATTCACATGCCCACGAAGTACATTTTGTTGGAATGTCATGCCTTTTGGATTAAAGAATGTAAGAGCCATCTATCAACTTGCAATGTCAACAATCTTTCATGACATGATGCACACATTCATGGAGGACTATGTGGATGACCTGCTAGCAAAATCATTCACCAAGGAAGGACATTTTGAAATCTTGGATAAAATATTTACTAAATTGGAAAAGTTCAGTGTGCATTTAAATCCAAAAAAGTGTGTATTTGGAACTTAACATCAACAAAAATCTTAGGATACATAGTCTCAGCTAAAGGCATCAAAGTAGATCTAGAAAAATTCAAAGCAATCATGGAAATGCTACCTCTTAAGTACATTATCCAACTTAGATCTATACAAGGAAGATTGCAATCCATCAGAAGATTCATCGTGCAACTGGTGGAAAAAAGTCATCCTTTTACTTTATTGGTGCCCAAATCAAGAGATGCAATGAGTCCTAAAGAGTAGCCACTCTCTCATATTCAGATTCAATGGGTTGATATGGCCAAGAAATAGGAGAGTGGTTAAAATACCCCTTTCTGCCCTGCACTTCAGTTTCTTCTTAACCTAGGAGGGTAATCCCAACTAGTATATTTATAGATACCTATGTGCCAAAGTATCAAATACATTATACAAAAAGATGTTTCTCCTTTAGATGCATAATAGACACAATACTATAAAGGCTTCACTGAACTTTATAGTAATTCCTAATTTAAACATGAGAAATGTAATAAAATGAGCTCAACACACAAACAAAATGAGAATGATATTTGATTTGATTTAAATTTGTGATTATTGTTTCTAAAAGTGTATCAAGCTTTGTGATACATCATTGCCTATTCATGGGCCATGGAGTCTAATATAAAATAAATTATAGATGTCCTATTAGCAAATTAAGTTCAACAAATGGATTTAAAATACGTTAATTCCTTGCATTAACAAACCCACTCTTATTTCCATTAATTTCTACTCACCAATCCCACTTGTGCAATCAAGATTACAATTATTTGATCAAAGTAATTTAATTCTTTACTTGAAATGGAACCATGGCCAAATAACACAATCAAAGGAAAGCTATGATGACAAACTCAAACAATCCTTGATATATTGAATTCATAAAATCAAAAGAATACAAATCTAGAGACAACTTTACAACAGTAATATAATGTTACACAAATTGGCTAACATTTGCTCATAAAACCCAACTATTACAATTTACATACTCATTTACAACTCAAACTTAACACTACTCTACCTTATTCACCTAATTCAAAATTTTAGAACCTGTACAAAAGAGATGAGGAAAGAAGATACAAAAGAAGAAGAAACCATAAAATCCATCCATGAAAGACACCTGGCATCTTCAACTCTCTTGATTTGTAGCCGCATTTACTTGCTGAAAAATCTATAACCTGATCTCTACTTTCTTGCTCCTCACTCTATGACCCTGCAATAGAAAAATATTCTCCATTCTAAAAAATCATCATTCTATCCATTCAGTCTTTTACCCACGTTGAAAATTCCTTTACTTGCAAAAGACTTCATCTACACCTTGTTCATTTTCACCTAGCTACGTGAAAATGGTCCTCTATAAAAACTCATCTACAGAAAAAACACTTTGCACAATGAATAAAATATTCACATTACAAAATTATTTCCCATGCCTTCCCAACAATATTGTTTTCCACCATACATTTAAAATGTTTTTTCTGAACACATGAAATCACATTTAAAACATTTACCATACGTTTTATCTATAGCCTCTGTGAAATATTTTACTTCTAGCAATTAAAAGTTTAGATTTAATTATGAAGGCCTCAAAATCATTTTACTGGGATGCAAATAAAAACTATCTACCCATGCCTTTACATTTTAATTTACCTTGAATTAATTCTTCACCTTTTAAAAGAAAATTCAATTACTTATAGACAAAATCCATGAGCCCACCATTTCATTTACCTTAACATTGCTCAATATTTAGCATCGCACATCTCACATTTATTTGGGAAAGCTAAAATTAATTAGCGATGCCCAATAAAACAATGTAGCTGTAGAATTAAAAAACATATCAGAAAAATAAACTTTACCCATGCTCTTATGTTTCAGCTTTGGGTATGTGTAGGATCATCATGGAAAAAATAGGTCCTTTAGTGGTAAAAATTCAAAAAAAATAGAGTTACAAAACTTGACATAAAACTTTAAGTAAGTTATCTATATTATTTCAAAAATATGTAAGAATAGAATATGTAGAAAATGGAATGTAGTTTCTAACCTACAAGGTTTATACAAAAAAAAATCTATTTGGTGACAATTTGAAATTTCAATGCAGTAGTACTTAAATTTAAGGGAAAAAATAAGTAGGTGTCTGTTTGACCACCCTAACCACAATAAAATAATAATTATTTTTTATAAGATTTTAGATTGTACCATCAAAAATTGGACCCTTTCCTTGACATGGATTATCTTATGATTAAATGGACTTAATGAAGCCCTAATCTAGTGTTGTGAGGCATTTTATGTGTCCATACTAGGTCTTGGACCCTTGCCAATAAAATAACATGTGTTTATTAACATCTTATAAATGTGTTGTAAAGTCTTGTAAGATGCTTTCACACTTTTCTAGACTTAATTAAACATATTTCCTCTTAATTCAACATTATAATATTATTATTTCATAAATATAGAAGGATCTTAACATAAACTTAATGACAAACTAGTGTTGTAATGTGATTTAAACATTCACATTGGTTCTTGTGCATTTCTAGGCTATGTGGACATAACCTTAGTGTTAAAAAGTGCATTTAATCACACTTTCACATTGATTTGTGTCCCAAGCCCTATTCAACATTTACATTATCACTAACATGTCCTATTTTACCCATATTGTGCATCCTGGGGCTTTAATGGATCAAATACCTAACAAGATAGCAATCTAAACCTTATTTCCCATCTCCTAAGCTTCATAGGTGCCGAAATGGCCCTTGTGGGACCCATTCACCATGCTTGGAAAATGAGTCCCATCCAAGTGGGACCCATTACCATGTTTGGTGAATGAGTCCTATTTGGCTCCCATTTTGACCCTTGAGTGGGAAAAAGTGAAATTTAAAGTTTATTTTAACTTTATGTTAGCCTGTGATTAGTATAATTAGGTACTAAGGCACAATTGACTATAAACAAGTGGTTTTATCCTCATTTTACATCTAACAACTCAAGTCACATCCATTCTTCATCCATCAATCTTTCACTCCAAGTCAAGCAAGTTAAGGTTTCCCCATTAAAAGTCTTCAAGTTAGCATTCTAAAGCATTCACCAGAAGATTTTGCATGTGTTGTTGTAGACATCCAATATCAATCATCATTGCAAGGTAATCTACTCCATTTTTTCATGTCTTATTCATTTATTTCATCATTTTGGTTTAATTACCTAAACGGGGTTTGAACAAGGCAAACCCCCATGCCCTAACAATCAACAATCTCTCTTCTTGTCTTGTTTGTATGCAAATGTAGGTCCTTTGAAAGCTTGAGGATCATTGAAGATTGCATTTCAATGTCATTCAAGCCTTCTTCTTATCATTCAATTCAAATCATCAACAAAAGGTCACTTTCAAACTCAGATTTGACAATTTCATAGCAAAGACCTATAAGAGGCAAAAATCCAAATCTAGCTCCATAGAATCCTCTTATCATTTTTGAGATTTTTGTAGGTGGACTGATTTGCCAACCTTGGTGAATGAGTCCCACCTATAGGCTTGAAAATTAATTTATTTATATTTCAACTCCCGACAGTCAGAAATAGGTTTCTAGATTTTTTTAGTAGAAGCAGGATTGATTTGTCGTGCTTGGTGAATGAGTCCCAAAATGGCGAATGAGTCCCATTGGGCCTAAAAATCAGCAATTTTAGAGTTTCTGAGATATTTCCAGTCTTATATTCATTTCTAGGTGCATATGGTTTACATCATTTCCTTTTTTTTTTGGCTTTATTTACACTTTTAGATCATTCTTTAGGTCCTTTTACATTACACAATGTGTTTTCAAACATATCATAATTCTTAGGTTTTTGCATGCATGTTTGAACAATTTCATAGTTTAGCAACACTTAGATCACTCTATTTTCATCATATCACATCATATATGTCCTCATTTGAATGTCACATAAGCATTTTAGGATCTAATCTCTCTCCTTTTGGGTGAAAACGCCAATAAGATTTAGAGTCCATTAGGTCCTAAAATCTATTTTTGATTTTGGTGAACCCAACTCTTCGAATACTTCTATTTTCTGATTTGGTGTCTTTCATTATAGATCTATCCTCGCATTCATTTTGCATTGGTTTCCATGCTAGACTTTAAAATTTGCATTCATAAAACGTGCATTTAAGTTGCATTTGTTGCATCTAAATTCCTTCCAATTTACTGAAATTTTGCATTTTTCATTCAATTCTGCATATTAGCTTCAAAATTTATAAGAATCAGTTTTAAATTTCCTTTTTTTTTGAAAAGTATCCATATTGGGACTCCTTCACCACATTGGGCGAATCAATCCCTTTGGACCCCTGAAACAACACTTTATAGAGTTCAAAATAGTGTTTTTGGGCTTCTATTCAGCGTCATTTCATACCTATAATAGCTAGTTACATTTTTGTAGCATGCATTTCATCAAAACTAGCATAAATTAGCTCATTTCATGCATAGTTTAAATTTCAAACTTGCATTCTTATAGTACAATTAGTTAATTGCTATTTGAAAATTGCATTTCATTTCAGCATTTTAAATTACATTTTGAGTTCACATAGATTGTTATTTCAAAATGTTAGTTAATCAACATGATTCTCCTTTCTTCAGTGCATTTCAATCTTATGAGAATCTTTTATCCCATGTGAATGAAAGTGTTATACCCCTCCTACCTTTCCTCTTTGTGTGGATGATGTGATAGAAGTGCCTACATACATAGATAACCATGATGATCATATTTTTTTTTCTTCCATTACCTCTCCTTTCATTGATGAAGGTATCTTGGGGAAAGAAGATAGAATCATTGGGTGACATGTGGATCTTGTTTTTCCTTCTTCTCATCCCATTTGGGAAGATATTTTAGCACAATAAAATTAAATCATAAACATCACCTTCCCTAATTTACATTGTGTGGATAACTTTGAGCAACATGAGATTGTAAATGATGAATCTAATAGGTTGGTACTGAATAATCAAATCTTTCAAGTCTATAACAACCCTCTTTATGATCCTTTCCCTACCTCTTCTATTTTGGAAGCCATTACAAAACAAAACACTAAATTCCTAAATAATCATGATAATCACATTTTTTCTTCTCCTAGTGTCTCTCCTACTTGTCACAACATAACCACTACAAGTCATGTGAATTTTAGTTGTCCTCTTCCGCCTCCGACAAACTTTATTGAGAAAAAAAACTCCTTCATTGATTCTCCTCATACTTGTGATGAAGCTACTTGGCCAACCTTCGATGAACATATTACAATCTCTCCTAGTATGGTAGATGATAATGCGACCTTTGCAAAAACCAACGATCACATACAACCTTCCCCTAATCTCCCCATTATCAATAATTAGACTCATCTAACCATTACTACCTCCCTTAGTGGTCATGAAGTTCTTTTAGATAAACCAAACCTTAATTGTCATGAACATGTGATTTGTTTTTCTCCAAAGAACTCTCCTTCTAGGGAGGATATTATGGTCCAAAACAAACATAATATCCACTCCAAGGACAATGAAGAATCTCCCTTGTTACAGGATGTTAACAATATTCAACCTCAATACACTAAACCTAAACTTACCCTTTACCCACCTTCACATCTGCTTCATCCTTCCAATATTCAACCTAAACTTATCCTTTATGCACCTTCGCATATGCTTCGTCCTTCCAATAAACCTAAACATACTCTTTACCCACCTTCACATCCCCTTCATCCCTCTAATGTATCACAATAATCTGATGATGATACTATTTCTCATACATATAATGCATAAAACAATCCACAACCACAACAAATAATTCCACCATCATTAGCTTTTCCTAGTCCACCTCGTGCTCCTCGCTACACCCCACAAACAAAGGAGTATGATCTTGTTGAGCAATTAAATAATACTCCTACCAAATATCCCTTTGGGATTTACTTCAGACCGCACCACATTACAACAATATTCTTCAAACAACCTTACAAAAAATTGTGATTCCTACTAGTACAACTCTAAATGATGTGGCAGCTTTAACCCATCCAATGAATCAAAAAAATCTCGACATTAATTTCCATCAACATGAGCTCCCTCCTTTTGAGTTGTGAAAACAACATGATGCCTTTATGATCATTGCTTAATTTCATTACACAGGTATCAAGCATACTCTTATAGATAATGGTTATGCCCTTAGTGTGTGTAGTGTGAGCCTTCTTAACTATTTGGAAGTGGATAGATAAAAAATAAAATAAGATTCCATTTCTATTTGAGGGTTTGATAATATAACAAAGCAACCGCTAGGAGTGATCACTTTACCTATTATGAGTGGTCACTTTGCAAACTCATGTTCATGTCATGCCTTATGATCTCTCATATAATCTTCTTCTAGGCTGACCATGGATTCATGAGATGAATGCAGTGCCTTCAACTCTCCATCGTAAAAGGAAATATGTCTATAATAATAAAATTTATCAACTTGAAGCTGATTTTGAGCCTGAAAATTGCTTGCATCTTGAAAATAGAACTACAAGTCCTCTCACAATATTGATTCCAACATCCAACATAGATCCTCTTGAAATTGAACACAAATAAAAATTGTTTGGTGATGATTGGGGATCCTTAGACTTCACACCCTCGTTTATGGGTGAACACATACTCACACAAAAGAAAGATGAGAAACCAAAAAAATGAATCATTATGTTAACACAAAACTTAGATAACTCTTCAAAAGCATCCCTCTCAATCACTTTAGACATTCCCACCAACTCTACAATAACCCTTCACGAACACAACAATGAACAACCACCCGATTCCACAAAATTGAAAAAGCATTATGGAAAAGGATATGACTTCATGAAACAATTTGGGTATAATGGAAAAGGCTGTGGTGCTCAAGAGCAAGGCATCTACAACCCTATAGAACTTAGCACACAACAAACAACTCATGGTCTTGGTTATTATTGTTTAATCAAGATCAACAAGCCTTCATTGAACATCAATAATATCACACAAAATTCTTCCACACCTCTTTCTTATTCACCTCAATAACCTTAGTTGCTACTCCTTTCCATGTAATAGTTATGTAAGATAATTGCATTCTCACTATTTCATGTCTTACATCCATTGCAAGGGGCAGCATACCATCATCCATTCTAGGCTCACCTTTATGCTACACTAAGTGGGGGGAAAAGGGTTAGATAGCCTTATCCCCATATGTCACTTTTTGTTGCCTCTTTTGGCTAATCGTTAACCTTTCATGAAGATTTAAGAGCATGCTTGAGATGTGACTGACATGTCTTAAGATTGAATCACATGTGGCATACTCTCTTTCTTTTAATTTCCTTGACATGGTGCAATCTAAACATATGACTTGGCATAAGGATTTCTAGGTTGGATCTGATGTCTTGTTTTCTTTTTCTTCTCTTCTCTACTTTCAAGTAATTTCTCATAGAATGATTTGGATCAACTCCTTTAAAGTGGGGGCATACATTACCATTATTTCATTTTCATTCTTAGTGAATCCTTGACATTTGTGTATTGCAGTTGTCACTTTGTGGATGACATTGGGTATGATGTCCTTTATAAGTGGGATCTATCTCAACATATTGTATTCCTCTTTATGGTTTGATGAGACACATTGCATCCCCTAAGTTGAGAATATATTGTTCTTTGATTGGTCCTCTTTTGGAGACATTAGACACAATGTTCCCTAAGTGGCTAAGCTTACATGAATTGAACAAGACTCCTTTGAATATATTGCACATAACATTTTTTACATATTGCATTCCCAGTCAGTCACCTTTCATAACACAACTTACATGCCTATGGAGCCATCTTATTGTTTTGGCCACCTTACATAACACAACTTGCATGCCTTTGGTGCCATCATATTTTACTTATCTTATGATACTTAAACCAACATTTTCATTTACATTTCTTTGGCTTTGTGGTGGCTTGTTAAAGTTATCAAATAGGTATAGCTTTAGCATGGTTGAGCGGGAAGCCCAACTAGCAGCATGAATTTACCCCAAAGCCACTTTTTTGTTCATTTGTGAGTACAAGCCAACTAGCATATGTTACTCTTTTCCTTTTTTCTTTTTTTTATGTTTTGGCCCTTCTCACCTTGCGGACGATCTGAAGTTCTATGGGCCCAGAGTGAGTACATATTCTCCATCTCATTTCCTTTTCTTCCTTTCCATTCTATGATCTTGTATCTTGGGGCCTTGGCATACATGTGGATCTCTCTTGAAAGGCTATTTTAGTGTGAAGAAGCAAGTTCCTCTCACTAAAGTGGGGACTAAATGTACCATAAAAATTTGGACCCTTTGCTTGACATGGATTATCTTATGATTAAATGGACTTAATGAGGCCCTAATCTAGTGTTGTGAGACATTTTATGTTTCCATACTAGGTATTGGACCCTTGAAAATCAAATAACATGTTTTTATTAACGTCTTATAAAGGTGTTGTAAAGTCTTGTAAGATACTTTCATGCATTTCTAGACTTAATTAAACCTATTTCTTCCTAATTAAAAATTATAATAACATTATTTCATCAAAATAGAAGGATCTTAACATAAAATTAATGACAAACTAGTGTTGTAATGTGATTTAAACATTCATATTGGTTCTTGTGCATTTCTAGGCTATGTGGACCTCATCTTGGTGTTGAAAAGTACATTTAATCACACTTTCACATTGATTTATGTGTCCCAAGCCCTATTTAACATTTACATCATCACTAACATGTCCTATTTTACCCATATTGTGAATCCCAAGGCTTTAATTGATCAAATACCTGACAAGATAGCAATCTAAACCTTATTTCCTATCTCTCAAGCTTCGTAGGTGCTAGAATGGCCCCTGTGGGACCCAGTCACCATGCTTGGTGAATGAGTCCCATCCAAGTGGGACCCATTCACCATGTTTGGCAAATGAATCCTATTTGGCCCCCATTTTGACCCTTGAGTGGGAAAAAGTGAAATTTAAAGTTTATTTTCACTTTATGTCGACTTTTGATGTATAATTAGGTACTAAGGCACAATTGACTATAAATAAGTGTTTTTATCCTCATTTTACATCTAACAACTCAATTCATATCCATTATTCATCCATAAATTTTTCACTCCAAGTCAAGAAAGTTAAGGTTTCTCCATGAGAAGTCTTCAAGTTGGCATTCTAAAGCATTCAAGGTAAGATTTTACATGTATTGTTATAGAAATCAAAGATCAATCATCATTGCAAGGTAATCTACTCCATTGTTGCATGTCTTATTCATTTATTTCATCATTTTGGTTTAATTACCTAAACAGGTTTTGACCAAGGCAAACCCCCATGCCCTAACAATGAACAATATCTCTTCTTGTCTTGTTTATATGGGGATTTAGGTCCTTTGAAAGCTTGAGGATCATTGAAAATTGCATTTCAAATTCATTCAAGTATTCTTCCTTTCATTGAAGTCAAATCAACAAAAAGTCACTTTCAGACTTGGATCTGACAATTTTAGAAGTGGAGACTTGTAGGATCTAACTCCACATAATCCTCTTCTAATTTTCTAGATTTTTGTAGATGGATTGATTCACCACCCTTAGCGAATGAGTCCCACTTGTAGGCCTGAAAATTAATTTTATGAGATTTCAACTCCTAAGAATCATAAACAAATTCTAGGAAGTTTTTAGTAGAAGTTGGATTGATTTGGTATGCTTGGTGAATGAGTCACATTTTGGTTAAATGAGTCCTAGAATGGAGAAATGAGTCCCACTGGGCCTAAAATAGGCAATTTCAAAGCTTCAGACATATTTCCAATCTTAGATACATTTCCAAGTGCATATCATTTACATTGTTTCCTTTTTGTTTGGCTTTATTTACATTTTTTGATCATTCTTTAAGTCCTTTTACATCGCACAATGTGGTTTCAAACATATCACAATTCTTTTGCTTTACATGTGTACTTGAACAATTCCATAGTTTACCAGCACTTAGATCACTCAATTTTCATCATATCACATCACATATGTCCTAATTTGAATGTCACAAAAGCATTTTTGGATCTAATCTCTCTCCTTTTGGGTGGAAAACCCTAAAAGAGTTAGAGATCCCATTGGGTCCTAAAATATATGTTTCATAGATATAAGTAGAGGACTCATGTCTAAATGTGATGCATATATTTTTGTAATTTTTTTCCAAGTAAATAATTAATTATGATTTTTTATTACAAATTTTAAAAAATATAAAAACTCGTATGTCTGACCACCTTAACTTTGTCAAAACTTCATGAAATTCAATTTGGTTTTTTAATCCTATAGTACACAAAGCATAGAATGTGACACATGTTTCAGATTCAAAAAATGTGATAGGTGTTGTTTGAAAGCTATAGATGTTTTTCAATCATCCTATGAATTAGGACTTTAGTCATGATTTAAATGAAAAATGAATAAAATTTACTTAATAAATTCAAAGTAAAGCATAATTTATATTGGTGGAAAGTTGAGAACCTCCTTTAAAAGCCCTTTTCATTTCATCAATTTTGGGTACAAAAAAAGTCATTAGCCACATACCCTAAACATACCCATCATATCTCCACTTTTTGGCCCATCATGATCCTACACATACCCCTTTTCACTATTCAAAATTATTAAATAACTTTGACCTCCTAACACGGGCCCACCATGTCCACTCAAACTTTGGAAATATTTTCATTGCTCATCTCTAATACAAATGAAAATCAAAACATTAATAAGCGATGCACAATAATGACTATGTGGCCCATTTCATCACTAATCATGGATGTATTTAGGAATGGAGATTTTCATTAGCGATGAACGGTGGAAAAGAAAGAAATTCGCGCATCGTGAATGCAACATGGAAACAAAGAATCAAATTAGAGATAAGAGATATTGGTAGAAAATGCCTTAGTTTTATGTTCTACAACTTCCCTAGGAATAGTTCCTATAGCCATGGCAAGAGAAAATGTGCAAGTCATTTTTCTTGATGCAGGGGCATTTTAATGGTTGTAGGCATGCGAAACTCATCACTAACATGACAAAGATCACTATGGAGGTATTATCAATGATCAATGGGTGATTTCAAACCATGGAGCAGCAATTTTGAGCCAAATAAGACCCCCAAATTCTTTCCATAAAGCTAGAAACGTGAGAGTTGTTCATCCTATAATAATACTTGATTACATCTGCCCAAAATTCTCTAGAAGAAACCTTCATTTAGAAGGAAACTCTTCAATCTTCAATACAATAGATAATCAAGATCAAAAATCTTCTCTTAACAACTCCAACGCTCAAGCATTGTTTATCGCAGATGTAGCGAGAAACAAAGATATATATTAGCGATGAGCGATAAAGAACTTAGAACATCTCTCCATTGCTAATGTCTTGAGGAAACAAGCCTTTGAATCCATGATGGGTGATATGAAGCAACCGCCATCACTGATCATTGATTTGAAATGGAAGAGAGACTTGAAGCCAACGATGGCCAATGAGTTCTGGTGCAACAAGTGAAAGTCATTAAAGTCATGTTTGAGTCAATCAGAAGTAAGAATTAAACTTGCTTGTCCTTATGAAAATTTGAAATTTATTTTATACTTGCCCTAAATGCTTCTTTTCATTTTCCCAATATTTAAAATATTCAAAATATTTTAAATATTAACATTTTAAAACATTAGAAAATGGGAAAATTTTAATTACACGTGTAGCCCAAACAGAGAACTTTCACTACGTACAAATGATGAAACTTGGAGCCAAGATTTTTGTGTACAGCCATAATCAATTATTTCTAGAAAACCCATTTCCTAAAAATTTTCCCAACCATCAAGAATTAGGTACCTCCTTTGTAAACTAGCCCCTGGGATGTGTTTGCCACACTATATATATGCATTAAAATAACACATCACACTAGATATGCATTAAAATAAAACATTATACGACCTTTTTTTTTTATGAAAATGGAGTTGTAAATTTTTTAGACCAAAAAAAGAAATGGGTTATTGTTATATTTTGAAATTTTGAAAATTTTTGGGACACCATTTTCGTCCATGTTGCAATCAGAAAATGATTAAATAATCCATCATAACTTATTTAAGGAGCTTAAAAATAAGTAGGCATGTAGAAAATTGACCCAAGAATGCATTGCAACAAAGGTATCATTAAAAGGGATCATGACGTGGAAGATATTAAATGTCAAAGTGGCTCACTCAGGCTTTTCTATAGTTTCACTTATTTAGAACCGATCAGGGCTCTCAAAGACGCCACTTTGAAAAATATCAAAACAACTTCTAGGGGGCTTCCATTGGAAACATAAGTTCATCTAGGTACACTGAGTATGTGTACAAAATGGATTTGGTTCATTCATTACTCTTCATGAGATATTAGGTGTCAAAGATGACCACTTTGAAACATTGTTAGAAATGCAGATGCAAAACTAAACAAACTGCATCTGCATTTGATTTGAAAAAAATAGCAAATCTAATCCTGAGAGTCTAAAATCAGATAGGGGAGTACATGAATGTAAGGAGAATGGAGACCAACAATCCATTTGGCATGAAAATCAACTGGTTGCAAGATGTCAACTCAAATAGGAGGCCACTTAACAAGATTGACAATATGCAAATAGCATAAAGTTTTAGAACCCTCCAACTTCACTTTTCAAAAAATGGTCAAAAATCATTATGGGAAGCTAAAAAATGACATGCATGTTCACATATGTCAATTAAATGGGTCCACCAAGGGGTTTGGCATGAAAATCAACTGGCTTTGAATTGTGACCCACCAAAGTAGGTCACTCAAGCACATTTTGCAGGTGCACTTCTGAGTGTGCAAAGGAAAATTTTCAATATGGGCAGTTCAAATTTACAAAATTTGAAGGTTCCATCAATGGCTCTTTCTAGGGATGTATTCCCCCTATGCACATAGCAAGAAATCAAATCTCTGAGAGAGCAGACCATGTGCCAGAAAAAATGTGTGACAAAGTCTTTTATTAAAAAAGTTAACTTCACTTGGTGGCCCTAGGCCACCAAATGAAATTTAAGGGCAGTGAATTCTTACCCCTGTCAAATACAAATATTTTAAAATAGCTGATCTCTTTTAATCCATACTTTTCTGTGTCATACCATAGCAACATGAGTGACTTTATTTATGAAAAATTGCTAGGTTACCTTTGTATTCAGCTTTACTGTCACATGGCAACCAAATCACATAGGCCACATCACTGCCACTCATTTCACTTTCAGATCTTGTGGCAAACAAAAGAATATGAGGATGATGATCAAGACTATATGAAAACAAAGTCTCATCACATTTACTAATTCTCTCACAATGATCATGCTCAGAGAATACATCATAATTAATAAACAATGTGTAATCCTTCTATGTGTCAACAAAATAGTGCTCACACATTTGTAACTCATCCAATTGAATTGTGTCACATGTGATTATGTTGTCATCCCAACAACATAACTTAATCACATTATTACATGCCTCAATGTTCTAAAAGCAAGACTCATCAACATCTACACTATCTTCATCCACATTCAAATCATAACATTCTAAAGAAATGTCAGCATCCCAAACAATGTTTCCTACTTCAAACTCATAGACAAGACTATCATCATTTGTAATGTTATTACACACAAAAGTGTCAAGAGTAGGCTCAAATGACTCTAAATTTACGTCTGCAACAAATTCCTCATAATGACTGTTTAAAACACATTCACTGTTGCAAGAAGTATCATATTCAACATCACCTCTTGATGCATCAACGTGACAATCTAAAACATACTACTTATGAGGAAAACTATGAGTTGTAGATCTAGAAAAGAGATCCTCATATGCATCCATGTGATTGAAACAATCACATTCTTCAAGTGAAAACTCATCATAAAGAGCATCATTAGTTGTACTAACATTTATCTCAAAATTGTTTTACCCTTTATCAAAAACATTTATCTCTAAATTTTTACTATCAAGTACAACTTCTTCAATGTTGATCTCATGTAAACATTCAGGGATAACTTCAAAGGTAGCAACATGAATAGAAGAAAGTAAAGCATCAAACAAAAGAGGAGTTCCTTGTTCATCGTGACCAACATATGCATGCCCTTCATAATCAACTACTTTAGATGATTCATTCAATGAACTTCTTGTAAACATATCTCCTCTATTTACACTGCTACCACAATCAACAAAGCTACCTTTCTCACTATCAAATATAAAACAATCACTTATCTCTTCACTGGGACTTCTCACACATAATTTCTCTGATTGACAATCACTATATACTTCACTTTAATTTGATATACTAACATTCTCAAAATTACTCTTCAAATTAGCAAGTTCCTCTATCTCATCATCATCAAAGCTTACATCAATACTACACTCACTTGTAGAATTAGCATGACCAATTGTTCCATTACATTGTTGATCACACATCTTCTTCAAACAAGATATTCAATTCATATACCTCATCATGTTCTTGTGAGCCTTTAGAAATGTTGTCATTATTTTCCTTGTTTGAGCACTTTCTACTTGAAGAGATTAATTCTACCTCTTCCTCAATGAGAGGAATCATAGTCACTAGGGATGCAAATAGAATTGAAATCACTGTGATCACCTCTACAAGAATATTTTTCAGCTAGTTGCAAACTTCCATCTACAACACTATTTTTTTCATCATGAAGACATGCAACATCATAATCAACATGATCTTCATCTGTATATTCAAAGCCCATAGAAGAGAAAATACTTTCAGTATCATCTGCATCATTGCAACCTGCATCTAATATAGAAAATCTTCTCTTTGTTTTTATATTTTTAGATTAAATAGAAGAAACCTCAAATGTTTCATCTATCTCTTCATGACCATTATGGTTGCCATCTTCATTTGGGTTTATTTCTTTAGTAGGTTGTTCAAAAACAACTTCCTTATCACCAAATGATGCATCATTCATGTCTTCTACTATACCATCTACATCTATTGGACTGAGTCTTGCAAAAGTACCATTGCATAATTGAGTTAGGAGATTACTTCCATATTTATCTATCATTTCTTCAATTACTAAAAGCCATTGATATAAACATTTAAGATTAGAGGGCTTCAAATGAGTTGGAAAAGTACTCAAACTTGGCTCCCAATTCTCATAGAACAAATCAATGCAAAATAACTCATCAGGTCTTTCTAATTCTAGGATAGCAAACAAAAATTTCATGAATTTATTATGAAAATCATATATGGATTCATCCTCAAAAGTATTTATATCACGCAATGCGTCAATAAGCGACATAGGGTCAACCTTATTTTCGTATTCTTCTTCAAATACTTCTTGGATATGCAGATTTATTTCTTTAGTCAAACATTCATTGTCTATGGAATCTTCTTTAAAATAATCAATGAAATGTATTTTGAGCTCATGCCATGAATCTATGGAATGCTTTGGTAAACTAGAGAACCAGTATTCAACAATATCTTCTAAAGTTATTACAAATAACTTCATGACAACATCTTCCTCTACTATTTGAAAATCTTCCACTACATCAAGAAAACCTTGTGCATGTTGTGATTTTGATTCTTCAAAACCTCCTCTAAACTTAGAAAAATATTTGTTAATTCTTCTTGGGACAAAATGTGGGTAACCCTGAATTTTACTAAAATCCAAAGGGTCATATCTCTCACTACTGAACACTTTCCTTTGAGGACATTGGTGTGTTCTAGGGATGATATTACATCTTGTAGAGGGAGAACTAAGACAACAATACATATTTGCAAATAAATTTATCCCCTCTACAAATAATTTCTTCTCAATATCCTTTTTAGAATATCCTACTTTCTCATTTCCCTTTCTACTAGTATCTTTAAATACTAAATAAGGGACACTATTAAATAGAGCATTTGTTAAAAACCTTCATACAAAGATATTACAATAGAAAAATACCTAAAAACTACTGCAACCAACTCTTCTAATGATGTAGAAACTTATCTAGAGTCACCATCTCTTTGAAAGAGGAAAAGATCTTTAAGTAGCAAAAAGCTTCTTCTAAGATCTAACTTATTTATGAGTTCTTTCCACCAACAGAGCACCAAACTTCAAGAATGCACCAGAAATGTTGCAGCAATCCCCTTCAAGTATGCAAGTCCTTGGATCATTCTAACCCAAAACTACAGATCAAAAAATAATATGACTCTTGTGATAAGGAAGTTTGCAACTGGAGATTCAAAGTTCTCCCTAGCAGAGTCGCCAATTTGTTGGTTCCCAAATCAATAGATACAATGAGTCCTAAAGAGTAGCCACTCTCTCATATTTATATTCAATGGGTTAATATGGCCAATGAAACGTAGAATGGATAAAATACCCCTTTCTCCCCTACACTTTAGCCTCTATTAAACCTAGGAGGGTAATCCCAACTAGTATATTTATAGACACTTGTGTGCTAAAGTATCAAATACATTGTAAACATATGTTTCTCCTTTAGATGCTTAATAGAGACAATACTATAAAGGCTTGGCTAACCTTTACAGTAATGCCTAATTTAAAAATGAGAAATGTAATAAAATTAGCTCAACACACAAACAAACTGAGAATGATATTTTATTTTATTAAAATTTGTGATCATTTTTTCTAAAAATGTATCAAGTTTTGTGATAGGTCAGTGCTTAATCATGGGCAATGGAGTTCAATATAAAACTATAACATAGATCCTATCAACAAATTAAGTTCAACCAATGGATTTAAAATATGTTAATGCCTTAACAAACCCACTCTTATTGCCAGAAAGTTCTACTCACCAATCCTACTTGTCCACTCAATATTACAATGATTTGATCAAAGTAATTTAACTCTTTACTTGCAATAGAACCATGACCAAATAACACAATCAAAGGAAAGATGTGATGATAAACTCAAACAATCCTTGATATATTGAATTCATATAATAAAAAACATAAAAATCTGGAGACAACTTTACAACAGTAATATAATGTTACAAAAATTAGCTAACATTTGCTCATAAAACCCTATTGTTACAATTTACATACTCCATTTACAACTCAGACTTAACACTACTCTACCTTATTCACCTAATTCAAAATTTTAGAACCTGTACAAAAAAGAAGAAGAAAGAAGATATAGCAGAAGAAGAAACCCTAAAATCCATCTGTGAAAGACACCTGGCATCTTCAACTCCCTTGATCTATAATTGCCTTACTTATTGAAGAATCTTCAACTTGCTCTTTGTTTTCTTGTTCCTCACTCCACTTCCCTATAATAGAAAAATATTCTCCAACCTAGAAACCCATCATTCTCTCCATTCAGTCTTTTACCCACATTGAAAATTCCTTTACTTGCAAAAGACTTCATCTCCCCATTATTCATTTTCACCCAGTTGTGTGAAAATGGTCCTCTCTATAAAAAATCATCTCCAACAAAAACACTTTGCACACTAAATAAAATATTCACATTACAAAATTATTTCCTGTGCCTTCCCAAAAACATTATTTTCCACTTTACATTTAAAATGTTTTTTCTTAACACTTGAAAGCACATTTAAAATATTTACCATGCTTTTTATCTATAGCCTCAGTGATATATTTTACTTCCAGCAAGTAAAATTTATCATTTAATTGTGAAGGCCTCAAAATCATTTTACTAGGCTACAAATAAAAACTATCGAGGTATGCGCAGGATCATGATGGGCCAAAAAGTGGCAATATGATGGGGATGTCGCTGACGACTTTTTTTTTCCCAAAATTGATGAAATGAAAAGGGTTTTTAAAGGAAATTCTCAGCTTTCCAAAAATATAAATTATGCTTTACTTTGAATTTAATAAATAATTATTATTCATTTTCTATTCAAATTATTACTAAAGTCCTGATTGATAGACTAATTTAAAAACATCTATAGCTTTCAAAAAATATAACATTTTTTGAATGAAAATCATGTATCACATTCTATGTTTCACATACTATAGGATTTAAAAAAGAAAAATTGAATTTCATGAAGTTTTGACCAAGTTAAGGTGGTCAGACATATGAGCATTTTATATTTTTTAAAAGTTGTAATCAAAAATTCACAATTAATTATTTACTTAGAAAAAAATTACAAAAAAATATGCATCACATCGAGACAAGAGCCCTCTAATTATTTCTAAAATATTATAAAAAAAATTATCATTTTATTATGGTTAAGGTGGTCAGACAGACACCTACTTCTTATTTTTTCCCTAAAATTTAAGTACAACTACATTGAAATTTCAAATTTTCACCAAACAAATTTCTTTTTTTTCTAAACAAACCCAGTAGTTTAGAAACTACATTCAGTTTTCTACAAATTCTATTTTTACATATTTTTGAAATAATATAGATAAATTATTCAAACTTTTATGTCAAGTTTCCTAACTCTAATTTTTCTTATTTTTTTGCCACTTAAGGGCCTGTTTTTCCATGATGATCCTACACATACCCATCTTCCTATGCCTTTACATTTTAATTTACCTTGAATTATTTCTTCACTTTTTGAAAGAAAATCCAATTACTTATGGACAAAACCCACAGGCCTACCATTTCATTTACCTTAACATTGCTCACTTGAGGGAACAAATATTCAAGCCTACTCCATCCACCAAGACTCACTTGACTTTACTTTTCTAGACTAGGACCTCTAAATGGAGTGCACGGTTATGAGATGGTTGAGTGGGAAAATCTTGGTCGAAGAATGTAAGGAGATTCAGGGTAATGATGTTTCCATCAAGATTTGCAAGGATGGTGGATGAATCCAATGCTTCCTCAAGGATTTTCTTGTGGGCAGATGATATTTTTAATAACTCCATGATGGAGATTTGTGTTGGCATTGCTTTTAGCTGATCAAGGAAATTGTAACCATTGGGAACGGATCTTGAATTGGACATGAAAGTTTTGTTTGGTTGAGATGATCCTATGATAGTAACTTTTCTACCTCTTGTGGTGACTCCACAATTGGCTTGAGCTCCTTTGATAGTGATTACTACACATTGTTCATCTAGGGAAGTGACAAAATTTTCATACACATGATTCACATTTTTTAAGGTGCCTTTCCCCTTATCAGTGTTATTATTCCCTTTATTGTCATGGTTAGGCATTAGATTCGTGTATATTTCGAGGTTTTGGTTTCTTGTTGGTTGTTCTACATTTATGATTCTTTGATCAATGAGATCTTGGACTATGTTCTTTAACCTCATGTAATTGTTAATGATGTTTCCTTTGATTTTGTGGAAGTCATAGAGCTGATTTTTGTTATACCAAGGAGGTTTAATGTCTAGTTCTCGATAGTTCTCATAGGTGGGAATCTTGATGAGGTTTTCATTTATTAGTTTCTTCATGATGACTTTGAGTGGTTCCCAAAGAGTAGTGTATTTTTTCTTAATGGAATTGTTGTTTCGCTAGGGCGGCCCCCTTTGATCATTAACATTATTGATCACTTGATTGTTTGGGTGTTGTGTTGTGTTCACTTGATGATTGTTTTGATGGTGGTTTTAGTTTTTTTTTGTGGTGCGGGTGTGTTTTTCTGAGGGGCACTGATGACAACTTTGGTAGCAATGAAACTGTCATTGGTAATATTTTTGTTTCTTGTCCATGTGCAAGTTTTGTCATTGTAATTGTTGGGTGGGTGATTATTATGTTGTTCAAGATATGAAGTTGATCCTCCAAGTTGTGTCATAAGGGCTTGTTTGATGCTGAGCACCTTGGAAATCAACTAGGTGTACGTGGTGATCCCTTGGACTTTGAGGTAGAATGCCAAGAGGCCATCAAGGTTGGATATCATGGTGAACACGTGTTGTTCCTCGGGCATGACCCATTTGCTCCGATTGGCCTTGGATCACCATCATTGTAGGAATGAAGCAAATGATTCATTCTTACCTTGTTTTAGAGCCGATATTTCCTCAAGATTGACATCCATGGTGATATTGCATACGCAGTTTTTGAAAAATGTTTCTATGATTTCTTGGAATGTTTTGATGACTATAGGTAGGTGAGAGAACCATTCCATGGCATGGCCAACAAAACTCCTAGGAACTAGCTACATCAGATAGGTATCATCATACATGACTTCCATGCAATGAACCTAGAATTACCTGATATGATTTTTAGGGTTTCCCATCTGATGGTACTTATCAAATTTGGGGATTTCAAATCCCTTCAGGAATGGTTTCATTACAAGGCTTCTTTTGAATGGATAAGGACACAGGTTGTTGGGTGTTTTCGTGGTTCACCTTGATTGAAGGTCAAGAACTTTTTATGAGAGCAAAGTGATTTGTTTTGTCACATTGTTTTATAGATTAGGGGGTGGGATGAAAGTGTTCTGAGGTGGTTCAATTGTCAGTGGTATGGGCAGATTGGTTGGTATGTTGATGGATGATGTTTGCATATTTTGTTGAGCTAAGTATGCTTGCAATTGTTGTTGTACCAACAATGCTTTTTGTTAGTAATGTTGCTATTGTGCGATTAGTGCTTGTTGTTGGGCTTGTTGTTGAGTTTCTAAATAGGTTGCTTCTCTTTGTTCTTGATATTGCTTTAGTGCTTGTTGATATGCTTGTTGTTGTGTTGTGTTTTGTTGTATAAGACACTATGCTTGTGCTTGTGCTTTTTGTGCTTGATATTGGGCTTTGGCTTGAATGTGCACTTGAGCTTAGGCCTGAGCTTGTGTAGCTTGTGCTACTTCAATGGCTTGTTGTTGTTGTTGCTGCAATAAGGCTTTGGATTTTGTAGCTTGTTGCACTTGTTGTGCGACTTTGGCAGTTTGAGTAGCTTGTGCTGCTTGAGCGACTTGCTGAGCAACTAGTTGCATGACTTGTTGAGCAGCTAATTGTGTGGCTTATTGATTTTGTACTTGTAGGAATGTATTTTGATAAGAAGCTTGTTGAGTAGCTTACAATGCCACACTATATTGGCTCGATGTGTTGGAGCTTGGTGGTGGTGGTTGTGGTGGTGAGAGGTGTTGTAATGTTGATGATTGGGGTTTGAGTGGTAGATGGTGCAATTGATTTGTTTGGTCCTTGAGAGATCTTGTTTTCAGATGTTAGGCAGTGGTTGATGACGTGATGGTGGTGTTTTACATTATTTGGATGGTTGCCATCTATTATTGTGATGTCAATGGAAATTTTTGAGAGTTTGGCATGATGCATTGATTGATGTTTGGGATGTTGGTTTGATTTTGATTGATATTTGGTAAAGGGGCAAGCCCTAAGCAAAGAAGTGGTGTGGATGATGATGGAAATGGAAAATGTGGTGGAAATGTGAGGGGTGCAACCTCTTGAGGAAATCATGTAGTGTCAAAAATGCCCCCTGGTCCAAACATGCCACCCTCTCCTTGTGAGGTTATGGGGAGAGAGGTTTGGGGTGTTGTGCAGAATAATCATGATGGCTCATTTGGATCATGAAAGGTGAGAGGGACATATGTATGTAAGATATTTTTTAGTACGGTTTGTCCCAAGATGGTGTTTACATCCAAATCCTAATTGTTTATGAGAGGATGTGATTGCAATGCATTGAGAAATTTACTTCATTTGTTAACAATGGGTTGCATTGGAGCAATGGATGATGTGATTTTTGAGATGTTTTGAGTGATGCTTTGAAATGAGGGGGTGGATGAAATGGGGATGGTAGATAAGATTGGAGGCATGACTCCAAAAAATGGTTCCACAATAGTGCTCACATCGAAATCGGAGGGGATTTTAGCCCCTTGCTTTGCTAATTTGAGAATCTATAGTGAGGGATTGATTCTCATCATGATGTTGATAATTTTATGATTCTCTAGATTTTGAATTATTTCAGTGATTTCCCCATGTGGCATTCCAAAGAGATTATTGGTAAGATCCTCCATTTGGACATCTTCCTCTTGATGGTCTTGCAAAAATGGAGGAAGGTTAACTGTGAGACTACTAGACCCAATGGGATTCATTTCATGAGCAATTTGACTTAAGTCACATGAAGTAGATGTTTCTTTGTTGGCTTCCATGTTCCTCTTGTGTTGTGATCTAGTTTGCAACATAAAATAGGGATCAATCATTAAGAATGTGGAAAGTGAATTCTATAATTCTTTGGATTGATTTAACTTTAGGTACAAAAGAGAAAATTTTAGGATGTTTTAAGGATCAAAGGGTGATAATGATATGGATGTAAGATGGATGTTTGATGGATTAATGGAAATCTTAAGAAAATCTTGAAGGGTATGTTAAAATTTAGGAGTTGATTTAGGATTGATTTATTTTGGATTCAGATTTTGGTGGACTCATAAAATCAAGGAGGTTGGATTTTTTCCTAGAGTTAAATCATTCACAAGATTCTAATTTTTCTAGGCATGAGAAGGACTCATCTAAACACTCCTATCCAAACAAGATGATCATATTGATAATGAACTCCTAAATCCCAAGATGTTTGATGTTATCAAGGGATGAATTTGTTCACAAGTTTTGATAATTTGATAAAATATGTGGAGAAGGATGCATCCACACACATTCAATCAAACAAGGTTATTTTGGATTGATTTCAAATGATTTCCCCAAAGTTTAACATGAAGGATTTTTCCAAGATTTTTGAAGAGTTGATAATGAGATTATATTGGTTTTGATGTTAAAAGATGGATGAAGGTTTGATTTTGATCCTAGGATGTACCTAAAAGGACACTTGTTCTTGGCTTCCATCTTCCTCTTGTGTTGTGATCTAGTTTGCACCATAAAATAGGGATCAATCTTTAAGAATGTGGAAGGTGAATTCTCTAATTCTTTGGATTGATCTAACTTTAGGTACAAAAGAGAAAATTTTAGGATGTTTTAAGGATGAAAGGGTGATAATGATATGGATGTAAGATGGATGTTTGATGGATGAATGGAACTCTTAAGAAAATCTAGAAGGGTATGTTAAACTTTAGGAGTTGATTTTGGATTGATTTGTTTTGGATTCAGATTTTGGTGGACTCATAAACACTAAGAGGTTGGATGTTGTCCTAGAGTTAAATCGTTCACAAGATGCTAATTTTTCTAGGTGCGAGAAGAAGGATTCATCTAAACACTCCTATCCAAAAAAGATGATATTGATAATGAACTCCTAAATCCCAAGATGCTGGATGTTACCAAGGGATGAATTTACTCACAAGTTTTGATAATTTGATCAAATATGTGGAGAAGGATGCATCTACACACATTGAATCAAACAAGGTGATTATAGATTGATTTCAAATGATTTTCCCAAATTTTAACATGAAGGATTTTTCCAAGATTTTTGAAGAGTTGATAATGATATGATATTGTTTTTTGATGTTCAAAGATGGATGAAGGTTTTATTTTGTATTGAAGAACATACGGTACTTCTAAGGACCTCTATAACTAAGAAGTGCTTCAAACTAAGCATACATTTCTGGATTGTTCAAAGGAATGAGTCTATAGAACCTTGGGAATTTTTTTCTTATTTTGATATGTTGATTTTGATTGCACTTCCTAATGTATTTTCTTGATGACCTTTTGAGTGTGACTCCTAAATTTTAAACTTTGGCTCAAGGACTTTCATTTGAGGATTTTGACTTTCATGGAAATCATGAGGAATTAACAAATGTGTGAGATCCAATTTTTTTATCTTTTCTTAGTGATTTTCTTTTATGACAAACAATTCTTTGATTAGATTTCCAAACTAGATGTCCAATGTCTCAATTTCTTAGAATCCCACTCAGTATGTTATGTGGAATTTTGATGAAGTCAAGGAAAAGGTTACCTATTGTTTAACTTTAGTAGGAAAATTGAGATGTAAATCCAAGTGTTTAGAAACCTCTAAGGATAAAATCCCAAGGGCAAGCAATAACACAAGAATTTGGTCAATTGTATTTTCCTCCTAAAGGGTTTGAAATTTTGATGGTGATGTTAAATTTTTTTTTCCAAATGTTTTCAAACAAGAAAAGTGTTTTGTAATGAAGAAAAACCACATCCTTATGGATATGAAAGACTATATTTGTTGAGTCCCCACTTGGACAAGTCTAGCTACGCTTATCTTTAGCGAATGGTTATATGCTTGATCCCATTGGCTCCCCTCCACAACACTCACTTATATGAGACAACCAAGCATCAACACCCATGAAATTCCCATGGCATTCTTTCTATTTCTATTAAAGACTATAAAAGTGTGGGACAGCTTCAGAACGACTATTCTTGCACCAATAAATAGATAGGGATTTTGGCCTTTCTATAACAAGGGTTTTAATTCAAACATTTCATTCGTAGGATTTGAGCCAACATGGTGAGAGACCATTGTTTCCCTTCTCGTTGGTGCCAACTATGTGATACTGGTGTTTATTCCAATACCCACATTTATATCCTAGTTGGAAATACTCTTGGCTTTAGAGTGTTACCAGTTGAGTCATTCCCTTAGGTGAGTACATTTTCCCCAAGGAATGCCCACTAAGATAAACAAAAGCAAGTAAATATATTCATATTGCAATCAAATATCATTTAGAAAAAAAGGGAGAACACATGCAATAGGTTTACTCACACTTGCACAATGTTTTGTTCAATTTTAATCCCAAAATGAAATGTGGAGGTGATCAATTTATCTCACCCTAAGATGATCAAAAATCCTTTTGATTCTCAAGATCACCGTGAGGTGTGAGAGAAGTGCATATATATTTTTTATGGTGTTAGTTTAAGTAAGTAATCACAAAAAAAAAGTTTCACATGTTCATTTTAAGTCTCAGTATGTGTAGGATAATGATGGGCCAAAAAGTGGCAATATGATGGGTATGTGGCTAGTGACTTTTTTTAACCCAAAATTAATGAAACAAAAAGGGTTTTTAAAGGATTTTCTCAGCTTTCCACCAATATAAATTATCTATAACATTGAATTTAATTAGCAATTATTATTCATTTTCTATTCAAATTATGACTAAAGTCCTAATTGATAGGCTGATTGAAAAACATCTATATCTTTCAAACGATATCACATTTTTTGAATCCAAAACATGTGCCACATTCTATACTTCACATATTATAGTATTAAAAAAATAAAAAATAATTTCATGAAGTTTAGACCAAGTTAAAGTGGTCAGACATACGAGTTTTTATATTTTTTTAAAGTTGTAATAAAAAATTCATAATTAATCATTTAAAAGGAAAAAATCACAAACAAATATGCATCAAATTGGGAAATGAATCCTCTACTTATATCTAAAATCTTGTAAAAAAATATTATCATTTTATTGTGATTAGGGTGGTCAGATAAACACCTACTTGTTATTTTTTCCCTGAAATTTAAGTGCTACTACATTGAAATTTCAAATTTTCACCAAATAGATTTTTGTTTTTTTAAAACAAACCTAATATTTTAGAAACTACATTCAATTTTCTACAGATTCTATTCTTACATATTTTTAAAATAATATAGATAACTTATTTAAATTTTTATGTCAACTTGCCTAACTCTATTTTAAAAAAAAAATTAACCACTTAATGGACTCTTTTTTCCATGATGATCCTGCACATACCCATGCATAAAGAAATAAATTCAATTCATTTTAAAGCACCAAAATGAGATTTGAAATTAATCTTGCTCAATTGTTAACCTCAAATGAAATCCAGTCAATTTTCCTAAAGTTCATTTTAACCCATTTGTAATGAAAATTTAAAGGTTTTGGTAATATTCATTTTAATGCCCAGAAAAAAGTGAGTTAGTCTAAAATAGAAAATTAAAGCATAGAATGGAACCCTTAAGCATTTAGAAATTTTTTTTTAACTTCAAGTGTAAATGCTCTATTTTCTTCAACTCCAAGATTCATCCAAGATTGCTTTTTATGCTCCAATGTTGCAAAGTCCTTTGAATGAAGATCCTTCCTCCTCAGTTTTCCTATATAAAAAAGTAAGATTTGAGAGTTATTTCCAAAAATTAATAAAATAATGCAAAAAAAAAAAAATTAACCCCATCATGCAATGTATTTGTGAAAACAAATAATGTTTAGAGCATTAACAATATCAGATTTTTAGAAGCATGAAAAAACTAAATACTATTCAACTCTTTAAAGCAGTTATTTGACTAAATGATAACTCAATAATTTTTTTCAAATAACTATGTGTGCAATATTTCAGTTGTTTTCTTACTACAATCCTTTAAAAATTTCAACCAAAGTAACCCAGTGTTTGCAACCTCCTAGATCTTCTCAAATCATGTGTCTCATACAAAGATTACAACAATCTAAGTTTTTTAAATGCAAAATCTGAGAGGATGATGTCTATATCCATGAGAGTAAATTAATGGCACCTCTTCACCCACTTTAAAGACTCTATCACTATGTTAGTTATTAGTGCACAACATAATAGCCATAATAAAAGATAAGTCAAATAAAGCACATCACTTTTACAAAGAAATCCAAGAAACATTACGTGAAAGGGAAGATGGGAAGTTCTCTAGTGTGCTTGGATGTCATTGATGCTTTGTGAGGGGAGGACTATAACATATGGTGGACAAAAATATTTCAGTAAATTAATGTTTCCTCTTCCCCTCTATGCAGATGGTAACTACTCCCAAGAAACTTAAATGCTTTTTCTCCTAGAATCATGAGTAGTGTGCTAGTGTGACATAGGCAAAAGAGACTGTGTTGAAATGGAAGAAACTTAATCTCATTATTACTTGCAGCAACTAACATTTATTGAGGCAAAAAATCATTTACTGGGGAAAATTTTAGTAACCCCTCTATAAGCGTTGAAAAACATAAAGATATCATTGATAGTACAATTTTGAGTGCTTGGATGGAGCACCTACATCTGGATCAATAGATGGTATGACAAAATCTTAACAAAATTTCCTTTGCACCAGCAATAAAAGGAATGGATGACTAATAGCCATTTCCTTAAATATGAAAGGGTCTATATTGCAATAGGCACTGCGCAATGGGCATGATAATAATAATGAGGTTGATGATTAGTGCATAGTATTATCGATAGAATTAATTTTTTTAAGTCTCACCCCTTCCTAACTAAACAAAATAACCCAACACCACTTCACCATTCTGATGTTTTCTTGCTCTCCTCTATAATTTTCTATAAAAACTAAGTGTGATACAAAAAATGAAGAATTTAGTAGATGGGGTAGGGCAGCGCTACTTTCAATGGTCACATTTGTCAACTTTATTTTCCAATTGTTTTCAGTGGTGGAATTCAATCACCCACAATTTCGTAGAAATAAATATTTCACTTTCACAAACAGTAAGAATTGTGCTTGAATTTAAGTAGTGATGGAGAATGAATGCAACATTAAATAAACCATTCATAGTGTTGTAGGATGAGAAAATTCGAGATGATAACACCTACATCTACCAAGATTTTCTAAGCATGTATACTTTTGACAAAACTCCTCAAAGGGACATAAAAGGTTGCTGAACATATTCAAACTCCTTCCACAAATTCAAAACACACACATGGGATTGGAGGCATCATTTTGACTTAAGAAATGTGCACACTTTTTAACAGAATAAGAAACTTTAGATTAATGCACTTTTTAAACAAAATCTACAAAAAATGTAAACTCCATGACACAGGTTAGTTCATGCAAACTCACTAAATGCTCTTATGAAGTAATGCATAATACTTCATAAACAAAATGATCAAATACACTAATTGAAAGTATCAAAGAAGCACAAATGCATACCTATCCCATAGTGGATTAGTATCACTTTGTTGCACAAAAAGTGACCCTTTCCCAACCCTTGATAAATCAATGATGCAAATGATAATGGAAAAAATCATCTCTCAATATGGAGAGAGTAACTTTGCATGAAGATTGTGGATGCTAAGAATGAAGGATAGCCTCTCCATTTATAGAAGATTTTGATGAGAGAAGAAGAAAAATGGGTGAATGTGGCACAAAGATTCAACCAATAAGAAGAAGCCACTTGTCCAAATGTGAGTGGATGGAGGATGTGCAACTTTTAGTTAATGCACCAATAAATGAGATTAGTTGACCTTTTCAAATTTCAAATTTGGCTTGTTGGAGGGAGAAGAAGGGACTTATGCCAAGTGGGAGAAATGTAAGAGGGGATTTAATGACATGTTGGAAGGGACAAGTCAACTTGATTTAAATTCAAACTTGAGGGAATATTCTCCAAAGATGTCTTGTTGAGGGAAAATGAGGATTTAATAAATGAGTTAATTGATTTATTTGTGCAAGTGGGAAAATCTAGACAATGTGACATGCATTAGATTAGATTTAATCCTGATTTAGCTAATTTAAAAGAAGATTATGTGATTTGACCTTTTTTCTTTAGATTTAAAAATTAAACTAAATTAAAAAGGAGATGAAAGATGATTTTAGATTTATTCAATAAAGGTTTGATTTATTTAATAAAATAGGGTGATGTTTGGAATCAAGTTAAAAAAAGTTGATTTATTTAACTTAAAAGGATGACTTTAGAAATTGAATTTAATGAACTTGATTTATTTGATGAGTGGACTTGATTAAATGTAATATGGTAATTTTGCATGTCTACACTTTTCATATTTTTCTCTCTTTTGGAGAGAAGTTTTCTCCCACAAGGTTTTTCTCCTTTTCTCTGCTTGTGAAATTTTTTTTGTTTTGTACATAGGTACCTCATTAAGCCTTGTTGTCGGGACCCATATTTTGCATTGGCTTATTCCTCACTAAGTTCCACTTAATGGGGTGTGTTGGTGTGAATAAGTCTTGTACCTAGTTAATTCTTAACTAGGGACTTAGGGGACTTAGTTAACATGTTAAGTCTACCTAGGATATAAGCTTTCTTCTAGAAGTATTAGTTGTCTTATCTAGAATTCATAATTGTCTTATATAGACTTTACATTATTCTAGGTAGTAATTAGTTAGTTGTCTCATGTGATAGGATTAAGACACTTGTCATGATATTGGCATCCTATCTCTCTTCATTGGCTTTATAAACAAGGAATCTCTAGCATATTTTGCATAACATTGTATTGTACTATTATTGCATATTGTATCATATTGCAATTTTTTTTTTGTGGAATAGCATCATCCATTGTTGATTCCATTTATCTCTTGTGGAGGTTATTTGGTGGTGGAGATTGAAAATCTAGGTTGATCACTTGAACAAAAATCAATAGCACTAGGAAGAAAAAATATTCAATAATATCATGGAAAGAAATATAGATATCAATTCATTCAATTTATAAATAAAGATAAGTTAGGGCTTGGCCTTTCACTTAAATGAAATTATTCTATTATAGATTGTAATAATTATGAAATTTGATGTGACTTATAATATTCAAGCACACTTCCCTACATATTTCTTGTATTCCTTTGGTAAATTATTTTATAATTCATTGACCCCATAAATTATATATGATAATATATTCAAATTATTATGGTGAAGGGATTAATTCCACCTTTTTATGGATACTAATGTTATAATTCCTTCTAAGAAATCTCCTTAATCTTTGAAATGAAGCAAATAGGGGTTCCACCTTTTGGGAGATGGAATACATGAAAGGGGTTTAGGACCTTTCTGCCATTTCCTCCAAATTTCATCAAGGAAACCTTAGAAATCTCAATCTAATAATGGAATGAGGGAAAGAGTTTTGTAATAAGGTTTCCTAGGGTGTGGTTAAAGACAATAAGCGGGTTCACCACCAAGAAAAGGCTTGGAAAGACAAGTAATGGAAAAAGCATACAAAACCTAACAATGTAACCTAGAAAATAAACTCAAATTAGAATAACAAATTAGAGATTTAAATAGAGGTGCACCTAGAAGATTGAAGAGGCTTAGAACAAGGTCTGCACTCCTAAAAATATGATATTTAATGCACATTGGGACTCATACACCAATAGGGGAAATTTAGTCCTAGCTTAGTCCCAAAATTTGGAACTACTAAATCAGGATCTACAAAAAGGTGCTTGAAATGTGGTATGTTGGGATTCATATGCCACAAGTGGCAATTTAGTCCCATTATCAAGGTTGATCTAAAAATCTAATATCCTCTAATGTTCTCTTATATATTCTCTCTTGTTAAATCTTTGATTCTGAAACACTGAATTTCAACTTGTAGGTGGCTTTCCATGATCTTGCAATGTAGATGACAAATTTGAAAATTTCTTTCCATGTTTTCTCTTTAATAGATCTTCAACCTAAATCTATAAATCACACACTAAAGAAAGGGAAAAAAATTTGTTTTCTTAATGAATAGGATTTTTCCTTGGTCAAACCCCATTTTGGTAATCAAACCTTAAAATAAAATCAAATAGAATGAAGGAATGATCAATGAACAATATGCTATGTTGCAACTTGCCAAACCCTTGATATGAAGGATACAATATTGTAAGTAATGACTAGCATGAATGTAGATCTCAACTCTTTATTGTATGTTATGGATCTCGACTGGAATGCTTGCTCCAAATGCTTGATAATTAGCTCTTGAATGTTCATAAATTGTTAGAATGCTTGAATGATTAGATTATACTTGCTCATGAAAATTTATAGGATAAAATATGTGAAATAACCTTGTATTTATACTTGTTTATGCTAAATTTCTTGAAATTACAACACTACAAGCTGAAATCATATCTAAGAGAATAAATAAAATTCAAGAATTGAATTCAAGATAGGCCCAAGCTAAGCAATACTCATATGCCAATTGGGTATGTGCAGGATCATGATGGGCTAAAAAGTGGCGATATGTAAGTGATATGATGGCCCATGTGGCTGTCAACTTTTTTCTACCCAAAATTGATGAAATGGAAAGGGTTTTTAAAGGAGATTCTTAGCTTTCCACCAGCATAAATTATGCTTTACCTTGAATTTAATAAATAATTATTATTCATTTTCTATTTGAATTATGACTGAAGGCCCGATTGATAGGTTGATTGAAAAACATCTATAGTTTTCAAATGGTGTCATATTTTTTTACTTAAGAACATATGTCACATTCTATGCTTCACATACCATAGGATTTAAAAAAGAAAATATTGAATTTCATGAATTGTTTGCCAAGATAAGGTGGTCAGACATACGAGTTTTTATATTTTTAAAAATTTGTAATAAAAATTTCATAATTAATTATTTACTTGGAAAAAAATTATTAAAAAATATGCATCACATCGGGAAATGAGACTACTTATATATACTTATATCTAAAATCTTATAAATAAATATTATCATTTTATTGTGGTTAGGGTGGTCAGAAAGACACCTACTTCTTTTTTTTTCCCTGTAATTTAAGTACTACTACATTGAAATTTAAAATTTCCACCAAATAGATTTTAAAAAATAAAAATAAACCTCGTAGTTTAGAAACTACATTCAATTTTCTACATATTTCATTCTTACATATTTTTGAAATAATATAGATAACTTATTCAAATTTTTATGTGAAGTTTCCTAACTCTAATTTTTCTAAATTTTTTGCCACTTGAGGGCCTATTTTTTCCATGATGATCTTGCACATACCCAATTGTGGTGTATGATTCCTAGTAGGATAATTTTGGGACACAAATTTCAATAAATGTTATATTTAATGCCAAATTTAGGTAATTTCTTGTCAAACCTAATTCTCAACATAGTTTAATGAATCGAGCTAATTAAAATAGTTGTGTTATGTCATTGTTTCTTTGTCAAGTCAAGAATAGGGAATTGGAAGGTCGGAAAACAAATGAAAATTTAAATTATAAAACAAATTTAAAGAGAGCTAGTGATACGGTTTGGTAGAGAAGACTATTCAAATTATATCAAACTAAAAATGAAGAAATTAGAGGGAGTGCCAAGAGTTAAAAAGTAGAGTCAACTAGTTTGGCAAGGAGGTTGCATCTTATGCAAAAAAGAAAAGAAAGAATATACACTACATAGGAGATTCTCGTAACCAATAATAGACATAGAAGGTGTCATAGGAAATAAGCAAAGCAAGAGGGAACTAGACATTCATAGGTAGGAAAGAATGTAGCATATCAGACAAGAAATCTTGTATGTGATCTAGACTGTGCGTAGCCAAAATAATAGAGGAGACACCATACATAAGAGGAATACGCATGCATAGAAGTGAATGTAAAATGGAGAGAAAAAAAGAAGGAATTCATATAAAAAAAAATTAATGTGCATATTAAGAGAAGAAAAAATTGTGGCAAGGGGTAGGAAACCAACGAATGATGCTTAAATAATCACTGCTAGAGATTTCATTAAAAGGAAAAGAGAATGGTGGTACAACTATTTAGAGAGGTTGATAGTGTGAAAGGGGGCTAGGAAGCCATGCAAAGAGGGAAGATGAGAAGACAATTTGGAGAATTAGATGGAGAAAATTTTGACACAAGGATTCAAGTGGAAGATTAAGGTGGGTAAAAAATTGAGGAGAAAATAATTTGAAGATTACAGACATTGTAAAACTTGTTGTAAATGTTATTTTATAAATAGAAAATAAAATAGTTTTATTGGAGTCTCTTCTTAATATAAATGAAATTTCTATTTTCATCAGAATTTTAATTGTTAAATATTTGGTAATATTTCATGTTGATAGACAATTGAAGATTGAATGATGAATGAATTTTTCAATTCAATCAGTCATTTACTAAGTCTTTTGTAATTTGAATTTTACATAATTGGGTGAGAATTTGGGAGATTTTTTTCCTCTCTTCATCATATATCAAGCCAATGAACCATTACAATCATAATGTGATATTAAGTCAATGAGAAGTTGTTTATCTATTATGTGTTGATTTCATTATATTCACTTTTTGTTGTGCAATTGGATAGTCCTTTTCTTAGGATCTTTTCCCATGATAACATTAATTAAAATTTATCTTTCAAATCAAAGGGTTTTATTTCAAGTATTAGATTACAATTGGTGATGGTGATGGTATGTTCATTGATTATACCATCCACAAAAGTTCTATTTATTATAGGTATGATATATATAATCTATGACAACAAGATCATGCTCTAGAAAACATTCATGGAATAGATACCTGTCAATTCTTGGGTCTTAGCCAAAGAGATATAAATATAGGCTTGTTCGCTTGTATCATATAGAAAAAAATTCGTAAATAATATATTGTCCATCTAAAAAAAATTCCTTTCATATTAAATCTTGTATATAGCCAAAGAGATATAAATATAGACTTGTTCTCTTGTGTCATATAGAAAAGAATTCATAAATAATATATCGTCCATCTAAAAAAAATTCCTTTCATACTAAATCTTGTATATATATAAATGTACAAAGAATATTTCAAGTAATTCTCACAATATGTATAATTACTTGAAATATCCCTTTCAAATAATATGTAGTTCCTTAAACATTTTTTTTAAATGTCTAAAATTTTCCATTCGATTTAGCCTGTGATGTAAGTCTTCAATTCAAAAATGTATGATGTTAGGGGAGAGGCACTAATAGTTGTTAGGGATAACTTCTGAGCATGTAGTGGTTGCATGAAATATCATAGGAACTCTAGTTTTATAAAAAAAATTAGACTGTCCACTTATCTTTCTACAAGGTTTGGAGGCATGACTCACCAAAAAAACATTAGCATGTCTAGTAGGAAGTGTCCAAAAATGACTTTTCAAGATTCAACCAAAACTTAAGCATGGTATCGCTAGTAGTTGAACAAAAAAAATCACTTTCTCTTAATAAATTATAATATTTTTATTAAAAATATAACTTATATGTAACTTAAGTAATCTCAATTTTGCTAACTATAAATCTTTATTATGACTAATTTTCATATCCAACACAAATGGACCAACAGTTGAACATTTAAAAAAAATAAAAAAAAATATTACTATAAAAACAACACATTATTATTTAAAATGAAACCCATATTCAATCATAAAAAAATTTCACAATCCTTCACATTTCATGAGAAAATATAAGGTATTTATTGTGCTCACTATTTTTTTTTTGGAAGAAGCAAAATAATCAAATTATAGAGCTATAGGAAAATAGTAAATACTCAAATAAATATACGTTGTCACCCTAGTAACTATATACATAAGAATAATATTTTTTCACTTTGACAACAATACCTTGTTTAAAAGGACATTATTTTATGAATGCCACTTATGATGGATAATTATGATATTTTATATTAAACAAAAAAAATATTGTACATTTACTAAACTTGTAATTGGTATTTTATATGTTTCAGCTTGTTAAGTTGATGTTTTTTTGTAATTGTTGGTCTCCAAATCAACAAATTCAATGAGTTCTATATAATAACCACTTTCTAATATTCAGACTCAAAGATGGATTTGGTCAACAAACAAGATTCAATCAAAGACTGAAATCTCCTACACTTCTCGCTTTGTTAAACCGGATGGGTTTCCCCAATAGTATGCCTATAGATACTTTTGTGTGCCAAAGTACCCAAAATACTATGAATAGATGATTCTCCTTTAGATGCTTAATAGACACAATAATCTAAAGGCTTGGATAACCTCTACAATAATTCCTAATTTAAACATGAGAGATATAATTCATTAAACTCCTCACACAAACAAATTGAGATTGATAAATAATTTGATTTAAATTTCAATTAGCTATTGAATCGACCAACAAAATGTAAAATGAATAACCCACTTAGATCAGTGCTTCATCCATTGGAACAGACTCAACCTCAATACATGTACACCCTAATAACAATTTAATACACAACATCATCTAAGATTTGACATTACTGCATTACAATACATCAACATTTTATTCTCAACCACAACTTCTTATCATAATCTTAGCATTGAATTCCTGAATCTATAGCTTCATTGAATCAATTATATCTATTCCTTGAATTAATAGGAAAGAACTAAACCAGTCACCCACTAAAAATCAATGGAGATGAATAAGATAATCTTTGATTATATTTATTCAAAACTCATAAAACAAGCACATAAGAGAGAATATGGTTATGAATTTTCACCATTTTGTATTTCTATGCTAGTGTTGCTATCAAAATTACATACATATTGATAGACTCCAACCTAAAAGAAAACCTCTGAAATGTTATATATTCACCTTACAGTCTTCTCTATGATTAATTACAAAAATAACTCCCTCAAAATGGAGTAGAAAACAAGACTTAAGGAAAAACTAAAACTCAAAAAGGAGATCTCCCAAAGACATCTGACACATTTAGGTCCATAGATCAATAACTGCCTCCACCGCTTGAAGAATCCTAATTTGCAATCGATTTTCCCATTCCCTTCATTTTTTTGCCTAGCAACAAAAAATATCTTCACAATGACAAGTCATCATTCCTCATTAGCCTTCTATAGAAAATATTTACCTGTGCATTTACCATGCTTTTTATCTACAACCTCCATGAAAATGCATTGTTTGAATACCCAACAAATAAAGTTTTTACTTTATTGGGAAGATTTTATTTTCACTCTATTAGATAATAAAACAATTACTCATGCCTCTCCATAATTATTTCCCGACCACTTTAAAAAGTCTTGTGTTTGCTTAGTGGAGGCTCAACATTTATTTCACTAGGGAAATAAATATTTACCCATGTTGAATCACTTTAAAACAAACTCTCCACTTTAAAAACACATCAAATAATAATATTTGACAATAAAACTTAGGTGCCACACTTTACTCCATCACTACACATCATGGATAGAAGGAAAAAAATGAAAATATAATAGTGAAGATATTGCAGCCAAGTTCTCATAAATTTTTTTTTTTTTTAAATCATTTATGGGGAAAATACAAATTTACTTGTGCACCTTTAAAATTTATCATTTTAAAAATTTGTTTTAATGTGAAAGATTAAAAATTATTTTATCGAGAAATTTACCCGTGTCTCCACCTTTTCACCATTCAAATTTATCAAACAATAACCTTTGAACTCGCGCAACCTGCCCACCCCACTTATCCGACAAGTTACCCAAGCCTCCATCATTTATAGCGAATATATTTAGAAAATGAAAAAAAAAATAGCGACGCCCAATGAGAAAGCACATCATCACCTATCACTAATGCACTTAGGAAGAGGAGGCATTCAATCGCTAATTCACTCAGGAAGAAGAGGCATCCATTAGCGATGAACAATGGAGAAAAATAAGCTTCACCCATTGTGAATAGAAAATGGAAAAGAACCACCGTTGCACCATCGTAGATCGCCAATGAAAATAGGAGAAGACAAATCAAATCTGTGATGGACAAAGAGAAACTACTTTTCACATTCAGCTACTCCTCTATTTCACATGAACCCTCCATAGCATCACATTCAACCTATTTCGAAATGTTGAAATTGAAACTTGCGTTTATGAACCTGTGATCTGAAGTGCCAAAGATCTCCCCTAAAAAATGTTCCTCATAATATTCTTTTAGCATTTCTTGTTGCCCTACCCGCAAGGTGCTCGAGCAAACAATATTTAGGGTTGGGAAAAAAATAATTTCCTTAAAGAATTTTGATACATTTTCCCTGAATGCACAAACCGTTTCTTTACTCACTCATTGACATCAAAAAGAGATGCTTACTGCAATAGTTTCTTATACCTATGTAGAGATTTCCTTTACACTGTTAAATTAACCCTTCATCGCTGGCATGATGGCGGCGCCACAATAGCAAAGAGATTTCCTGATTTCAATGCCATACAGATTGGGCCTCCTTAAGACGTGTTGCCAAATTCTTATACAGTTCTCGAGCCTTCCCAAATGCGTTGATGAATTCCTTGGATTCCCTCATCTCATTATCAAACAACTCTTCCCTAAGCCAGTTGTTGTTTTTATCTTCTTATTGTAGAGCATATATAAAACACTCAGCATCTCTTGTTGCACAAGCAATCCCCGGTCTATGCTCCAACTTTTGACAAATAATTTTTAGCTCTCTCAAAGATGTTGCCTCACGTCCCTTGGATCCCTCCTTGTGCTTGGTTAGCATGCTTCCAGTTTGTCACTCACTGCCATTTTAGTTCAAATATGGATCATTCAGCCTTACAGTCACAGTTATAGGAAACTAATACAATCCCTATTTATATTGCATTTAGATGATTGAGTGTTGAAACACCATTAACAGGTAGGTTTAGACATAACATTCTGTTCTCCTCTGATTTCCACTAGACATATGCTTGAATGCAATTTGGAGTGAGAATACTTGATGAGAATTTTATGTTCCTCCATGTGATGCCATAATTATACTCAAATGCTGACTTGCGTGTTATCCAAGAGTATACAATCCTTTATCAATCCCTTGAAAGTCCACTCAAACCATTTATTATGTTATTTTCAAAAAATTCTATGTGCACATGTAAGTAGACAAAAACCCATGAAAGTGTAATTTTCTACCTTCCAAAATCAGAAACCCTAACTTCAAAGAGTTTCCAATAGGATAACCTAAACATCAACAATGCACACTACCATGAATATGGTGTCTAGATTGTCTACATTTATTAGTAAGCCTGATTGCTCCTATTAAAATCTTAACTTTGCCAATCTTTGAACCCTAGATGCAACAAATCCCTCATAAGCCTTCTTTCTATAGAAGCTTGGAATTGTCCCAATATTTGCAACCTTTTGTTATTGCTCACAATAAGTACTGCAAGTGAATGTAACTGTAGACCCAAATAGTTTCTTCTCCTCCATTTTAAAAGTAGCTTGTCTTGATACAATATATCTTAAATAAGGGAGTTCCATGTTACAAATCTACATTGATGATTTTAAACTTGTGTCTTATCATGTGTGAACGATTACATAACACCGCTAGTATCTTTTGGGAAATGTTGGCAAGCTACAAAATTTCAGCCCTATGCCTACAAATCAATAAGTCAAACCTTTTGAAGTGAATCTTGAGATCTCAATGCCTCCATGATGTTGTCCATTATAAAATAGATTTTCTCTTTGCTTGCCATTACCTCATAAAACTACACAATATTAGGATATCTCCCTTGTTCCATGATATATTTTTCACATTTGATTTAATTAAGCATGCCAACATTTTGTATTTTCCCCTTTTCCATTACCTTTATGGCAAGAGTTTTCCCTATTTTAAGATTCTTTGTTAAATACACTTTAGAAAATACACCTTGTCCTAATAGCCTACCTAATTCATACTGCCCCACCAATTGGAAAGTGTTATTGCTTAGCATATATCTCTCTTTGTTCTAAAAAATAAGTATTCTTTATCAATATTCAAATAGTTACAATCTCAAAATGGTGTAAAGCATGTTTTGTCCCCATGCGGGCCCGACTAAAAATAACTCATTTTCAAACAAGTTTTCAACCAAAATCTATAGACTACCTTTGAATATATCTAGCATGAAAAAATTGAAATGGGTAACCATCATAATTTATTTTTTGGTACTTTGTACTATAGTCAAAATAGGTAAAGTGGCCTCTAGAATTGCCATGGGAAACTAGTCAAATGATGTCTCGAAGTCATGAAAACATATAGGCACACAAACATTTGACCCAAGAATTGAGTGCAATCAACAATTCAACAAAAGAGATCATAGGGTGCAAGATATTCAATGCCAAAGTGGTTCACTTAGGCATTTCTGCAATTTCACCTATCAGAAATCGATTCGAGCACACCAAGTCATCTTCTTGAAAAAATACCAAATCATTTCTTGGGGAACTACCACTGGACACACTAGGTTATTTAGGTTCACTAAGTATGTGTGCAAGAGTGTTTTCCTTTAATCCACAGTCGTCAAAAGATATTAGGGGTTAAAGTTAACCACCTTGAAAAGTTCTAAAAATGCAGATGCAAAAAGTAAACAAACTTCATTTGCTTTTGATCTAAAAAAAATAGCAAATCAGATCATGAAGCTTTGAAATCAGACCCAGAGTACATGAATGTAGGGAGAATGGACAACAACAATCCTTTCATCTTGAAAATTATGCAACTATAAATATCGGCTCAAACAAGTGGCCACTTTGTAGGGCAAATTTTTCAATATGCGCACTTCAAATTTGAGAATTTGAAGGTGCCAACAATAATCGTTGCCTTGTGGTGTACATTTGTATTTTGTAAACTTACAATTTTTTACTGCATTTCTCATTTATATTATGCATTTTTCTCAATATGAAAAAGAAAACAAAAAATATTTATTTCAATTTTTTTATGAATGTATTTATATTTTTTTATATAACATTCATACATTCTTATGTATGAATATAAATCCACCTTAACCAATATTTTAATTGTTTTTATATAATTATAAACTAATTATTAACAATATAAATATGATGACCAGATATTCAACAATTGATCCCTGGGCAACCACCTATCCCTCTAACCTAGTGTGAAGCCATCCGTTTTGATCTTTCAGATACGTAAGCGCCTACCTTTTCTCGCGCTTCGCATTCTGTCGCATTCTCCGCCAACCTTTTCTCGCGCATCGCATTTTGTCGCATTCTCCGCCCAGGTAAACTTAGAAGTTGGGTTTCCAGTAGTTTGAAAAAACAATCAGATAATGATGCAAGACATCGAACGATAATGCCTTCTCATTTGTTTCCGAAAATCTATCCAAGATTGTTGGGTTTCCAGTAGTTTAAAAAAACAATCAGATATATTTTCAATCACATCGTATATTAACTATTAAAAAATAGTATAATATTTTAATTTTTTCAACTGTTATCCAATTCTTCCATTACTTTTTTCCTTCGAAAAAGGACGGCCGACTAAGATGGTCCAATGAAATAAATCGCGTGTTTGAAAAAGGCCACACTTGTACGCGCCATTGACTATTTGACTCGAAAGTTTCCAAAAAAAAAATCAGAACTGAATTATAAAACTATTCATATTATGTTTCTATTACCAGTAATACCAGATATGGCAAAAATAAACATTGTATCCTGCGCGGCCTGTAAACTGCAACTGCAACTGCAACGCAAGAAATTTTGCAATTAAATAAAAATATATCTCTTCTTTTTTAAAATATATGGCAAAAATAAAGATTGTATTCTATCCATGATTTGCAAGTGTTCAAAACCCGCTTAATCGCTTTTTTTCAAATAGACTTGCTTTATTTTTTTCATCTGAGATCGTTTCTTAGTTTACTCATTCATCTGTTGGCTTTCAGATGATGTTTGAGAGTTTAATTCTTTTGGTTTCAGCACTACAGCTTATATCTCCCAGATCATGCCTTTTCAACTCTTCAGACTCTCTCACCTCTGAAAGTTTAGTTTGGTTTTGGTTGGCACAACGCTGATTTATGTTATTTCTGATCAGGCTTCTTTGTTCTGACACGCAACATTTTGTTGCTGCTGTTTCTATTGCTGTCCTGTAGCAACCTTGCTGCTGTTTGAAACTTTATCAGTGCTGTTTTGCTTCAGCTTTGATGCTGACCTTTAATGTAAAGGTTTTTTATTGCTTTTTCCAATTAAAGAAAAGTTATCTGCATTGATTCCTGGGATATGAACTGTATGTTCTAAAGGTTGTGAGTAATCAGTTTAGGGCTGTTTTTCTTTCTTGTAGTACTTAGTTTAATCTTCCTTTAAAAGTTGAACAGCCCATGCAATGTATTGTTTTCAGCTTTCGAAATAGTACTTCCTGTTCGCCATTAACATTCTGAAAAATCTAAGCAGGGCTGCTGTAAACTTATAAATTATTAATATAATATTAAGGGTATTTGTTGTTATTGTGGGAAGGTTCAAATCTTTGACGGTCACTGAGCTTCTGGGTTTAGATCATTTGTATTAGACCATTAGGTTGTCAATACAGCAATGCATTATGTATAAAAATAGCATATTTTAGTATAGGATTTGGGAAATAAGTTGAATCTTGAGTATCCTTTATTTATTCAGGTTCAAGTTCTAAATTTTAATTTTGAAGTAGTCTTTGTAATTATTTTCTTGATTTAAAATTTTTACATTCAATTTAATAATCTAATCAAATCTTAAATATTTATTGTTAAATATATTATTAAAAAGAAAATTAATTTATTATAACAATCATTTTTTAAAAAATTTACTTTTCTAAATAAAACTAGTCCAAATGATTATCTATTAAAAAATTCAAAACATCTTTAATGAAAAAATATTAAATTTCAAATATAAAATAAAACATTTTTCATCAACAAAGACAAACATATTAATGTGAGCCTCTAAATCATAATCATAAATTCTTATTTAATTTGATCTGACTGTTTTTCTCATCTTAAATGAAAAATAACAGTTCATTCCTTTATGTTGATGTTTCAAATCCCATGGTTTCTAATTTGTTTCAGGTTTCTCTACATGTTCTATCTATTTCCTGTTTGGAAAACTAGCTATATTATTTAATTGCGTTGCTTTATAATTCAACAGATGTGAACTTATTTACAAAAATTAATATTTTTGTAAAATTTTAAATTAATTTTATTTATTTAAAGATAAATTTACAACTCACACTATTTAAGAATTTTTTCTATTTTACGAACTCTACAAGTGTTGTGATTCCACCACCTATATCATTGTAATGCTTCAATGATGTCCTTCAAACATTAAGGGTTAATGCAAATTGTTGCCAATGATTTTAGAAGAAGGATGCAAAATATTTAAATGACAACTTCTCCTTATGTGTTCCAAATGATGTGATTTAAACCCTTTTGATTTAAGGCTAAAAAATTTAGGTGGTTTTCTGCTCTTTAGATTAATTCCAAACGATGACATTTATAAAAATTCTTTATCATTTTTGACTCAAAATGTATTCCTTATACATATCCTCTATTATAAGTTTTCAATGCTCCTCTTATATATTCACTCTCTAACAAGTTTCAATCTTATTTTCAATGTCATTGATCCTACCTTATTATTAATATTTTAATACAAACTTCACTTCTTGAACTGGTTAAGAAAGCGTAGAATGAATACTTCTAAATCTGACTTTTATTTATGCAATAGGGCAGTCCCTACCAATGCCAGTTTCAGTTAGAATGCTGCATTAAAATGGGGGTTCATACTAATTGTGCATCTTATTTCTCACCTTATTATTATTAATGTAAAATTCTGCACTTTGTGTGAAGACACAAGATGCTTTGTTTACCAAGATCCATGTTTTTGGAAAGTCCTGAAATTTTGCCTTAAATGTGTGGAGTCAACTCAGAAAGCTTTCCATTTTTCATTCAATATGAGAAAACAATGTATGATAATTTTAGACCATAACAAACATCTGTTAAGCAGAAGGAACCTCATAAGCTTAGCTTGCTTTCGGTTGATTGTAAATGATGCCCAAACATTGCCTGTAAAATAATGTTGCGAGCTGAGGTCTAATTATCTATTTAGAAGCAAATACCACGCCTTGAGAGCAACCTTTCAACCATCCACTGGCCTTAACCAGCTGTCTTTATTGACACTACAGAAATTTGAAGATTCAAGAAACCAGTAATAACCTCTTATTCCTACCTGGTTTTCTACAGATTTTGTAATGAAGGTTTGTTTCCAGCTGACCAGTTGAAACCTTTAGGGAACTAATATAAAGAGGTGTTATCAGAATTGCCAACCAAAGTTCAAACAAACCTTCACGTTCATCAATTGAAAGTGAGCCATCCTTGTACTAAAATGTAGCTTTAGTAGGTTTTTGATAACTTCCCAGTCACACAATAATGCTGGGACTACATGATGTCATTTTTCTTTGGAACTCATCCTTTCTTCTGACATTGAAGAGAAAGGAAGATATAGTCTGAAATTGGGTCTGAAATGCCTTTTTATGGATTGCCTTTAGTATCTTCTACCCTTTCGATCACGTGTCATTTTCTAGTGATTCTTATGTGTTTTGTTGTAAATTTCAATGTAAAATTACTTACAAACAACATTCAAAGTGAAGAATCCAGTTCAAATGAAGAACCCAGTTCAAGTGAAGAAATTGCTATATAGATTTGAGTTTGGAGTGTACACACACACACACACATATATATAATATAAATATGTATACATGTGTATATATATGTGTATAAGGGCGAATTTGAACCCTAGGTGCAATTCCCCATTTTTCCTTCTTATACTTTAGAAAACCTAAGTCAGAGGCTTAAATTCACTTAAGCCTGCTAATGGCAATCCACTTGGCACCCATTTTGTGTGTCAGTGGAGGTGTTTCTATTGGGGATGCCTAAACAACACACAAATGACCACATGACGTGCTTATATCCCTAGTAGATTCATGCAATTGAGCCAACAAAGGCATTACTCTTCTCATTGGTAACGAAGTCGGAATGCCTCCTTTTGGCCACTCGACCTGAATATGGTCATTTATTTCCTCATTCCTTCATAATCAAGTCTTTGAACTTTCATTAGGGGGTTGGATGAAGATTGGAAGAACTCTACATCACTTCAAGCTCATTTTGCACTCATATTCTAGCATTCCATAGCAGCAATATCACACAACATCATGTCGGTAGAGCAAGTTTGGGACCATTTCATTGTAGCAGAGGCTTGAGTTCCTCTCATTTCTCCCCCAAGTAGCCTTGAGTGCTCTTGGTGGAGGTGGTAATCTTCCCTCTCCTCTCCTCTATCATTTGGTTGAGTAGCATAGTACTATTTGTAATGCTTGTGTTTTTGTCACTTATTTATCTCTTTTCCATTGGTTGTCAGTGGAGGTGGGAACACTTAAACAGGGGTCTGACTAAGGCAGACCCCTATACAACCACCCCCCAACATTCACTCTCTTGCTATGTGTAGGTGGACATATTTCAAGGAGCTAGCTAGCGAAGAGGGTCTTCTATGAGATTGTCTTCATCACCTTGGCTTTGGTATATCTACTCTATCACCTTTGCTTATACTTTTCATACTTCATAGTGTTATTTTGTCCTCTTAAAATTCATTAAGATAGGTTGTTACTCATTCTAATGAGTTCAACCTTGTCTCTGTTGTAATATGATCGTATGAACTACATCACATTTCTAAGATGCCAGCATGCCACGTCATCATAAATCTATGTTGATGTCCTGAGGCAGAGAGCTCCCTAAGGTATAGATTTGGACCTAAAGATCAATTCACCTAGCCCCACCTTGAAACTCGAGATTGTTGAGTGATTGTAGGACTCTAAAATCCTCATCATTCTCATCCTCATTTCCCAAAATATACACTTAGCTGAGGTAAGTTAGGGTAGCCTCTCACATCTCGACCCTTTGTGACCTAGGGTCTTGCATGCGGTGGTCCCCCTCTCTTAGATTTTTGATAAACCTGACTTGAACCACTTTAGTTCCATTCTTGTGATACTAATAGTTCCTTTCCTCATACTCTAGGAGTGTTGTAGGTGTGAGTGTTGTAAGGTTGTCGCCTTGCAACCGAACCTGTGATCCCTAGGTGGTGTAGTTGGAAGGATCCAAAGGTATTGAATGATGAAATCTTAATTGGGTCACCGTTTTATCTATTAACCTTTAGGGATTCTGTGAAAGCACTATCTAGTGCATGTAATGCCTTCATTCCTACATCAAACCATCCCCTCTGAGTAGCCTATGGAGAAAAGTGTCGGTATAACCTTTACTTCACAAGACCTACTGATGGGTTTTAATAAGGAACCATCTCCCCTCTATATTCTTGCATGGATCAATGGAAACATCGTAGTAACTGTTCTCATTGACCTGATGTCACAAGTAAATATAATAATAGAGGAGATTATGCTAGTTAACTTTTTACATAAGGATGGATATAACATGCTCCTAAAAGTTTCATTCTCACACATGAAAGCTTTTGCATACCCCCTTTAGGTAGCATTACCCTATCGGTCTTAGTCAAACCTAAGTCCGTGAACGTCTTGTTTGACATCATCCCTGGGTCTGAACTCTTCCATGTGAAGTTGGGTATCCCTTGGTTGGCAGCAATGAATGTTGTACCCTTCATTGTGCATAAGTGTCTAAAATTTATCCATAAAGGTTCTGCACATGTGATCTATGACACCAGCTATGAACCATCAGTCGCACATGGTAGCTACTCCCTAGATCACCTGTGGCTTGCACCTGTGGGTCCCCTTCTGCCTAGGATTCAACTTTTACACAAGACATATTAGAATTATAAGAAAGGACGTCTAAGGCCGAAAGTGAGGTACCCTCCCTTGCCTTACACTATTTCACATAGGGCCTACTTGAAGGCTGGCATCGATGTTGTTAAGGCTCAAAAGAGGAAAGAATAAAGTAGTCTCATGATCCTCATTCTTCCTCTTCCACTACCTAGCCTGATGCTTCTTCTCACTCAGTTGTGGTATCCTTGAGTTCTACTCCTCGTTTGAAGGAGAACCCTTCGATGCCCACTTGGCGAAAGACCAAGCGTCCTGTGTTCAAGCTTCTTGTTCTTCCAATGGAGCCTAGACTCATTTGGTATGAAAGCAAGAAGATCCTTTGAACAGAGTCCTCCTTGTCTCAACTGTCACAGCCTCCTACTGCTCCTACTCCTAAGGTAGTGAGAAAAAAGAGGCCCATTGTAGAGGTTGTTGAGTCGACTCCTTTGCCTACTCCCCCTGCTCCTACATAAGAACCTGAAATGACCATAGTGGACGTCCCTATGGTCGAGCAAGAAAATCCTATCCCTTAGCAAACTGTGGCTTCCAACTGCAAGAGCCATAGGAATTTCCTTACACAAGAGCAAAAGCATTGATGAAAGGCTCTCCTAGCCGAGCAAGCCATTCCGCAACAAAAGGAAGAAGAAATGGCTGCCCCCACTTCAAGGCCCTCTATAACATCATCTTGATCTTCTCCTGTTGTGTCTCTTCTGCTTAATCCACTCTCGGCTTCCATTTCAAGCACAAAAGCACCTAACCCTAATTGAGTATGAGTGTTTATCACTTGATCAATGGAGTTACCTTTGCTAATGTCCATTCTAGATATTCAGCCCTTCCCAAGACCCATGGATATGGTTAACACTTTGGTCATATCCACTGTGATTCTATCCTCTTCCTCCTCTACACCTCTAGCTTCATCTACGGGGAGCTCATTCCCTCTTGCAAAGAAGAAGCTAGGGGCTAGTCCTCATGATAAAGGACATAAGAGGAGCCCACCTTCGCAAGGTGGCCCTATGATGACCTATTTTGTCCTTGTGATAGAACTAGTCCTGACCTCTCCTGAGTTCATTATTGCTCCCAAATCATTCAGTGAGCCTAGCGGTGGATCTCAAGCATAGCCTATCTTTCTCGTCGAAGTAAGACATAGCGCTCCCATGGGGTGCATGTTTAACTTTGCGGATGAAGTCCCGACCTTGTCAGTGATCTTCACGAAATCACTGACCATGACTCCACAAGAGCTCGACGGAGAGGACCTCAAGGGTCCCTCTTCCTTGGCCCTTGTTGAGGGAGGGTTAGACAACCCTCCTTTTAACATTATGCCTTTGCAGACTCATCCTCCTTCCCCTTACAAGGATTTGGATTACGAAGTAGATGACCTCTTGGTTGAAAAGTGTTAGGAGGAGGCCCCTTTTTTCTTAATCTTGTGTGCGTGTGTGCGTGTCTTATGATGTGTTCCCTCGTACCCATGTTATATGTTCCTGGATCACCCTCGTCACCCTTGTTGGTGCTTGGATTTTGGTGTGGTTTTTGTGTTGTAAACCTTCTTATATTTTTACCATCCTTCTTCCATGTTTGTTCCCGATTTTTGATAAATTAGGGACGATGCAAAGCGTTAGTGACATTTAAGCTTCCCTTCAATGTTGACCAATTTTTTTATTTTTACTTTTTTTATGTACATTCTTCTTCATCTGGTTGGGGATTAATTATCTTTCACCTTGCATTATGGTTAGCTACTATTATATGAGCTCAAATAGATCTAACCCCACTAAACCAGATCCCTCATGCCCTTTGTTTGTTATTTTTTTATTTTTCTTTATCTTTCTCTGTTTTTTGCTTGAGTTGTCCCTCCTATGTGTCACAACGTTATTTAACACTTTGACTTTTAGAAAATGAATTTTCTGCCAAAAAATATTTTCTCAAAATTCCTTGCAACACCCTCTCCTTGGAAGCACATTCTTAACATAGAATCTTAATAGAATGTGTTTCCTTCATCAAGGGTTCGCAAAGAAAGGACTTTAAGATCTTCCTCCGAAGTGAGAACTTCTTTGAATTCACCACATTGGGGGCATGACCTTCCTTTCAAATTCCTTGATGAAGTGAACCTCTTTCAAAAGGATCCCTTGATGATGAATCACTCTAAGGTGGCAAATTTTGAACTACGTGTCCCTTGAGTGGACTCCCTCTCTTTCAAGGTGGGTTCCTCAAGGACCCTTTCTTCAAAATAATTTGTAATGAATGGACTCCTTTATGTCTATTCTGGGGGGTAGCCTGACTAGGCTCGTTCTATTCATCCTTCCGTGTTTAGCTTGGGGGAAGCCTGACTAGATTTTTCCTTTCAAGCAATGCATCCCTTGAGTGGACCCCTCTCCTTTTGAAGGGTTCCTGAGGGATCCCTTTGAAAGTTTTTCAGTCTGTGTGGCTGACCACTTTAGACATGTTCTATCTGTGGGTAGATGTGTTACCACTTTTTTATGTGTTCTATCTACTGGTAGACGTATTGACACTTTTGACATGTTTTGTCTGCGGCTAGACATGCCATCACTTTTAGATGCATTCTATCTATAGGTAGATGTATCAACGCTTTAGAAATGTTCTATTTGTGGGTAGCTTTTTCGTCACTTTTAGATGCATTCTATCTACAGGTAGACATATTGATGCTTTAGACATGTTCTATCTGCATGTAGATGTGTCACCACTTTTAGATGTGTTCTATCTGTGGGTAGACGTATCAATGCTTTAGACACGCTCTATTTGTGGGTAGATGTGCCACTACTTATGACATGTTCTATATATGGGTAGACATGTCACCTCTTCCTAAATTTGTAGAGTTTTCTTCCTTGGGGCTTCCCCCATGCGAGAGATCTTGGGGGTTGCCTCCTTGCAGGTCTATCGGCCTATAAGGCACTTTGTTGTTCCAACTTCATAGTTTCGAGCAGTTGTGGAGTCCTTTATTTTCCTTGCATCTTTGGGTTTGCCAGATCATGGTCTACATCCTCAATAGTTTAGGTATACTTTTCTAACCCTCCTCTCTTCTTGATCTACTTTACCAAGCACTCATTAGTACTTGTGCTCTCTATAGTGGGGGAAAAATGTATAAGAGCCAATTTTCACCCTAGGTGCAATTCCCCTTTTCTCCTTATTACACTTTAGAAAACCTAAGTCGGAGGCTTAAATTCACTTAAGCCCACTAATTGTAGTCCACTTGGTGCCCATTTTGTGTGTCGATGGAGGCGTTTCTATTTGAGACGCCCACATGGTGCGTAGATGTCTATGCAGTGCGCTTACATCCCTAGCAGATTCATGTGGTTGAGCTAATAGAGGTGTTACTCTTATGACTGGTAACAAAGTTGTAACACCTCCTTTGGCTAACCCTAGTATGGTTGTTTCTTTCCTCATTTCTTCATAATCAAGTCTTTGAACTTGCATTAGGAGGTTGGATGAAGATTGGAACAACTCTACATCACTTCAAGGTCATTTTGCACTTACATTCTAGCATTCCAAGCATTCCATAGCAACAATATCACACTCCATCATGTTGGTAGAGCAAGTCTGGGACCACACCATTGCAATAAAGGCTTGAGTTCCTCTCATTTCTCCCCCAAGCAGCCTTGACTGCTCTTGGTGGAGGTGGTAAGCTTCCCTCTCCTCTCATCTATCATTTGGTTTAGTAGCATAGTACTGGTTTTAGTGCTTTTGTTTTTTTCACATCTTTATCTCTTTTCCATTGGCTATCCATGGAGGTGAGAACACCTAAATGGGGATCTAATTGATGCAGACCCCTATATAGCCACCCCCCAATATTCTCTCTCTTTCTATGTGTAGGTGGACACACTTCGAGGAGCTAGCTGACGAACAGGGTCTTCTATGGGATTGTTTTCATCACCTTGGCTTTGGTATATCTACTATATCACCTTTTCTTATACTTTTCATATTTCATAGTGATATTTTCTCCTCTTAGAAGTCGTTAAGCTAGGATGTTAGTCATTTTGGTGAGTTCAACCTTGTCTCTGCTCTAATCTGACTATATTGACTACAACATGTTTCTGAGATGCTAGCACACCGTGCTATTGTCTAAAGTCTGCGTTGATGTCCTTGGACTGAGAGCTCCCTAAGGTGTAGAGTTGGACCTTAAGATCGATTCACATAGCCCCACCTTGAAACTCAGGATTGTAGAGTGATTGTAGGACTCTAAAATCCTCATCATTCTCATCCTCATTTCCCAAAAAAACACACTTAGATGAGGTAAGTTGGGGTAGCCTCTTGTGTCTCAACCCTCCATGACTTGGGGTCCTACATGCAGTGGTCCCCCTCTCTTACAATATTTATATATGTATATATATGTATGCATTTTTTACTAATAATTCTTTTACAATTTTCCTATTTGTCTATAATACTGAGTGACAGATAATGTAGCTCAAATTTAGAATTGACAAGCCATCTATTACATAGATTGCTTGTCTTATATCAATATGTTTCATGATATTCCTTTTCCCTATTTTTTTTTAAGCTCCTTGTAACAAATTATTCTATTGACCTTGTATGAAGGATTGATTCTCAATTTTTTAAATTTTAAAATCTTGGGTTTTTCAATCATGTGTCATTTTCCTATGATTCTTAAGTGTTTTGCTGTAATTTTTAATCTTTCACCAAAAACATTTATATGTGGACATGTTTGTATGTGAAATTACTTACAAACAACATTCAAAGTGAAGAACCCAGTTCAAGTGAAGAAATTGTTGTATAGATTTCAGTTTGTAGCGTATTCGAGCTTACCTGAAATTCTATCGGTATGTGGATAAGGTGTAACAAAAATTTCTTCACTTGCACTGGGTTCTTCATTTGATTTGGGTTCAACAAAAAAAATGTGAGCAACACAAGAGGCTTTTGTAAGTATTTTCTATCCTACGAAATAATATGTGATATTCTATTTTTTCTCAATGGTTTGAAGTTCCCGATAACAAACTATTCTATATGATATTGTGCCATAGAAAATGGCCCCTTGTCATTTTCATGATCTTTTAGTTCTTGTTTCATGGTGTTTGATCTATTTTTCTTTGATTTTATGATGTAAGATGGCTTGAACATGCATATTTAGATACTAAAATTGAAATAATGACGTCTTGTGAAGGTGTTGTAAAGTGTTGTAAGACATTTCTACACTCTTCTAGACTCTATTCATTACAATTTACCTATAAATCACATTTTCATCACTAAACAAGTCCTATTTTGAAGTGTTGTAAAGTCTTCACTATTTACACCTTTCTTATGCTTTATTTGGACCCTTTATGCCCTTATAAGGCTTAATTAAGTTTATTTTTTAATGTAATACTAACAAACAACATTAAATACAAGATAATTCACGACACCCATTTTTAGGTCCTAGGTGGGACCCATTCGCCATGGGTGGCGAATGAGTCCCCCTTGGCTCCAATTTCAACATATTTTAAATTTCCTTTCAGGTTTTTATTCAAAAAGACTTGATGTCAGCCTATGATGAGGTATGAACGGGTAACTAAGGCACAAGATTGCATAAATAAGTGAGTTTCACCTCATTTTACAATATCCTACAATCTCATTCATTCAAGCATTCATTCACACATCATCTCAAGTATTCAAGCATCTTACAACATCGTATCAAGCAATATTCAAGCACTTTGGAGCATCCATTGAAATTACTTCAGATTTACATCATCAAGGGTTTGGTAAGTTGATAGCAATTGCATGTTATTAGTTTATCAATCTCTTTCATTTCATTTATTCATTAAAGGTTTGATTACCAAAAGTGGGGTTTGACCAAGGAAAACCCCTATTTTCTAACCCTCAACCATTTTTCCCCTATTACATGTGTATTTGTAAACTTTTGTGTGCAGATTTAACAAGCTTTTTGGTGTTGAAGAGTGGTCAACAATTCAACTAGGTGCTTCAAGTCAAATCAACTCTATTTCAAGCTTGGAGAAGGTTTTCTATCTATTTTCCATAGAATTGACTTCGACAACCCAACAAGCAGACATTTCTAGATCTGGTGTTGCAAAGTTATCTCCTGATTTCTCAGAATTTTGGGAGAGGACTGATCTGCCACCAATGGTGAATGAGTCCACCTTAAGACTAAAAATATGAATTTTGTCATATTCTAGATCCTGACAGTTACAAACATACTTTTGACACTTTTTCACCAGTAGCAGGACTAATTCACCACCTTGGGTGAATGAGTCCCATTGTGAAATTTTAGTAGTTTCAGACAACATTCACAACATTCTAGATTCATCAAATCTTGTCTAGGTGCACTCTGCTTCATCCTATTTCTTTATGCTCTGCATTATTTCATCATTTAGTTCATTGTTTCCATATCACATGTCTTCAAACATAGCATAGATCTTATTTTTTCATACATATCCAGTCATATAAGTTACTCATTTATATTTAGTTAATCTCATTTAACCTAGACAACATCACACATAACATAATTTGAATGAACCCTTAGCATTTTTGGCCCTATCTCTCTCCTTTTAGGTGAAAAACCCTAGAAGAGCTAGAGAAGTACATAGGAACCCAAAAATCTATGGTTAAGATATTCTTTTTTTTATTTACCCATAGAAAACTATTCATTATCATAGTTTTCCTCTTCTATTCTCCATATTTTCAAGTTCTATTTAATGTGGGTTTCCAAACATTTGCCATTTTCCTGTGATTGTTAAGTGTTTTTATAATAGCTCTTTTCCAATTTCCCTTATTTTCTATAACATTTAGTAGCAAATAACTGTTATTCTAATACCTCTTATACAATCACTCTATTTTTCTTCAATATATATATGTGCATATGTATTTGTCTATGTTTTGAGGCATTGATTTTCACAGATAGTTCACATTGTATATATATATATATGTTTTACCAATATTTCTTTAACAATTTCCCTATTTTTCTATAATACTGAGTGTCATATAACACAACTCGAATTTAGAATTGACAAGTGATTTGTTACATAGATTGCTTGTCTTGTATATCAATACGTTTCATGATATTAGCTTGTATCAATTTTTTTGTGCATTTAATTAAGGATTGTGCCCTCATGTATTTTTTTTCTTGGCATGGCACTTTAGGAGTTTCTTATTCTATTGTCCTTGTCACAAGATTTTTTTTTACTTTCAAAATTTTCAAATTTTGTAGATTGGTATAAACTACGAACATATCATTGACTTGTACCTTTGAACTGTTTTCAATTTTTTTGGTATGTGTATGTTTTTCGGCCTCTAGTTATTTTTCCTTGTTATCTATGTGCATCTTTGGTGCTATACACATTTTTTTACAACTTATTGCTTCGTATGGTTGTTTTGATTGGCATGACACTTTAGGAGTTTCTTATTCTATTGTGCTTGTGAAAATAATTGTTTTTAACTTTCAAAATTCTAAAATTTTGTAGATTGGTATAAGCTACAAACATAACATTGACCTGTGCCTTTCAACTAGTTCCAATTTTTTGGTATGTCTATGTTTTTCAGCCTCTGGTTATTGTTCCTTGTTATCTATGTGCATCTTTGCTACTATACACATTTTGTATAACTTATTTCTTTGTATGGTTTTGATAAATTTAAGTTAAAATGCATTCAAAGCAAATGGTATGGAATGTGATATGAATGTGAAAATTAATGCTATCCAATGTTATTTTTGAAACTTTCCCCGTGTATCATTTTATACTTTGTCACACTGCAACATTGAATACTACATTTGCTTCCTCCCATGCCACCTTACAATAATGCCAGCATGCATTAACCCTTACATGAGTAGACACTTACCATTCATGAGAAGAGGAATGAGCTTGATGCACAAAGGCTTCAAGAAACAATTGATGTGATTAAGGAGGAATGTGATTATTAACTATCTTTCTAATAGCTCTTTTACAGTTTCCCTATTTTCCTATAATATTTAGTGCCAAATAATGTAGCTCCACTTTTGAATTGACAAGCCAACTGTTATATAGATTGCTTGTCTTGTATCAATATGTTTCATGTTATTGTCTTGTACAATCAATGTTTTTGTGCATTTAATTAAGGATTGTGCCCTCATGTATTTTTTTTCTTGGCATGACACTTTAGGAGTTTCTTATTCTATTGTCCTTGCGACAAGAATTATTTTTAACTTTCAAAATTCTGAATTTTTTTAGATTGGTATAAACTACAAACATAATATTGACCTATACCTTTCAACATCATTCAATTTTTTTAGTATGTGTATATTTTTTAGCCTCTAGTTATTGTTCCTTGTTAGCTTTGTGCATCTTTAGTGCTATACACATTTTGCACAACTTATTGCTTCGTATAGTTTTTTTGCTTGGCATGACTCTTTAGGAGTTTCTTATTCTATTGTCATTGTGACAAGAATTGTTTTTAACTTTCAAAATTATGAATTTGTGTACATTGGTATAAACTACAAACATAGCATTGACCTGTTTGTTTGAACTGGTTTCAATATTCTGGTATGTCTATATTTTTCAGCCTATGGTTATTGTTCATTGTTATCTATGTGCATCCTTTCTGCTATACACATTTTGTACAACTTATTGCTTCATATGGCTTTGATATGGCTTTGATAAATTTAAGTTAAAATCCATTCAAAGGGAATGGTATGGGATGTGAACTGTAAATGGAAATTAATGCTATCAAATGTTATTTTTGACCCTTTTCTTGTGTATGCTTTAATACTTTGTCACACTGTAGCATTGAATACTACATTTACTTTCTCCTATGCCACTATACAATAATGCCAACATGCATTAACCCTTACATGAGAAAACACTTACCATTCATGGGAAGAGGAATGAGCTTGATTCACATAGGCTTCATGAAACAACTGACGTGATTAAGGAGGAAGGGGTCAAGAGTGCAAAATATTTCATGAAGCCTTTGTGCATCAAGCTCATGCCTCTTGTCATGTTGTCTTTTCTCTTTATCCACAATATCCTACTAGTGCTAATTGACCTTCAATGATGAGTATTTATATGATGTAGGAATCATAGGCAAATGAGCAATCAACATCAACTAAAAAGGAGGTTTAGTTTTGTTTATGAATTTTTGAATTTTGGTGTGATGGGATTTCATATTTTTGGCTTTTGAATTTCATTTCCATGAGAATTTGAATGTCAAGGCATTTGGAGAATTTCCATTTTGATATGTAATAATGCTTCTCAAACAAGTAAAAATGGACAATAATGATGTTTTAATTGTGAAACACTTGCAAAAGTAAAGGTGGGAGTTGAGTTTAACTTGGGAATCGATTTTCTTTCATATTTTAAAAATCCCTAAAAAATAAGGAAGTGGAGGTGGGTGCTCAAGAGGATAGGGATTGAAAATTCCATTAAAATAATAAAAGAAGTAGGAAAGGGATAAATATCCCGTTTTCTTTGTGCACCATGCCATAAATTTAATTATCTTTATTTCGCATAGCATTTATTAATTTTGTTGTATTGTAACTCTTCCAAGAATGGGTGTGCAAGTTGGGAATCTTCATGAAATTCCAAGAAATTAAATTGAAATAAAATGGCATTTGATTTCACTTCATGGGTACGGCATAAATAGATTGTATTTTTCATTTTCATTTTAGTTTTCCTATAGATTGGGTGGGAAGACTCCAGGAGGGAATGAAATACCTACAAAGAGGGTTTTAGGAATGATTTTTTGCAAGTTTTATGATTGTGTTGTATCCATTGAGACTCCAGAAGTTGCTAGTGCAAATGGGCATAGTTATTTGTGTTGTTGTAGGAGTTGGAAGGAGTGGTTTTACAAGCCATTGGATTTGCTGTTGCAAATCATTTTGTATTTGATTTTTAAATGATTTTTAAGGGGTTTTTAGATTGAGAGATTATAGGTTGAAGGCATGGAAATGAAGCTACAACAATATTTTATCATCGAAGATTGTTGATTGAAGGTTGCTTGTGCTTTGTTTATGAATTATCTGTAGGAGAGGGTTTGAAGAATGTATGGGCATATTTAATTTGCTATTGTAGTTGCTATTTTTCTTTTTTTTTGTGATTTTATATGGGCCATGTTGCAGCCCTTGAGTCCATTGAGGATTGATGTAAAGATTGAGAAATAGTTTGTAATGAAATTGGTGATTTGATTGCAAGTAGCAACCTAGTTTTTATGATATTATTGCAGCGATGTGTGAAAGAATATTTCATGTTTATTTTATATTAAAGGAATGGATTTGTGTTGTGAGGGTATTTTTGGTTCAATATTTCATCAATGGTATTAGAGTGGGTGTTCTTGAGTGTGCAGGAAGAGTGTCGAATGTGAGGTAGTTTGCACTAGGACCTGAGAGTGAAGATTGTGTAAACAAATTGCCGAATGTGAGGCAGTTTGCATGTGAAGAATCTAAGGGTTTTGAAAAAAATTGTTTTTGAGGATTTGAGAGGCCTTGAAATGGAAAAGAGGAGGAGGAAAAGTGATTTTGTCATTAGATGATTTTTGTGGATTCCTAGATTAAAGGAAATCAGAGAGAAGATATGTGAAAGAATAAGAGTTGGAATGATAGAGTTGCATCAACAAGTGATTGAATTGGCAACAGAGATTGAAATGAAAACAAAAAGAAATGAAGAAGGGAGTAGGTGGTAATTTTTATTATTCTAATGATTTTTTGATTGTAGGAAAAAAAGAAGTAGCAAAGTGTCATGCATGTGACACCAAGGACGAAGAAGAGTATAAGTATGAAGAGATTGATGAACCTAAAGAGGGATGTCTATTGGAATACATGGATGATGAGACTACAAAGATTGCAACAAAAGAATATCCTTTGGAGGACATAGAATAAAGTGAAGGAGATGATTTTTTGATGTGGATTATAGCAGTTGAAAGGGAGTGTGATGAGTTAATCTCAGGTGAAATGAAGGTTGCAGGTAAAGGTGAGGTAGAATCAAAATTTGATATTTTCTTTGATGAAAATAAGAAAATAGAAATAGAATATTTTAATGCAGCAATAGATCAATTTGATGAAGTTAAATTGGAGTGTAAAGTGAAGGTAAATGAAGAGTTTTTTGATAAATATTTGTTAGAGAATTGTGTAGATGAGGACGTTTTGATTTGCGATTATGATTTATTTTTAGGAAAAATGGAAAATGAGTCTCTTGATCTAATGGTACTAATGTTTTTTTGAGTAAAATAAACCAGATTTCAGATATCTTATGTCTTATAGAATGCATTGAAATAATGGAATTTCATGGAGGGGACATGGTGGAAGGAGAAGAGAAAGGAAAAATAGAAAACGAGTTAATGAAGTACATTTTTTTTTGTTGAAGGTCGAGGTATATGTTTGATTGTTAATCCTCATGGAGTGTATTGGTGGGAAGTCATATTTGAATTTTTGAAATACATGAGGGGTAGAGGAATAAAGATGAAAGGGTATTATGTGTTGAGTTTGGATAAATTGATGAACAAGAAGATTCCAGTGAGAAAAACAAAGAGATGGGTCCAAGAAAATCATCTATATTATAATTTTTTATGCGTTCTGCTCATGAAAAAATTCAAACTACCTAGGGTGTTTGATGCAGGAGCATCCTAGGAAAATGAGCAATCAACATCAACCAAAAATGAGGTTTAGTTTTCTTTATGAATTTTTAAATTTTGTTGTGATTGGATTTCATGTTTCTAGCTTTTGAATTTCATTTCCATGAGAATTTGAATGTCAAGGAATTTGAAGAATTTGAATTTGCATTTTGATATGTAATAATGCTTCTGAGATAAGTGAAAATGGGCAATAATGATGTTTTAATTGTGAAACTCCTGAAAAAGAAAAGGTGGGAATTGAGTTTCACTTGGGAATCAATTTTCTTTCATATTTTAAAATTCCCTTAAAAATAGGGAAGTGGAGGTGTGTTCCCAAGATGATAGGGATTGAAAATTGCTTTAAAATAATAGAAAAAGTAGGAGAGGGATAAATATCCCACTTTCTTTGTGCACCATGCCAGAAATTTAATTGGCTTTATTTAACATATCATTTTTTATTTTTTTTGAATTGTAACTCTTCCAAGAATGGGTGTGCAAGTTGGGAATCTTCATGAAATGCCAAGAAATTAAATTGAAATAAAATGGCATTTCATTTCACTTCATGGGTAAGGCATAAAAAGATTGGATTTTTTATTTTCATTTTAGTTTCCATGTAGCTTGGGTGGGAAGACTCGAGGAGGGCATGAAATACCCCTAAATATGGTTTTAGGAATGATGTTTTGTAGGTTTTATGGTTGTGGTGTACCCATTGAGATTCCAAAAGTTGCTGGTGCAAATGGGCATAGTTATTTGTGTTTAATTTGTGTTGTTACAGGAGTTGGAAGGAGTGGTTTAACAAGCCATTGAATTTGTTGTTGCAATTCATTTTGTATTTGATTTTTAAAAGCTTTGTAAGGGGTTTTCAGATTGAGATATTGTAGGTTGAAGGCATGGAAATGAAGCTACAATAGTGTTTGATCATCAGAGATTGTTGATTGTAGGTTGCATGTGCTTTGTTTATGCATCATTTGCAGGAGAGGGTTTGAAGAATGTATGGGAAGATTTAATTCACTGTTGTAGTTATTATTTTGTTGTTGTTTGTGATTTTATATGGGCCATGTTGCAGCCCTTGAGTCCCTTGAGGACTGATGTAAACATTGAGAAATAATTTGTAATGAAATTGGTGATTTGATTGCAAATAGCAACCTGGTTTTTATGATTGCAGCAATGTGTGAATGAATATTTCATGTTTATTTTATATTCAAGGAAGGGTTTTGTGTTGTGAGGGTATGTGTGGTTCCCTCTTTCATGTCATTATACCATTCAAATTCTACTATACATGGACACATGATAGCAAGGGAAATTTTGGTGCTCTCAAAATGGTAAGGGTGTGCCCTCTTTTCGTTGAAGGCTATAAAATAGTGAATGTTGCAAACACCAACTTAAAGAAAAACAACACAGCTAAGGAGATATACATGTGCACATATAAAAAAAAAATTGTTGAAGTGTATAAAATAAAGCATCTTTCCTAAAAAAGTGCATGATCCCCACATTCCTTCTATCACGAAGTACTCATGCTTTCTATCTGTATTAGTCAAAAAAAAATTCAAAGATTCTCTGACACTTTTTTTAGAATTCCAATCATTTTTGTGTATTTTTTTGTTTGTAAAATGGGGAGTAGTAGTTAATGTAAGAGGAAAATTAAAAGGAAACTTACAACAAATCAAATTGAAGCATATAGAGAAAATGATAGAGAAAGTCATAGGAAAAGAAGACAAGATATGCAAAATATTCAAATTGAAGCTTCTTGTGAACCATTAATGTTAATTCAAGTGAAGATGAAATAGAATTTGAAAATATTGAACATAACATTGAAATTGAAAATGAAATTGTTATTGAAAATTTTTTGACTGAAAGAAAGAAGATTTAACTGCAATTGCTCCTATAATAATGGGTATAACAGAAAATATGCACAAATTTAACTACAAATAATAAGCGAAGGGTGAAAAGTGTATGTGTATGTGTATGTATATGTATGTGTATGTCTATGTATATGTATATGTATGTGTATACCAAGAATCTGGCTTTCCAAATAGATAGATAAGCATACTTAATGACATGCCATGTAATTCATAAACATGAAACTATTTTTTCCTAATGAGAATGTTGTTTTTGTAGATAGAAATCTGGATAGTTATAATCTTGGGATATACAGTTCATTGGTTAAATATTTGTAAGCCACATATTGCACTTGAGATTGTGAGGATGAAGAAACAGAGGAGTTGTTTTTCCCTAAAGAGAATACAAGGAGATGCTATGAAATACTTGTTGTTTGTCATGACTTTATAATTCATGGAATTTCCAATAAATTACAAGTCATGTTGTTCGCTATGGATTTTGTAGTAGTTCTGACTACATACTCTACAGGTCAAGAGTATTTTGGTGTGTGTGCCTTAGATTTTTTCACATGATGATTATGTGCATTACATGTTGCATATACGTCTACTTCAGCATGGGTTTTCAAAACAATATATTCATCAATCCCAACTATATAATGTTCGCATATTAATAAATAGATTTAATGAATAAACTGTAAATGCTATTAATTAATTTTAGTTTCACATTGTCATATATGTATACATGTATATGTATAAACAATAAATGAAGGGTGAAAAAACTACCTTTTTTGTATCTATCAAAATTCTTTTTTTTTGGGTATGTGCAGGATCATCATGGAAAAAATTTAGAAAAATAAAAGTTAGGCAACTTGACGTAAAAATTTGAATAAGTTATCTATACTATTTCAAAAATATGTAAGAATAGAACCTGTAGCTAATTGAATGTAGTTTCTAAACTACTAGGATTATTTAAAAAAAAAAAAACTATTTAGTGAAAATAAAAAATTTCAATGCAGTAGTTCTTAAATTTTCGGAAAAAAATAAGAAGTGGGTGTATGTCTGACCACCCTAACCACAATAAAATGATAATATTTTAGAAATAAGTAGAGGACTCATGTCTAGATGTGATGCATATTTTTTTGTAATTTTTTTCCAAGTAAATAACTAATTTTGAATTTTTTATTACAACTTTTAAAAAATATAAAACTTGTATGTTTGACCACCTTAACTTGGTCAAAAATTCATGAAATTCAATTTTTTTTTTTAATCCTATAGTATGTGAAGTATAAAATGCGATGCATGCTTTGGATTCAAAAAATGTGATACTATTTGAAAGCTATAGATGTTTTGCAATCAGCCTATCAATTAAGACTTTAGTCATAATTCAAATAGAAAATGAATAATAATTATTTATTAAATTCAAAGTAAAGCATAATTTATATTGGTGGAAAGCTGAGAATCTCCTTTAAAAACCCTTTTCATTTCATCTATTTTGGGTTAAAAGAATGTTGTCAGCCACATACCCTACAAATACCCATCATATCGCCACTTTTTGGCTCATCATGATCCTGCACTTACCCACATGATGAATTTCATGCTCACTTGTTGTGTCACATCCTTGTTTACTCAAGATTGTGAATCCTTTTTCATATCTCTTATAGGTTGATGGGAGTTTTGTTTATTTTGTAAACATAAAATGGTTGAGTATTTGCTTTCTTAGAGGAACTAGGTTGACCTATTGTAGGAAACTTAGGTTCAATTTTGAAACCTTGGAAAATTGAGGATGATGTGGATTAAGTGCTATCACACCCACTTTCAAGGCTTCCACTCAAGGATAACCCTAGAGATCTCAATGTAAAAGAGAAAAAGATCTTGCAATTGGGTTGTCCTAGGGGATGAAAGAAGACTAATAAGGGGTTCACCACCAATTTTTGACTTGGAAAATACAATGAAATGCAAGACGAAATGCAAAATCCTAATTGAATGAAAACTAACACTAAATGACCAAGGAAAGTGAATGGAATGAAGCAAATAACTACAAAACAGAATGTGTGGACCTAGAAATTTGGAAATGGTTGGATGGAGATCTGGAACATTGGAAATTTAGACTTTATTGTTGAATGGGACTCATTCACCAAGCTAGGCGAATTAGTAAAGATTCTAGAAAACTGTGCAGGAACAAAAATCTACCAAAAGGGTATCTGAATATGTAAAATCCTAAAAACTAACTAGAATTGGGACTCATTCACCAAAAGTGGCGAATCAGTCTAGTTGGGATTTTCTAAAGCTTCAAAGGTTGATCATGTTCTTCTCTATCTACATTGTCCTTCTTGATTGGTCTCTAAATCTAAATCTCTGATTTGCAACCTATAGGTCTTCTCCAAGGTTCTCCTAGGCTTGATGACAATTTTGACAACTTTGGATGATTTGTAACTTTTCTTCAATATTGCTCCTTAGGAACTATGGAACCTAAACCTACAAATCACACAAAAATGAGAGGGAAAAATGTTGTTGGGTTAGTGGATAGGGGTTTTCCTTGGTCAAACCCCATTTTGGAAATCAATCCTTGAAATGAAATCAAGTAGGAATACATAATGATGAATGAACAAAAGACAATGTTGCAACTCACCAAACCCTAGCAATAAAGTAGTAGAAATATGCTTGAGATGGTTGCAATGAATGTAGATATTGAACGAAATACTTGCTTGAATCATAAACCCTAAATCACAATTGCTAGCACAATAACAAATATGATGTATGAAATCTTTGACATGATGATTGATGCTTGAAGAATGCTCAAAAATGCTTGATAATCTACCCTTGAATGCTCCTGAATACTCTTGTGAATTATTTTGAATTCAAACTTGCTATAACTTGCTAGGTGACTTGATTACCTGTTAAGATAAAATGAGTGAAAAAAACTTGTATTTATAATTAATTATGTAATAATTCTCAAAATTACAACACTACAAGCCAACATCAGATTTAGGAGAATAAGATCCCACTAGGAATTTGAATTAATTTTTATTTTGGGCCACATAGGACTCATTTTCCCAAGGTGGTGAGTGAGTCCCATTAGACATAATGTATGGGACCAAAAACCAAAAGTGCCTAGAAATTTGTGAAAATGGGTTCAAGGCCCAAAAATATAGATGCGACCCACTTGCCCAAGGTGGTGAATAAGTACTAGATCACTAAATATGGGACACACAATCCAAAAACACTTGAATTATGATTGGATAATGATTGGTTTCGGGATTATCCTTGAAAAGATGCAATAAACGAGGCTTCTGGGTGCAAAATAGGGCCAATTAAAGCATAAGAAAAACAATTATTAATGACAAGCCTAGAGAAGTGTGAAAGTGTGTTACAACACTTTACAACACTCTAAATAAGGCAATATTAAGTTTAATTTTGATTAAAAAGAGGTTTATTAGGTTTATTTATTTGATAAAACCTTAGAAAGTGTGAAAGTATGTTAGAAAAATTCACAACACTTTAGCAAGGTACCATTTAGTGTATGTGCATGATCATCATGGGCCAAAAAGTGGCGATATGATGGGTATGTGTAGGGTATGTGGCTAACAACTTTTTTTCTACCTAAAATTGATGAAACAAAAATGGTTTTTAAAGGAGATTCTCAACTTTCCACCAATATAAATTATGCTTTATTTTGAATTTAATAAATAATTATTATTCATTTTCTATTTGAATTATGACTAAAGTCCTAATTGATAGGCTGATTGAAAAACATCTATAGCTTTCAAACGGTATCACATTTTTTGAATTCAAAACATTTATTACATTATATGTTTCGCATAATATAGGAATTAAAAAAAAATTGAATTTCTTGAAGTTTTGACAAGGTTAAAGGTGGTCAAACATACAAGTTTTTATATTTTTTGAATGTTGTAATAAAAAATTCATAATTAATTATTTACTTGAAAAAAATTACCAAAAAATATGCATCACATCAGTGCATGAGTCCTCTACTTATATCAAAAATCTTATAAAAAATAATTATCATTTTATTGTGGTTAGGGTGGTCAGATAGGCACCTACTTCTTATTTTTTCCTTGAAATTTAAGTACTACTACTTTGAAATTTCAAATTTTTACCAAATAGATCCTTTTTTTAACAAACTTAGTAGTTTAGAAACTTCATTCAATTTTCTACAAATTCTATTCTTACATATTTTTGAAATAATATAGATAACTTATTCAAATTTTTACGTCAAGTTGCCTAACTCTAATTTTTCTGAATTTTTTGCCACTTAAGGGCCTATTTTTCCATGATGATCCTACACATAACCTTTAAATTCATTGGTTCACAAGGATCCAAGACCTAATGTGAATGTTTCAAACACATTATGTAACTCTAAATCAAGGAAACATTAAGCCTAACTCACAAGGAGGTCCCAAACAAGCCAAGAAAATTAGAAGGGATACTTTCTCTGTGACTCCAAATTCTTGTCTCAATTTCAAGATGTAAGTACCCAAACATATCATGTGGTGGTATTATAGGGGGTGTTGGTTGTTTCATTAATGGATGAAAGGATGACATAGCTTCAAGGTTGTTAAGGAAATCATTTAGGAACTTATTCATGTTTTCATCATCTTCTCTAATGATGTCAACATCATGACGAGGACATCCATTAGAAGTTGAGTGAGCATGAGTAAGTTTAGTTTCATTAGGGTCATTTCCAAAAGCGCAACTTGATACATCCACTAAGGATTTCAACATCCATAGTTTTCCAAAGCACATATCCATGATGCATATTTTAGATTCTAAACTATGTAACAATATGAAATGAAATATTGTAGATGAAATTTTGAATGCAAGAAACGCACAGGATGGACTAATTTAAACTAGACACAATGAATTGAATGAAATAGAAATTTTGTAAACTAGAATCAAAAGGTAATAACAACAAACATAAACTTAGAAACTATGTTTTGAATGCAAGAAAAATATAGTGCAGGATTTGCATTGGGACTGATTCTCCCAAGGTGGCAAATGAGTCCTAATGAGAATATTTTTCAAAATTTTCAAAAAAAATTAATTGATTTTTATGTTTTCAATGTTGCATAATATGAAATCTAAACTATGCAACTACATTTTTTGTTTGATTTTCAATGAAATGGGATGCAAAAATGGAAGCTTTACAAACTTTCACTAATGCAAAATTAGAAATGCTAGAATTCCAATTAACTAATGCAAACCCTAATGCAATGTTAATGCAAGCAAGATCTAGGATGAAAATGCACTCAAAATCAGAATTATAACGTTCTAAATATAGGTTCACCAAAATGAAAAATAGGAAATTTATAGGCTTTCCTAGGGTTTGGGACCTAGAATGAAAATCTTCATTCACTTTCATTCAAGAAAAAACCCTAGAGATCTCAAAGCAAAGGACAAAGAGATCTTGCAATAGGGTTTTCCTAGATGTTTAATGTAGACTAATAAGGGGTTCACCACCAAGTTTAGAATTGGAAAGACAAATTTAATGCAAGGTAGAATGCTTAAACCTAGTTTGATGCAATGACTTATAAAGTGGCCTAGAAATGTAAATGAAACAAAAAAGAAAGCTACAAGAAGGACTCTGTGCAACTAGAAATCTGAATATGACTGGAAGGATGTCTGAACCACTAGATATTTTTAATTTAATGTTGACTAGGAATCACTTTCCAAGTTAGGTGAATCATTCCAAAATTTGGGTTTCTATGTGGGAATATGAATTTTCCAAATGGGTATCCAAATCTGCAACAATATGAATTTGGACTAAAATGGAAACTTATTCACCAGAAGTGTTGAATCAGTCTAGTTAGGGTTTTCTAAAACATCAAAGTTAGGATTTTCTCTTCTTAGTCTACGCAATCATTTTTTGAAAGTTTCCTAATTTGAATCTCTATAAATCAACATGTAGGTGCTCTCCAATGTTCTTCAATGCTTAATGCCAACTTTGACAACTTTCTACAACCTTGCTCTTCAATGTGTATTCAATCTAAACATGCAAATAACACACTAAAGAGAGGAAAAAATGTTGTTTTGGTAGTGGATAGGGGTTTTCCTTGGTCAAACACCATTTTGGTAATCAAACTCTAAAATAGAATAAAATGGGAATGTAGAATGATGAATGAACAAAATGTGATGTTGCAACTCACCAAACCCTAGCAATAAAAGCATGCAAGCATGTATGAAGTGGCTCCAATTTATGTAGATCTTAACTCTTGCTTGAAGGTGACAGATCTTGAATGAAGTGCTAGCTTGAATCATAAAACCCTGCATCACAATTATTAGCTCAAAAAAAACATGATGCATGAAATATTTGACATGATGCTTGATGCTTGAAGGATGCTCTAAAATGCTTGATAATTTTCCCTTTAAGACTCTTGAATTCTCTTGTGAACTCAATTTTTCTATAAGGTTGAATACTCAAATTCTTGTTAACATCAAATGAGCGAAAGAACAATGTATTTATACTTAATTATGCAAGAATTCTTGAAAAATACAACACTACAAGCTGATATCAAATCTAGGAAGATAAAATCTCACCAAAAATTTGAATTAATTTTTTACTTTGGATCACACAAGACTCAATCACCCAAGGTGGTGAATGAGCCCCATCAGGAATAATGTATGGGATTGAATTTAAAAATGCTTAGAAATTTGTGAAACCAGCTTTGGGACCCAAAAACCTAGGTTGGACTCATTCGCCTAAGGTGGAAAATGAGTCATAGATCACTAAATCTAGGGCCATTCAACTTGAAACACCTGAATTATGATTGGGTAATGATTTGTGTCGGGATTGTCCTTGAAAAGATGCATTAAATGAGACTTGTGGATTTAAAATAAGGCCAATTAAATCATAAAGAAGCCCAATTATTAATGACAACCCTAGAAAAGTGTGAAATTTTGTTACAACACTTTACAACTCTCTAAATAAGGTAGGATTAAGGTTGAAAAGAGATTTATTAGGTGTATTCAATTGAAAAAAACCCTAAAAAGGTGTGAAAGTGTGTTACAACACTTGAAAACACTTTAGCAAGGTACCATTTATGATCATAATTTCACAAGGGCCAAAGACCTAATGTGAATGTGTCAACCACATTACAACACTAAATCTAGGCATCATTATGCTCATTTTTGACAAGAGGGCCCAAACAAGTGTGAAAATTTTCCCGACAAATTTTTTCATCGCTACAACCATTACTATTATTGAAAATTTGACAAAATGAAAAAAAAAAAGTTTGTAAGTATTGAAGAGATAGTACTAGAAAATCTATCATATTCTCAAATGAAATTGAGTTACCTCAAAATCATGCTTTTTCCTAAGCTTGCTTGGGTTCTTCCTCTTTCACTCAATTCACTTGCTTGCTCTTTCCGTCACCACTATCGCTATCTCCATGGTTTTTCCTCTTTTCAAAATGGTAGAAAAGTTTTCTCCTTACTTATGTGCATGATCTTTGGGGCCATTTCACTCATAATGGCATTAAGTTTCCACCTCTCACTTATTCAAATTCAATTACATAGTCAAAATGTGGATTCAATCCACTTTTTCCATTACATTCATATTTGATTTTATCTAAAAATTCAATATACTTTTTAATCAATTTGATCCATATTCGCTTTTCATATGGAATATGAATATATATATATATGCACATATATATGTATATATAAATATATATGTGTGTGTGTGTTTGTATATATATATGTATGCATGTATGTATGTATGTATGCATGTATCCGTATATACATGCATATGTTTATATTTATATATCTATTTGTATATTAATGTTTATATGTACAATTGTCAATATTTAAATAAGAATGGGCTTTATTCAATTTATGAACACTTGCACAACCCAATTTACTTTGTTTATTAAATTTTCTCAAAAGAATGTAGAAACCAACTACCAAAGACATCATCTTAGCTCATTACTTCATTCCAACTCACCTTCAAACTTTGCAACAAAAACAATAGTTCTATGTACTCACAACACTTCCTCAAGATCTCAACTACACATGCATAACTTGTTTTCCTCTTTTTCTCAATATCCTCAACATCTTCATTCCATAATTGAGGTCAATGATAACACGAGTCAATAGACATTTTGTTAACATCAATGACAACACCATCATACTTGCACCAATAGCAATATTATTGAAGTTCATCTTTTATATCTTATATTATGGAGGGAGCCATTTAATTTTATCCTTTTATGTAGTTTCTGTAGTATATGTGTCATAATTATGGGGAATGTAGAGGGAAACATTTTTTTTATGATCTCTTTATCCCAACTAGTAAAGGATCTTTATGGAAAGGAGGAAATTTTAGCCACTATATCTTTACAAATACCTTCCTCAATTTTCTTGATGATTTATTCCATATTATTTTCTATCTCTATAAAGACCATAATGTTAATTTTCTTCCAAATCTCTTATACCAACATTGATGGAAAATATATCCAAGTACCTTCCCAAATAGAGAAGTTGATAATCAATCAAAATTTAGAGTACTAGGATATCACATATTAAAGCTCCATATTAATTGAGACTATTATATAACTAGTCCCCACATTTATTGAAAAATGGCAGTTGATTAGGGTCTCACACATCAACACACATCAAACAAAGAGGACAATAAATACCAATTTAATTTTTTTGATCTCTCATTATAATAATCTTATGTAATATTTTCTAAGACAGGGAAATTTCCTTTAGTAGAGAGCATTTATTCCAACATAGCTCCACAATCCATTGTGGGTTCTCTTCCAACAAATATTGTAGTTTATATCTTATTTTGATAGTGTAAAATGCAGATTTAGAAGAAATCCATGTAATCTTGTTTACTAACTGGATTTGTAATATCTATATATTTTTAACTCTTCTATTAAATCCGTTTAGAGTCTATCAATAGAGGTAGCTCATAAATTTTCTCCAAATCCATAACAATACCATTGTGTGATAGCCTTATTAATTCTTTTAGATATGTGTCATGTGCTCTTGATATCATAGGTTATTAGTAGCCAATACTGGATATCAATCAAAGGTGGGAGACAATTCCATGACCCAATCCATAATTTTGCTTTTATGTTCATTGTTAATGAATCTTGATATATCCTTTATTATCAAGCTCCTATAGCTTTGCAAAAAATTCCAAATGTGTGTGCCATGAGGAGGATTGAAGTTAGTAAGAATTAATTCATTATCATATGAATCTAGAAATTTCTTTTGCAAAATAATAATTGGTAGATCTCAAAAATGTGGAAAGAACCAAATTAGTCATCTAGCTTTTCCTTGATACAGTTAGCCATTTTTCTTTCCATGAAATAAATTTCATTTACATTTTTCACTATTTCATCCAATAGACGTGTCTTGATTTTTCCTTTACAAACTGAGAGTCTGAAATACTTACTTCGAAGAAAAAAATTATTGAAGTTTAATATGTTAAATTTTAAAGATCAGATTATATGCATAGAAAATTAATTCAAAATTAGACACAATAACACAGTAGATACCCTGGGAAAACCCTCCTCTTGAGGGAGAAAAACCCAGCAACAAAGATCTTCTCTTATATATAAATAATGGTAACAAATCTCTTTACAATGGGGCCAATCACAAGGCCAATCTTCAACACCTAACACAGATGCAATGACTGATAATAATCTGCACTTCTATGACAACTAATTCTGCCCTTGAATAGATTTGCAATCTGCTCTCAAGGAAATTTGCACTTGACTAAATTAATTCAAACTTTTTGTGAATCATCAATAGAAGATGGTGACCTTGTATATATACAAGTGTGAGAGAGGTCGCACCTCTTCATGTACAAGGTCGGCCAAGATACAAATAATATAATTACAAATAATAAATATAATTTATAAGGAAAGTCAGCCCAAGAGAAAATTATATTGTTGCCAAGAGATGCGCCCATTCTCATTAAATGTCACATATAAATAAATAGCCAATAGGCTACATTTATTTATGTCTTCACTCGTGGCTAGAAGGATGAACCTGAAGCTGCAATATCATTAACACTCCCTCTCAACTAGGGAGAGAACTTCCAGTTGCTCAAGACAAATCATCTCAACATGATGCCCATCACATTGGCTACAACCAGATGTGAAGAGAAGAATATCACCTCAACGTGATATTAGATATCGCCTCAACATGATATCAACCATAATGGCTACAACCATCTTATGGTAAGTACAAGTGTTCATCACTTGCGTGATGTTGTCACCTCAACGTGACTTTCACCATGACTCTCTTAGAGGATGAAACACAAGTACAATATATGTCATGGAGTCTCACACATGACATCCACCATGACTCAGCTCGGAGGGTGGAAACAAGGGCTTTCACCTCAAATTCCTCCATCTTAGAGGAAAATGCATTATCAAGGGCTTGCACCTCAAATTCCTCCATCTTAGAGAAAAATGCATTAATAAGGGCTTGCACCTCAAATTCCTCCATCTCAGAGAAAAATACATTAACAAGGGCTTGCACTTCAAATTCCTCCATCTCAAAGGAAAAGTGAATTCACCAAGGCTCACTAATATTGAGACTCTTTCTTAGTCAAGACTAGATTCTCCACCATACCAAGCTTATCTTGAAAGTACACAAACTTTATCCTGGAGAGAGGCTTGGTGAGAATATCGGTCGTCTAATCATCAGTGCTGATGTACCTCAACTGTACATCCTTCCACAGTACCATATCTCTAATATAGTGGTACTTGATCTCAATGTGCTTGGTTCTGTCATGGAACACAGGATTGACACAAAGCTTCACACAACTCTGATTATCACAATGAATGATAGTAGGCTCCATTGATTGTCCAAACAATCCTACAAGGAGCTTACAAAGCCACACTGCTTCCCGAGTTGCCATACAAGTTGCAACATACTATGCCTCTACTGTACTCAATGCTACAGATGACTGCTTCCTACTACACTAGGAAATCATAGCAAAACCCAAACTAAAATAGCATTTAGAGGTGCACTTCCGATCAGCAACACAACCATCTTCTTTAGGTCCAGTAGGCTCCCTCTAAATCTTTAAGTACTTGCATCAACCTTCTGACCTCATCGTCCAAGATTTCCTGCAACGCTTGCCTTAGATAAATGTTTTCCAGTGCACACCTCTGGTATTGTAGAGAGTTCAAGGTAGACCTCCTCGACCTCATAGAAAATCATTCTATTCTGAATAGGTTTGTGGAGCTACCAATATAAAATCTAGATGAAAGTCTTTGAGCAATTATGATCTCAGTAGCTAAAGAGATCCTCTAAGGATTTAGCACCTAGCCTTGCAATATAGTAATCTTCACTTCTTCTCAGTGAGTTACAAAACTCCCTCTTGATCCCTGCTTTAGAGATTGCAAAGAAGACTTCTGGAAGTGAACTCCCTCTAGCCACCAACTCAGACTTATGGCTGCAAGTTGTGACTTCATGCTTGATCATTTCTTTGGTCAACATCACTTCCTCACAAGATGCCTGAAGCTCTTCCTCCTTGTGTAATCTCTCATTACTTTCTTGCTCCTCGATCTGTCCTGGAAGTGATTTAAGGAGAGATTACTAACAATTTATAACTATCCAAAGAAATATCAAGGCTAGAATCATACAAGGTTTACTATGACAAGTTATAGCATGAACACATTAGAGTATTAAAATCATGACTAAAGAAATCAACCTATAAGTAGCAAAAATTAGAGGATCAAAATAAAGGGATAAAGAAAATGATCTTTATTGAATTCTGATATATCTTTCTTCCATCTTTTACTCCTCTCGAGAATGCTAATCTCAGCACAACCAAAAGATAATCTGCTCAACTCAGATTTCTTAGATGCTTTACGTAGCCAGCATATAGGATCAGGCCTCTCAAGGCATCATCATGTACAAAGAGAGTGATATTGATGTGATCAACCTTTCACAATTGAGATTGTAGTTCTCTTTTCATCTCTAAGTCACACGCAAATTTTTTTACAATGAATATCTCACAAAGGATCTCATGCTAGTGAACAAAATTCAAGAGAAACCATGATCTCTCTTTACCAATCACACATGATCCAAAAATAAATGATATAACTGAAATTCAGCCTAGAAAGGTGATTTCAAACAAAACAAAGAATAGTTATCTCTTTAAATATTCTAATGGATGCAATTACTGGACATAGTAAGATATGTTGCTCTTGCGCTAAGATTAGTTCACAACCTTCATGGCTTGAACACAAGCCCCTAGCAAGGTTAAATTTGAACATGGTCTTTGACCGTTCAAATTTACGATGCACTATGTTTCCTGCTGCAACCCACCAGATTATGAAACAGATGCAACACGCTTACTAGCAACACACGATGAATGAAGGTGACACCAAATGATCTCATCCACTGGATCACAATTCAAGAGAAAACAAGATCAAACAAACATTATCAAATCTGCACAACTACAACAAATTGAATTTTACCCTAGAATTCAAAAAATGTAAACAGAAGGAAATACTTATCTCATTGAAATTGGAATTTCCTTAATTGCTGCAATAAAAAATTTTTAGGTCTCTCCAAGCACACTGATATCTTTTTTTTTACCGCACTGCAGTTCATATTATTGAAAGAACAACAACCATACATGAGCAGATATGATGATGCTCCTAGAACCTTCCAATATCTTGAACCTGTACAATGCTTAATCTTCGTTTCCCACTTTGGCAGTGGTTTCCTACTGAATCACAATCAATTTCCTTCCACACAATGCTTTGGTTTGGAAAACATCAGAAGGAGCGAGAGTGGGAAGTCCATCTGAAGCCATCATGACTTTGCGTAGAATGACGAAAATCCTTCAAGGATTCAAGATCTTCTTCTCCTCCTCGTGTAGAGTGCCTTGAAATCATATTATCTCTTACATTTCATCTATTTTCCAAGGAAATAAATTTGCAAACCACCTGACAACATCAAGTAAAATTTTCAATTTCATTTACTCGACAGGAACAATGATGGAAATTTTGCCTGTATCACATAGTGCCCTTGTTCCACTTTATATTTCTAATCATAGCATTGCCCAAATTTCAGATCCATTAATAATACTAGGCAATTTCTAAATATCTAATGAAGCCCGATAATTTCCAATCCGATATTTAATCTAGCGCACTATACTCATGCATAGCAGGACACGGTATGCCAAATCACTGACAATTATTATACTGACCTGGACCACAGGGGTGCTTGAAGATGACGACATTCACAACACCCAACCTCTCACTATACCAAGGGTCTCGGCTGTGGCTTGGATCGAGTGATGGAAGATTCAATTGCACACAAAAAAATAGAATGTGCCCAGCATTAACTGTGACTAAGGATGTCGTCACAATGGAAGATCTCAATGTGAGACTCATGCATACATAGACAAGCCTACAAACAATAACCAGGGGGGAAGCTGAGCTGGATTGAGCCTTCAAATAACCTTGAGCAAGCCTTCAGAAATGGTGTCAACTTCTAGACCCATTGAGAGACCAGACTCGAGATATGATCTATTAAGTGCCGCCTGGGAGAATGTGTTCTTGACATTTTTGTACTGATGAAGGATAGAGTGGAAACCAACTATAACAATAGACACATTTTGAATGGAAGCTTGCATCATTGCCAACGTGAATAATGCAATCCCTACATTGAACTTCTTTGCGCCACTCATGGTCGATCCTTCACAGGTCTCCAACTATACTTATAACTGTAACACCTTGACAGTATATGACATGACTCCAATTATGGTGCGTAGACTATTTATTATTCAGACCTCTGTTTGTCTTCCTCCTTTCAGAATGCATAACCAAATCTGATCTGATCTTTGCTTAAACCTACTCTAATACCATGTTAAATTTTAAAGATCAAATTATATGCATAAAAAATTAATTCAAAATCAGACACAATAACATAGCAGATACCCTGGGAAAACCCTCCTCTTGAGGGAGAAAAACCCAGCAACAAAGATCTTCTCTTATATATAAATAATGGCAACAAATCTCTTTACAATGGGGCCAATCACAAGTCCAATCTTCAACACCTAACACAGATGCAATGACTGATAATAATTTGCACTTCTATGACAACTAATTCTACCCTTGAATAGATTCACAATCTGCTCTCAAGGAAATTCGCACTTGACTAAATTAATTCAAACTTTTTGTGAATCATCAATAGAAGATGGTGACCTTGTATATATACAAGTGTGAGAGAGGTCACACCTCTTCATGTACAAGGTCAGCCAAGATACAAATAATATAATTACAAATAATAAATATAATTTATAAGGAAAGTTAGCCCAAGAGAAAATTATATTGTTGCCAAGAGATGTGCCCATTCTCATTAAATGTCACATATAAATAAATAGCCAATAGGCTACATTTATTTATGTCTTCACTCGTGGCTAGAAGGATGAACCTGAAGCTGCAATATCATTAACATAATATAGTTAAAATATAATTTTGAATACCTCTTCTTGTGTTGAAGAAACAAATACTATATTTTTCTTTGTTAATTCTTTGACATAAATTTCTAGTGTATTTTTCTAATAGGATCTTCATTGAAGTGACTTCTTAAAATGTTTTTTTCAATTTAATGCTATGTCATCACGAAACTACTAATAAGTAATAGGTGAAAATTCATTAGCTACCATTACACCTATCCATATCCCTTTATTGGAAAAGGATTTTATTGCATGACCTAAAGCCTCAACCATGATAAAATAGAGGAAGGGAGGATTAGATATCCTTGCCTTAGAACACAAGTAGGTTTAATAAAATCACATGGGCTCCCATTAATCAAGATAGAGAATTGTATGCTAGAGTTGAATTCATATACCAATTTAGTTTTGTTATGATGAAAACTAAATATATTTAGGATGTTTATTAATTATATTTTCTTGAATCTATCATATTCTTTATTAACATTGAGTTTTGGAATTTTGCAACTTTGATTGTAGATTTAAATGAAGCGGAGAGTTTCTTTTGAAGTAATTTTCTATCTGTTATGTCTTAACCTAGTGTGAATCCATATTGCTCTTTCAAATATAACAAATGGAAGAATCATTTTCTAAGATTTTTCCATTTCTTTAGACACAATCTTTTAAATTGTATTATAGGAAAAATTTGGGTGAAAGTTCAAAAAGGTAGAAAAATATAACTTCATTGATATTAGCATGATAATCATTGTGTTAATATTATTGAGCATTCATTTTAACTTTCTCAAGTTTTTGACTATAGACCATCTATCATCACTTAGAATCTCCCATTATTCTTGGTAGAACAAAGAAAAATCTTCATTATTACTAGTATAAATTTATCTTGATGCAATTAGAAAATAACATCTCTAAACGAGCTTCTTCATTATGAAGGCGGTGAGCATTCTATCATCAAACTCTGAGATTATGATTGAAATTAATTTGCATAAAATTTCTTAATCAAGTATGTTTGTACCATTAGTGTTGGCTAATATGATTTAGAAGTAGCTAACAACCTCATCTTGAACTTCATTTTTTCCACTAAGAAAAGTACCATCCATATTATGAATTAAAGAGTTTATTTGTTGTAATCTTATTTTTCATACAATTGTAGAATAATATTATATGTAAATCACCATCCAACATCCAAATTTAGTGAGATTTAAATTTCCAATAGATCTCCTCAAAATCCAAGAGCTCCATATGAACCTTTAGGAGATATTTTTCTCTTTCATAGTCTTGTAAAAAACATACCATGTGACAAATAAGCTTATGATTAAGGGATTGTAAATCTACTTCAATCTTTTATTTTTCCTTAAATACTTATTTTCAAAGAGTGTGATATTCCAATCTTTCAATTTGTTCTAGGTTGTAATTAATTTCTTTTCAACCATGGACATTTTAGAGCCCTTGGGAACTTGAGCATTTGTCCACCATTCACTCATTCTCTCTTTCAACTATTTATGTCTTAACCACACCTTTTCAAATTTAAAATGACATCTAGTGGGAGAACAATCATTATTTAAATCGAGAGTTACCAATAAATGATTAGATCTTGAAATTGGTTGGATAGAAGAATCCAATGAAATGGGGAGTTTGCACTAGTCAGAGGATACAATAAATATGTCCAAACCTTCTTCATTGTTAGTGTATAAGAGTGAATTTTCACTGTATGTGCAATTACCCTTTTTTCCTTTTTCCACCTTAGAAAACCAAGTTAGGAGGCTTAATTCCACCTAAGCCTGCTACTTGCATCACAATTGGCACTTATTTTGAGCATCAGTGGAGGTGTTTCAGTTGAGGAAATCCACACGGCACATAGACGTCCCTGACATATTCTTGCATCTAGAGCCTGTAGAGGCATTATACTTCTCATTCAGGGTCAATTTGTAACACCCTCCTCGGTCGACTGACCTGAATATGACCATTTTCTTCCTCATTCCTTCATATTTGACCATTGAACTTTCCATTTAGGGGTTGGAAGATCTCTTTACCACTTTTGGACTTCATACACAAGCTTCACAATCTCTCTCCAAACACTTTACACTTCACATCAACAACATCAACACTCTGCCACGTCAAGAGAGCAAGTGTGGGAAAAAACACCATTGTAGTAGAGGCTTGAGTTCCTCTCATTTTCTCCCCCATTAGCCTTGAGTGCTCTTGACCTGGAGGTGGTAAGATTTCACTCCTCTCCTCTATTACTTCGTTGAGTAGCATAACATTATTTTGTAATGCTTTAGTGCTCTTTACTTTGTTTCCAATTTTCTCTCTATCTATCTGGCTGTCCGTGGAGGTGGGAACACCAAAACAGGGTCTGATTGAGGCAAGCCCCTATAAAGCCACCCAAAAATTTCTCTCTCCCTCTTGTGTGCAAGTTTTGAAGAAATTTGTTTGGTGGGGGCTTCATCACCCACGCGGTCGTGAGTATTTCTTTCCTTTCTACTCCTTACCTTTGTCATTTCTACTTCTTTATCTTAGTTCTATCACTTTCTGCTTTTTTACTGTATTCTGTGGTTTCTTGCATTCAGAGTAGAAGTGGTTTTTTAAGCATTTTATGTGATAAACTCTCTCTCTAATCCGTACGAGATGCTAGGGTTCCTCTGAGATGCCAGCGCACTGTGCTATCATCCACTTTCTATGCTAATGCCCTTTGACCAAGAGCCCGACAGTTTGTCAAGAGAAACTCTGTAACCTGCTCTTTCAGAATCTAAAATTTCTGCATTGTTCCATTGAGGTAATATAGGGCAGTTCTCCCCGTGAGGATCTATGAGTGAAAAGAACTCATGAGTAGTGAATCCCCCTATATCACATTTTGGTAAACCTGACGTGAAGAACATTGTTCTTCAGAAAAACATTGTAATGGATTTAATATCTTTTTTGTTAGTTTTGGGTCTAATATTATCCAAAATATTAATGACATTCCATTTAATGCATGTAATGGTAACTTGACTTTGCCCATGTCACTCAGTATTTTTGATCCTTCTCATGAGATTTCTCTCGCTTAAGAGGATGTCTTGTTGCAAGAAGATGAAATCCTTGATACCTTTCTTAATGTTACTCTACCTACTATTCAGTCCAATGTATTCTCTTTTGGAGATGATGCATTTGTGAATGATGAACCTACTCTTCATTCTGATGTACCCTCTTCTGGAGATGTTGCATGTGTGAATGATGAATCTCATCTTTGTTCTAATGTACTCTCTTCTAGAGATGATGCTTTAGCACATGATGAGCCTCCTTCCACATCTGATTCTCCTCGGATCGATGTTGAGAATGTTCCTTCAAATAACTATTCCACATTTGATCTTGTTTGGATAGATGTTGAGAGTATGTATTCAGATAATAGTCCTACTAGTTGTGATGACTCTGTAAATTTAATCTACATCTCTGCTACCCCTCAAAGGCCTAAGAGACTGGTTGTTTATGTAACTCTAGCTATTCCTTCTCCTAAAAGTGTTTGTGCTATCGATGGTATTTTGTTTGAAGGTAACACTCCTAATTCGCCTAAGGCTCCCTCTTATAGAGCGGTAGCCTATACTTATGAGAATAGAACAAGTAAACAACCAAGTCTTCTTTTGGCACTTGAATTTGCAACTAAAGCATCTAATGATAATGATCTTGTTGAGCAACCTCGCATTACTCCGGATAAGATATCACTATGGGATTTGCTTTGGTCTACCCCAGTTTATCAAGGTATGCTTTAGGAAGCTTTGCAAAAGATCTTCTTGCCTTCATCCACTAGGCTGGTAGATGTTGATGTGTTGATGGCATAAATTCGCATGGGTTTACCAAACATTACATTCTATTTGCAGTAGCTCCCACCTCTGAAAGTATAGAAGCAAGCAGACCCTCTAATGATCATAGTTAATATTAATAAGATAGGAATTAGACCTACTCTCATTGATGTTGGTTCAGTGCTCAATGTGTGTAGTATTGATCTATTGCCTAAGATTAATATTGACCCATCCTCTCTTAATACTTCTTCTGTTGTGCTCCATGGGTTTGATAAGGTTGGTCAACAATACCTAGGCACAATAGTCTTTCCTTTGAGGTTGGGATCTATTACTGTTTCTAGCCTTGTATATGTCATGGCGGAAAATTTACCATGTAACCTTCTTCTTGGGTATGTGCAGGATCATCATGGGAAAAACAAGCCCTTCAGTGACACAAAATTCAGAACAATTAGCATTAGGAAACTTGACTTAAAATTTTGAATAAGTTATCTATATTATTTCAAAAATATGTAAGAATAGAATCTGTAGAAAATTGAATGTAGTTTCTAAACTACTAGGTTTATTTAAAACAAAAAAAAAATCTACTTGGTGAACATTTGAAATTTCAATGCAATAGTACTTAAATTTTAGGGAAAAAATAAGAAGTAGGTGTTTGTTTGAACACCCTAACCACAATAAAATGATAATATTTTTTATAAGATTTCAGATATAATTAGAGGACTCATGTCCGGATGTGATGCATATTTTTTTGTAATTTTTTTCCAAGCAAATAATGAATTATTAATTTTTTATTACAACTTTTAAAAAACATAAGAACTCATATGTCTGACCACCTTAACTTGGTCAAAAGTTAATGAAATTCATTTCTTTTTTAATCCTATAGTATGCGAAGCATAGAATGTGATACCATTTGAAAGTTATAGATATTTTTCAATTATCTTATCAATTAGGACTTTAGTCAAAATTTGAATAGAAAATGAATAATAATTATTTATTAAATTCATAGTAGAGCATAATTTATATTGGTGGAAAGCTGAGAATCTCCTTTAAAAACCCTTTTCATTTCATCAATTTTGGGTGAAAAAAATGTTGTCAGCCACATACCCCTCATATCGCCACTTCTTGGCCCATCATGATCCTACACATACTCTCTTGGTAGACCATGGATTAATGCTATGGGCGTAGTCCCATCTACCTTGCATAAATCGATTATGTTTGTTTGTAACAATTGAGTAGTCATAGTTAAGGCTGACCCTGAGGCTATGCACCTATGTGAGATGGTGGCTAATGGTCGAGCTTCAATTGTGCCTACTCTTATTCCTTCAGTACCCTCTAATGTGTCGATGTTTACTCCAGTAGTTTCTATGAAAAAGGGTACTCCTGATATAAATGTCCCTAAGGAAGATCCTTCTAAAGCAAGGAGTCCTAAGTGTGCTCTTTCTACCTCTTCTCAAAGGAATGCATGTCTTGGTTGTGGTCGAGGTCCTTTCGACTTTATAGAATTTTTTATTGGAAAATATAAAGTCGACCTGCTCCACTTAGACCTTCTGATGACATCATCCACACCCACTATCAAAGATTATTATTATTTTGTATTGCAAGGTAGTGTGGGCAATAATTGTAATATCCTTAGTGTTGATCCTCCTTCTGAGGAAGAGGATTATGCTTCAGCTAAAGAGGATAGTGTTGGAAGTCCTGTTAATAAGAATGATGGTGATCCCATAGAGGAGTTTGATCCCTGTTGCTAGGACAATGCTCTTTATAAAAATCCACCTTCTTTTCAAGACCTGCAAACAAATTATGGGCCTGACTTTAAGCTCATCTCTAAATGTGGCTACGAGCGTAAAGGTTGTGGGCGCAATGAGTAAGTCATTCAAGTGCCTATAGAATTTTTTCCTCGTATGCATAATCTAGGGCTTGGTTGCTTGAATGAACAATCTAAAAGGGAACCACTGTTGAATGGTGACATGAATTCCACTCAACCTTGATCTCATCAATTGATTTATCCCCCCTTATCTTCTATCTTCGTACCTTCTTCTTGTGAGAAGTCAAACCATTCTCCATGAGATAAAGGGTTGCTTTCTACTCCTCATCATTTATCTAAGCAAGAGTGTATTTTTTGTGGATCTAAAAGCCTGCTTAATCACTCTCCCTTCTTCTACATGCAAGAAATGTCATGGACATGATAAACATTCTTTTTTTGCTTACCATCGAGTGCTTTCTCATTCCACTAGTGAATGTAAAGCCTTAAAGGGTAAAATACAACTTCATGATTTAGGTGCTATCAAACTCTTGTTTGATTAATTCACCTGCCTTTACATTGCATGACAAGTGATATCGAGGTTTACCTCTATCCTATTTGAAGTATCTTGTATAGTTTTTCTCCCCTGTACATTGGGGGTAGTGATAACTCATTTTAGAGATGTGTGTCCTTCATAAAGACCCCTCTCTTTGCTATGTCTTGCAATTGAAGTGTCCCTTGAGTGGACCCATTTTCTCTTCTAAAGGATTCTCAAGGGACCTCCTTGAAATCCTTTCTTTCGAATGTACTCTCCGTGTCTACCTTGGGGGCAGCCTAACTAGATCTCAACTTTCAAACAATGCATCCCTTGAGTGGACCCCTCTTTTTACATCGGGTTCTCAAGGGACCCCTTTGAAAGTCTTATGGTCTGCATGACCGACCACTTTTAGACATGTTCTATCTATGGGTAGACATGTCACCGCTTTTAGATGCGTCCTATCTATGGGTAGACGTATCGACACTTTAGACATGTTCTATCTGTTGGTAGACATGTCACCGCTTTTAGATATGTCCTATCTACAGGTAGACATATTGACACTTTAGACATTTTCTATCTATAGATAGATGTGTCACCACTTTTAGATGCATCCTATCTATGGGTAGACGTATCAAGGCTTTAGACATGTTTTATCTGTGGGTAGACATGTCACCGTTTTAGATACATCCTATCTATAGGTAGATGTATTAACGCTTTAGACATGTTCTATCTATGGCTAGACATGTCGCCACTTTTATATGTGTCCTATTTGTGGGTAGATGTATCGACGCTTTAGACACACTTTATCTATGGGTAGACATGTCACCGCTTTAGACACGCTCTATCTGTAGGTAGACATGTTGTCGCTTCTAACATGTTCTAGTTGTGGGTAGACATGTCACTACTTCTTGACTCTGTGGAGTCTACTTCCTTGGGGTTTCTTTCATGTGAGAGTTCTTGAAGGATACCTTCCTTATAGGTCTACAGGCTTGTAAGGTACTTTTTGATGATACGGGTTTCCTCCTTGAGCAGGGTTTTCTTTTATCACCTTTTGTGGTGTGGGTTGTACTCCTGAGCAGGTTTTTGCTTTCACCACATGCTTTTTGGTGATACGGGTTTCCTCCTTGAGTGGATTTTTCTTTTATCACCTTATTTTGTGGTGCAGGTTCTACTGTTGAGCATGTTTTGCTTTCACAGCGTGCTTTTTGGTGATAAAGGTTTCTTCCTTGAGTGGGGTTTTCTTTTATCACCTTCTTTGTGGTGAGGGTTCTACTCCTGAGTGGATTTTTCTTTCACCATGCACTTTATCTCTCACTTCTCTCTTATATATACTAGATCAAAGATTTACATCTTCTTCGTCCTAAGTATATGCTCTTTCTTCAGCTTCATAGTATTGCAGAACTATGAAGTCCTCTTTTGATCCTGCACTCTTTGGTTCACCAAATCATAGTTTGCTTCCTTGAGAGATGGTTCAGGTATACATTTCTAACCTTAGTCTTTAATTTGATGTACTTTACCAAGCACTCATCAATACTCATGCTCACTAAGCTAGGGGAAAAATGTATAAGAGAGAATTTGCACCCTATGTGCAATTCCCAGTTTTTCCTTTGTCCACCTTAGAAAACCAAGTTCAAAGGTTTAATTCCACCTAATCCCACTTCTTACATCACACTTGGCACCTATTTTGATCATTGGTGGAGGTGTTTCTATCGAGGATGCTCACACAGTGTGCAGACGTCTGTGTGGTGCGCTTACATCCCTAACAGATTCCTGCATCTAGAGCCTACATAGGTGTTACACTTCCCATTGGGGGTCGATTTGTAATGCCCTCCTCGGCCGACCAACCTAAATATGGTCATTTTCTTCCTCATTCCTTCATATTCAACCCTTGAACTTGCATTTTAGGGGTTTGAAGATCTTTTCACCACTTATGTACTTAATACACAAGCTTCACAATCTCTCTCCAAACACTTTACACTTCATAGCAGCAACATCAACACTCCACCATGTCAATAGAGCAAGTGTGGGACAAAAAACCATTATAGCAGAGGCTTGAGTTCCTCTCATTTTCTCCCCCATTATCCTTGAGTGCTCTTGGTGGAGATGGTAATATTTTACTCCTCTCCTCTATTACTTGGTTGGGTAGCATAACACTATTTTGTAATGCTTTAGTGCTCTTTACTTTGTTTCTACTTTTCTCTCTATCTATCTAGCTATCCATGGAGGTGGGAACACCAAAACAGGGTTTGACTAAGGCAAGCCCCTATACAGCCACCCAACAATTTTTCTCTCCCTCTTTTGTGCAAGTTTTGAAGACATTTGTTTGGTGGGGGCTTCATCACTTGCACGGTCGTAAGTATTTCTTGCCTTTCTACTCCTTACCTTTGTAATTTCTACTTCTTTATCTCAGTTCTAACACTTTCTGCTATTTTACTATATTCAGTGATTTTTTGCATTCAAATAAAAGTGGTTGTTGAAGAGTTTTCTGTGATAAACTTTGTATGATTTATATGAGATGCTAGTGTGCCTCTGAGACACCAGCGTGCCCTGTCATCCACTTTTAGTGTTGTTGTCTTTTGGCCAAGAGCCCGATAGTTTGTCCAGAGGACCTCTATAACCTACTCTTTTAGAATGTGAAACTTTCCCATTGTTCCATTGAGGCAATATAGGGTTGTTCACCCCATGAGGATCTCTAAGTGAAGAGAACTCATGAGTAGCAAATCCCCCTATATCACAATTAGTAAATCCTTATCTTTTACTACTCTAAGTGGACTCACCTATTTTTTGAAAAAACTCGATTAAATCATTGTCATTAACAAATTTCCAAAAATATTTATGATTATGAATTTCAAGTTTTAGCCCCCCTTTCCTCTTTTTTTGGGTTTAGTATGGTGCTGAAATCCCCATCAACTATAACAAATTTTTTATTTGAAATAATTGATTTCAAACCATACCTTGGATTTTCTTATATTTGATTGGTCCATACACATTGACTATAAGCAAGAAGACAATATTTGAACCAATGTGGGTAATCTAGCTGTCCAGGTAGAATTTGTTCCCTTCCCAGTATTCAAATATTACATGTTGAGGTCTCCATAATTTTTGGATAACATGAGAAGCCTTGATTTCTTGATAACATAAGAAGCCCTATCGAGTGAGGAAAAAATTTCATCACATTCAAAGCATACTTTATGAAAGTATTACCATCCTCTTCAAAGAGTTTTCTTCTCTTGAATAAGGATAATTTCTATACCAGTCATCTATAAGTGGTGCTTGATTAGGTGCTTTTGTTAGGGGCATTAAGATCCCTAACATTTCATGTTCCAATCTTCATTAGATCCCAAGGGAGTGATTTCCTCCCATAGTCATAAAAAATTTGTTGATGATGGGTTGTCCTTTTAATAGTAGAATTCTCCACAAGTTGTGCCATATTATATTTTTGACCCTTCATTTTGCTTACTTTCATTTTGATGCCACTTGATCAATTTTTTTGGGATTCAATAATCTAATATCATCCTCATTCTTGAATTCATTAGAAATCCATTCTAAGTCCTCTTATATTGGTTCAAAATTATTTTATTGATGCCCTACAACAATGGTGGGGATTAGAGCATAATTTGAAGGTTATTATCAAAGGTCATTGCACTAATAGTATACGGGGAGCTGGGGAGTTTGATTTGTTTTGTTAGATTTTTTAAACAAAATTAAAGCGTAGAGTTGTTGCTCTGTTTTCCAGCAAAACTAGAATACCCAAATCAAAATGTGGAAGTACAAGGAGACATGAAAATTTCCTTTTATATTCAATAAGTTGGAAATGGAAATACATAAAAGACTTAAACAAAAAGCTTCAGAAAAATAAATTCTAAACTATTGACTTCAAGCTATTGGAAGCATTCATGAGTTGCTCAACCAGACAAACAAACTTCAAGAACTGCTAGGAGCTCAGCTATGTAGAGCTCTTTAGGAGCAATCACTACTCAATCACAAAACAAACAACCACTGCTATTTAGGTGCTTTTGGGAGTTGACACAGACTTCTCTGAATCGCACAGAGAAGAAAAAATATTCTCTTCTCAGACTGCTACTGCAAGAACTAAGTCTTCCAAAAAATGATAGAATAATCTTCCTTCAATTCCTTTTGTCTCTTCAAAAACATTCCCTCTCAAATTTGAAATTACCTACCAACATTGAATTTGGAATTCAAAAATTCCTACCACATTAACTTCAGGGGCTATTAGGAGCTATAAGGATGAAGATCCCAAAAACTACCATTGAAATTTGGGGCTCCTAATGAGTAGGTGAAATAGGGGGATAACGTGAGAGTAGGAGGATCAGGAGCATTCAATTTTCCAACACTCCCCATTGGTCTCGAACTAATGAAACAAGATAAATCCTGATCCAAATCAACAATGCCCAAACTACTCCTTAGGCTCTTGAAACTGTCCTTGCTCAAAGGCTTGGTGAATATGTCTTGTAGCTACTATTGAGACCTACAAAATGCTAGTTTAATTTCACCATTCTCAACTAGCTCTTTGATAAAATGATGTACGTTATTTCACTATGCTTGCTTCTTCCATAAAACACATGATTTTTCAACAAGGCTATCGATGAAACATTGTCACAAAATATTTTTGTCCCATCCTCTTTTTCTTCCTTCAAATCTGCAAAGATTCTTCTTAGCCAAATAGCTTAACATGCTACTGCATTTGCTGCTATATATTTAGCCTCTGCTATAGATAGGGAAACTATCCAAGTTGTTTCTTGGAAGCCCATGAGATGACTTTTGATCCCAAATGAAACACATAGGCTGATGTGCTCTTCCTATCATCCAAACTCCTTTCCCAATCACTATCTGTGTATCCAACCAGCCCAAACTCATTTGTTGTTGTGTACAAAATTCCATACCCTTTGGTGCCATTCACATACCTCAAGATTCTTTTACTCGTTTGCAATTGGGTGTCCCTTGGAGTCTCCATAAATCTGGGAATAAAACTCACATTGTGTATTATATTAGGCCTAGTTGCAATTAAATACATTAAACTTCCAACCAAACTCTTAAACATGGTTGGACCCACATTGCTACTGCAATCTTCCTTGCTCAACTTTAGACCTATGGCTATTGGTGTGGGGGAAGGATTTCTTTTAAGCATCCTAAATCTCTTCAAGATCTCATTTGCATATTTTTCTTGAGAGATAAATATACCATCATGCATTTATTTTACTTCTATTCCTAGAAAATATCTCAAGAGGCCTGAGTTTTTCATTTCAAACTCTCTTTTCATGGCCTCTTTAAAATCATCAATGAGGAAATCATCATCCCCAATAAAAACTAAATCATCAACATACAATACAATAATTACAACCTTACCATCAGTTGCCTTGATGTAAAGAGTGGGCTCACCATCGCTTTTTCTAAATCCATTGCTCATCAAATATGAGTCAATCTTTATGTACCATGCCTGTAGAGCTTGCTTCAGCCCATAAAGAGCTTTCTTCAACCTATACACCTTGTGTTCTTGACCCAGAACTTCATATCCAAATCGCTGCTCCACATTAACTTCCTCTTTCAACACTCCATTTAAGAAGGAAAACTTCACATCCATTTGAAACACTTTCCACTTGTGTTAGGATGCGATTGCTATGACTACCCACATAGTTTCCATCCTTGCAACAGGGGAAAAAGTCTCATTATAGTCTCTCCCAAACTGTTGTTTGTACCCCATTGACCACTAATTTTTCCTTATGCAAGTCTATCCTTCCTTCGTCATTGCATTTGGTCTTGTAGACCCATTTCACTCCAATAACTTTCTTGTTGGGAGGAAAATCTATTAACTCCCATGTGTTGTTCCTCTCTATTGCATCTATCTCCTCATCCATGGCCTCACACCATTTCTCCTCCACAACATCCTCAAAATAAACTGAATCACTATGAGAAAAAAATGTAAAATTCACACTCTCATCAAATTCTTCATCATACCTTTCATTATGGTAGATATCCCTTAGACTCTTGGTCTTCTTTGGCATTAGGCAAGTGAGAGTGGGGTCTAAACTTTCACTACTACTGCTGCTCTATTGGACAGGCTGGTTTAGGAGCTATCAAGAGCTCTTCTAGAGCCTTCAAGAGCTCTTCCGGAGCCTTCAAGAGATCTTTCGTAGCTTTCAAGAGCCAATCTTTTGGATGTCTCTAGCTGCTTTCCTTTTTGTCTATCACTTCATGAGCTTTTAGGAGCTCAATCGATGCTTTCAGGATCCAATCCTCTGGTTGTCTATGACTATCTATCTAATCGTGTTGTTGACTATCTTCCTACTTCAAGAGCTTTTAGGAGCTCATCTGACGCTTTCAAGAGCATCTATAGACTCTTCTTCCTAAACTTCATTTTCTTTTTTTGCTTCTTCAAGAGCTATCAGGAGTTGTTTTGAGCTGGCAGAATCTATCACTCCATCTCATGACTCATCTTCAAGGAACTCCATGTCCCTACTAATCACTGTCTTCTTGGTGACTAGATTGTACAGCCTATAGGCTATGGACTCTTCACTATACCCCATGAAAATACACTTCTCACCCTTGTCATCATATGTATGCCTCTTTTCTTTAGGCACATGTTCATATGCTACACACCTGAACACTCTCAAGTGCTCAACCATCATCCACTTGCATTTTGTCCATGCCTCTTGAGGGATCTTGTCACAGGCCACCTTTGTTGGACTTCTATTAATAAAATAAATAGTTGTTGCTATAGCCTCTCCCCAATATTCAATAGGGAGTCCCTTTTCTTTCATCATGCTTCTTTCCATCTCCATGATTTTCCTATTCTTTCTCTCAGCCACTCCATTTTTTTGTGGAGTATAACTGGCTGTTAGCTCCTTCTTGATGCCATTTTTATTGCAAAAATTTATAAACTGATTAGAGGTATAATCTCCTCCTCTGGCTAACCATAGGACCTTAATAAAGTTTCCACTCTCATCTTCATCCTAGGCCTTAAACAACAAAAACTTATCAAAAGCCTCAGATTTATGTTGCAAAAAATAAACCCATGTCTTATGGTTGTAATCATCAATGAACGTCATAAAAAAATTTCTTTTACCAATAGAAAGGATTTGGAAAGGGCCCACCAAATATTTGTGCACCAACTCCAATGGTGCTCTTTCCCTTGTAGATTTGTCTAGTTGAAAGGGTTGCCTATGTTGCTTGCCCAAAATGCAAGCCTCACATTTAACATTAGGCTCTACTATTCTTGGAAAACCATCAATCATTTTGTTCTTGAACAAAAGACTCAAACCAACATAGCCTAAATGTCCATGCCTAAGATGCCATAGCTTGGAGGGGTCTTGAATGGTGCTCTTAAGTGATACATGTTGTACTATTGTACATTTTCCATTCATGAGAGGTGCAGGAGATGAGAAACATGTCTTAAACTTCAACGAAAGCATCTAGTTCTTTATCATTTGAACTGTTGCAAGCACCTTCATCCTCTCATTCTTGTCATAAATGATTCATTGACCCTTCTCTATCAACACTTTGTATCCATTTTGGATTAGCTATCCAACACTCATGAGGTTATTCTTTAACCTAGAAGCAAGAAATACATTTTGTATCTCCTTCTCACCTTGTTTATTGTGGATCATGATAGATCCTCTTTTGACAACTAGAACCACTCTATTGTTCCCCATTCTTATTTTAGACTTCACATTTTTATCAATGAAAGAAAACATACTTTCATTTCCACTCATGTGGTTACTACAACTACTATCCAAATACTAGACTTTGGGGCTGCTTTCTTCACCAATGTTATGTATGATGAAGGTTGTGGACTAATTTCCTTCAGCCACATTCGAATCAACCACATTTGCATTTTTTTTTGACTAATCACATTGCTTTGTCTAGCATTCACTTGCATAATGGCCAAATTTATGATAGTAGTAGCATTCAACATTGCTCTTGTCATTCTTCTAATTCGAACAACTATTCTTCTTGCCTCTTTGAGAGCTAGTCTGAGAGTTGCTTGCTCCCTCTTGGCTGTTTTCTCACACCTAGCTATCTCCTCCAACATTTCCTTGTCCGGAGTTTCCATTACCTCTACCTCTTGAGCTTCTTCCACCATTGTTTCTTCTCCCCCTTCCTCTTGCATTTGAATGAGCTTTAAGAGCTTTCTCTTGGGTAGAAGTAGCAGACCTATATAGATGTTGCTTGTGGGTTTGTAGAGAACCCATTAGCTCATCAACAGATAACATTGTGAGATCCTTTTCCTCTTTAATGGAAATCACTAGTGCATCAAATTTCATGGGTAAGCTCCTGAGGATTTTCTCCACAATCCCCTAATCATCTAAGACTTCAGCATTCACTCTCAACTGATTTATCAAACTTGAGAATCTTGTGTCAAAAATAGAAATAGACTCATTGTCCTTCATTTCAAGAGTTTCAAACACTCTTCGAAGCATCTAGAGCTTCACCAATCTGACCTTGTTAGTCCCTTTATAGTTTTTCTGGGAGGATTTCCCAAGCTTCCTTTGTATAGTTAGCTACTGCTATTCTAGGGAAAATGGCCTATGTAAAGTTTGCTTCTATTAAACTCAATGCCTTAGCATCTTTCGTCCTCAACTCCTTCAAATGGGTCGTATGGTTGTTTGAGAGAGCTGAAAACTATGCTGGGCCAGTAACATCACTGAAACCACTGACCAAAAACTCACACAAATCATTGGCAACCATTATGGTCTTCATCTTCTTTGCCCAAAAATCATAGTTTTGTCCATTAAAGGATGGTGGCTGCTGCCAGCTCTTTCCTTCATCTCCAGCCATGTCTCCTACACAAGAAAATTAAATACCCAAAAGAAAAAAAATGCCCCAACTCACAAGGAAATAGGGCCTATGGCTCTGATACCATGTCAAATTTTTTAAACAAAATGAAAGCACAAAGTTGTTGCTCTATTTTCCATCCAAACTAGAAATACCCAAATCAAAATACAGAAGCACAAGGAGACATGCAACTTTCCTTTTGTATTCAATAAGCTAGAAATGGAAATACATAAAAAACTTAAACAGAAAGCTTTAGAAAATAAATTCTAAACTATTGACTTCAAGCTACTGGGAGCATTCATGAGCTACTCAACCATCTGACAAACAAACTTTAGGAGCTGCTAGGAGCTCACTGGCAGGAGCTGCTAGGAGCTCGCTGGCAGGAGCTATGCAGAGCTCTTCAAGAGCAATCACTACTCAATCACAAAAAAAATAGCTATTATTGTTCGGGAGCTTCTGGGAGCTCACACAGACTTCTCTAAATCACATAGAGAACAAAAAACATTCTCTTCTTAGACTACTACTGAAGAACTAAGTCTTCCAAAAACTGATAGAATAATCTGCCTTCAATTCCTTTTGTCTCTTCAAAACCATTCCCTCTCAAATTCTAAATTACCTACTAGCATTAAATTTGAAATTCAAAAATTCCTACCACATTAACTTTAGGGGTTGTCAGGAGCTGCAGGGATGAAGATTCCAAAAACTATTGTTGAAATTGGGGGCTCTTGACAGGTAGGTGAAACAAGGGGCTGGCGTGAGAGCAGAAGGCTTAGGAGTATTCAATTTTCAAACAGACTAGATTATCACTTCCTTAGGAGGAGAACAAGAGGCCAAAATACCTTTCGCAATAGTTTTTCCTTCGAGGCCATATGTTTCTTGGAAATTTTTACTACCCTAGTCTTACGTTCTTGAGTTGGGCCACAAGATCACATTGCCATAGAATGGTTTCTTCTTCAAAAATTAATTTAGAAAACAATAAAAAATTCCTCCATTTCAATCATTTTTTCCAATTTTTTTCCCCAACTATGAGGGATATTTTCCTCAAAAGTTCCTTAATCTCTTCCACATATAGTCTCCTATTAATATACGAATCTTCTTCTAATATGCCTATATAGATTGATTAATGTTTCAAGAGTCCTCCCAATCTTTTTCAGGCACTCTTTCAACCAATATTCTAGCAAGAGATTGTATAAGGCATAGGGGATAGACTTATTATTGTTGAACTTTGGCTCCCACATTTGCATGTGAAGGGGAATTTCATTCATTTTCCAAAATCCATTTGTAAGGATTGAATTCTGATCTTCCCAACAACAAAGAATCCTTCAGGGAGGAATTTCAAAATAAATTGACATTGCCAGTTTTCACATTCCCATTTTGCAAAGTTTTCCATTGTTTGCTTCAGACCAATGAATTGATATATTATTCTAGACTTCTTTAGTATGTCAATTCCTCATTCCTTTTCCTCATCAGATAAAATAACTTTGACCACATCACCACCCTTGAGTCCCTACTCTGAGTGCTAGAAATCCTTTCAAAAAAGTTTACTCTGTAAAATGTCTTGGTTGCAAGCCATCTGTATTTCGATTTTTATAAAAAATATATGTATGTGTATGTGTTTTATTCATTGATTTGTAGGTATATTTGAATCTATTTCCTATTTATAGATTCATGTGATTGTCTCTCCTTTTTAGATTGTTTATTTCCCAAGGAATAGGCACAAATCCTATTTGGTTGAGTGACCAAACCCTAAAAGGTATTATTTATATCCTGTTCGTATTTTTATATTGGATTTTTGTCTTTCGAGTATACATCTAGCTAAATAACATAAACTCTATTTTACCTTTTTGAGATTTTACTTGATATAAATTTAGAGAGCTATAGAGTTCTCTACCAAGTTATACAAGTTAAAAGGATATATTGTGTTAAATATTTAGAAGCCCTATGATTATATTACACTAAATTTATTGTGTTCTATTCAACATCTAGGATATATTTGCAATAAATGATGTTTACAAAATTTTGATCAAGGATAATAATAATTTTTATTGATATCTATATCTATATTCTAGGTTTTGATTTCTACTTTCATGCACATGTATCCATTTACATGTTTAATTATTATGTCTATTGTATTTTTTCCATCTTATGAAACTTAATAAGATAAATTGTGATAGTTTTAGGGCTTGTGACTATTTGACATTTAGATTTTAGGTTATATGTTTAGTTTATTTCAAGAGAATTAATCATTTATATATATATATATATTGATGCATGAATAATCAATATTTCATATTCTTCATAGAGGTCTTGGATGTCTTGTTGTAGAAATGAGTATGAAATTAGCTTATTTCAACTTAATTAGCATTCATTTATACATTATGAATGGTTTTTAGAGGCCTAAGAATTTCTTTGTCATTATCTTGTTGATGACCTATAGGATCACCCTCTATGGTGAAAAATAGCTATAATTGTATATGAGGTTCTCACTCATTTTACTTTGTGCTTAACTACTAGTGATCTAATCATGATTCATTCACATTTTCCTAGTTTGACATGAATCCTTAGGTCTAGGTTGTGAGTGGAATTTTTAAGATTATGGATCATAATTTTTATGACCAACTTGTAAGAACTACCTTGTAAATATCAATGAAGAGCATCATTGTATGCAATATTGAGAATGAAAAAAAAACTATGCATCTTACTGAAAATCAAATGATGAAAATTAAATGAGCTTGAGATGAATGTCTAGTAGAAACAATAAGAAAAATAATTGAAAACTAATAATATTTTGATGTGCATATAATCCGTTGAATATATTTTTAAGAATTATTTTAGACCCACTATTTGATAACATAATATGTTCTTGACGAATAGGAAATTAATACCTCAACATGTGATGTGGAAGCATCCTTGGTTCTTGGAAATTTTGCATCAACCAAAAATATTTTCTTTCACTTCTTGTTCTTGTTCTATTCTTGCTCAGTTCATGTTGGCGGATTCATCATATTTGCTCACTAGACCTTGTGGATTTATGTTTACATCGTGGACATGTTTATTTTCATTATTCCAAGATTTGAGTACGATTGGATATTTTTCCGGTAAGTTATTGCTTTCGGATTTAGTGGCAGTTTCTTGAACCGGTACCAAAATAATTTTCTAAGCTAACAACTAGTTTGATTACTCGTGGATCTTTCTCGTAACTTGCAAATCTTGATGGTGTAATTTTAATTGTTCTATGGAGTGTCCTTGACCTTAATTATAGGTCCACACTTCATCTTATGTACCTATTGATGGAATAATTCAAATTTGAGGCAAACCTATTCATTCACATGTTACATTTTCTTTCATTGGAGATTGTAATGATCTTTGGCTGACATGGAAGATTCTAGATTTGTGGATATGATATAAATCTTGTAATAGATCATTAGAATGGTAGAAGTTGATTAAGAGTAGAATAATATAGATCTAATATGTGATATTTTTCTCGCATTGAGGAGCATATAGGCATGTTGTAATAAGCATATGAGCCAAATTTGTAAGCCCAGATGTTGCCGACCGATTGTAACTAAGATTTATGTTAATGAGAATTTTTTAATCTTCATTTTCCTCCAATCTTTTGGGTTTATTTTTTTGTGTTACTCTTGTTGCAGAGTCCAAATTGTTCTCTTTGAGGACCCCCTACCATGGTTGCACCAGATTGGTATCAGAGCGAGATTTGATACTTGAGAGGTCATCAAAATTCACAGAGTCCTGTTGAATTTTTTTGTAGAGTGGTAGATTGAGGATCTAACTTGTAGCTATAGAGGACTTGTGTAAAGATATTAGGAAGAAGAAATTTTAGAGGAAATGGAGCGTGTGTAAATGCACACCCAACTTTAACGGAGATGTTAAGAGGAATTGTTGCCAGATTATATGCAGTTGAAATGGCCAAGAGGAGAGGTCAACCAGTTGATGATGTGAGTGATGAAGAGGTAGAAGTACATGAAGAAAGAGGAAGAGGAAGCAAAGAGCAACCTAGCGTTGATCAAGGAGAAGATAGGTTCATAAGATCCCTAATTAGAGTGAACATAAAACCACATTTCAATCCACTGGAATATAGAGGTAAGCTAGATTCAGAGGAATTGCTTGATTGGATAAAAAAGATGGAAAAGTATTTTTATTTTGAAGGTACCAATGAAGACAAGAAGGTGAAATTTTCTTGTACAAATTTGAAAGGACAAGCATCCCTTTAGTGGGAACATTAGCAGACAGATAGGAAAAGAAGAGGAAAAGAAAAGATAAGATCATGGGATTGGATGGTGAATAAGTTGAAGACAAATTTTAAGCCTGTAGATTATCAGATTAGTTTTTTCTGAAAGTTGCAACATTTGAAGTAGAAGGAATCTAGTGTGACAGAGTATACTGAGGAGTTCTATAAGTTGAACATCAGATTTGAACATTCAGAGGATGAGATTGAGCAAGTAGCGAGATATGTGAATGGTTTGAGGTCATCTATACAAGATGAGATTAGTTTGATTAAGTTACAAATTGTGGAGGAAGCATATCAATGTGCCCTAAAAGAAGAAGAGAAGTTGAATAAAAGACATGAGTAGAGACAGAGAGGAAGAGGTGGAATATTTTGGAGAGGAAGAACTTTTACTGGAGGAGGAACAGGATCTTTTACATATCAAAAAAAGGATAAGGAAGTCAATAAGAATGATAATGCATACCATAGAGGTGATGAAAATTCTTACCGATGCGTAGGATATGGTGGCTACCAAAATGAAGGTTATAGAAGAGATGATAAAGGATAGGAGAAAAGAGTATTCAAGGGAACTTGTTATAAATTTGGTGGAGAAGGACATAAAGCATTTGAATGCAATCTGGGAGAGACCAAGAGAAAGACAAAAAACAATAAGAGAACAACCTTTGTTGAGGAGGACCATGATGGATCATCTAACAAACTAGAAGATGGAGAAGTGCTGGTCAATAGAAGAGTATTATGTCAACATGAGATGGAGCAGGGGCCATTACAAAGAAAGAATTTGTTTCAGACCAGATGCAAGGTAGCTAGTAAATGTTGCAAGGTGATTGTTGATAGTGGAAGCTCATAGAACCTTTTTTCTGAAGAAATGGTGACCAAATTGAAGCTAGAAATATTGAAACATGTGAAGCCCTATTAGATAGCATGGATTCAAGATGAGCATAAGATTCTAGTAAGTGAATAATGTTTGGTGAAATTGAAGATAGGAAATTACCATGATGAAGTTTTGTGTGATATCATGCCTATGGATGTATGCCATGTTTTGTTGGGAACACCTTGGTAGTATAATAGACAAGTTATTCATGATGGAAAGAAGAACACATATACCATTGTTGCTAATGGGATGACGTATACTTTGTTGCCACTGGAAGATGTTCCTAGAGTTGAGGTTTGTACAAGTGTTAGAATTTGTTTGGTTTATGGAAGGATATTTCTAGATGGATTGATACATGAGAACATATGTTATTCCTTGGTTCCTCAGAAGGTTGAAGACTTGAAACATACAAAAGAACAACCAGATGAGGTAAAGAAGTTGCTGACAAAGTATGAGGAGATCATTTCAGATAATGTACCTGATGGATTACCACCAATTAGGAGTATTAGTCATTGCATGGATTTGATTCCTGGAGCTAGTTTTCCTAACAAAGCAGCACACTAGATGACACCTATAGAGAATGAAGAGTTGAAGAGACAAGTGCAAGAATTGTTGAAGAAGGGTTTGATCAGAGTAAGCTTAAGTCCATGTGTAGTACCTATTTTACTAGCACATAAGAAGGATGGATAATGAAGGATGTGTATAGACTCTAGATCCATAAACAAGATCATGATGAAGTATAGATTTCCTTTGCCCCGGATGGATGACATTATGGATTGTTTGAGTGGATCTAGATACTTTACAAAGATAGATTTGAAGAGTGGATATCATCAAATATGAATCAAAGAAGGAGATGAGTGGAAGAAAATGTTCAAGACAAATGAAGGATTGTATGAGTGGTTGGTGACTCCTTTTGGACTAACAAATGCATCGAGTACTTTCATGAGGCTAATGAATGAGGTATTTAATAAATTCTTGGGAAAGTTTGTGATTGTTTACTTGGATGACATCTTGATTTTCAGTAAGAGTAGAGAAGAAAATTTGTTGCATATAAGACAAGTTTTGTAGAGCTTGAGAGAAGAGAAGTTGTTGATAAGCATTAAGAAGTGTAGTTTCATGAAGGAAGAATTGGTATATCTAGGATTTGTGATATCTATGGAAGGATTGAAGATGGATTCTGAGAGAGTAAGAGTAATTTTTGAGTGGCCTACACCTGATAGTATCGGAGAGGCAAGATCATTTCACGGATTGGGTAGTTTCTACTGAAAGTTCATTAGGAATTTCAATTCTATTGCTGTCCTATGACATTAAAAATGAGAGGAGATAGGAAGGATTTTAGGTGGACACCTGGAGTAGACCGAAGTTTTGAGTTGTTGAAGCATAAGGTGACTGAGCAATCTGTGTTGGCTTTACCAAATTTGAATAAGGTATTTCAAGTAGACCGTGATGCAAGTGGAAATGCAATTGGAGCAATATTAAGTCAAGAAGGGAGACCTATAGCTTATTTCAGTGAGAAATTGAATGATGCTAGGAGAAGATATTTAGTGTATGATCAAGAGTTTTATGCCATAGTTCATACCTTGAAGAGGTGGAGACATTACTTTTTTCCTAAGGAGTTTGTGTTGTATATGGATCATCAAGCATTGCAATATTTGAATAGTCAAGGTAAATTGAATCAAAGACACATGATATGGTAGAATTCTTGTAGAGTTATAATTTTGTTTTGAAGCACAGGAGTGGAAATTCAAATAGTGTTGCTAATGATTTTAGTAGAAGGAATTTATTGGTAGAGATGAGAGTGGAAGTATTAGGCTTTGATGAATTGAAGAATTTGTATTACGAAGACCCAGATTTTGTAGAACCTTGGAGAGCTTGTAAAGAACTAGTTTCAGAGGATAGGAGTCAGTGGTTGGATTATTTCATTCAACAAGATATGTTGTTCAGAGGAAATCAATTGTGTATACCCTGGAGTTCAATGAAGGATAAATTGGTGAAAGAAAAACATAGTGGAGTATTGTTAGGACACTTTGGAGTTGATAAGATAGTAGCATTGGTGAGTGAGAATTACTTTTGGCCACAAATTTATAAGGATTTTAGGAAATTTTTGCAAAGTTGTAGAGTTTGTCAAGTTGCAAAAGGAAGTAGTCAAAATGTTGGATTGTATAAGCCTTTGATAGTTCTGGAGAGACCTTGGGAAGATATTGACATGGTTTTCATAATTGGTTTTTCGAAGAAACAAAGAGGTAATGATTCTATATTTGTGGTGGTGGATAGATTTTCTAAAATGGCCCATTTCATACCTTGTAAGAAGAAAATAGATGCAATACATGTAGGGTGGTCAAATTGCAGGGATTACCTAGGAGCATTATTTCAAACATAGGTACAAATTTTGTTGGTTACTTTTGGAGGACACTTTGGAAGAAGCTAAAGACACATTTGAAGTTTAGTTCTAGTTTTCACTCATAGACTAATGGACAAATAGAGGTATTAAATAGGAGTTTGTGGAATTTTTTGACATGTTTGGTTGGAGATAAGACCGGAAGTTGGGATTTAGTCCTTGCATAAGTTGAGTTTGCTTACAATAATTCAGTGAATAGGAGTACAAGAAAGAAATAGGTTTTGATATTGTTACTGGAGTTCATCCTAGAGGTATATTAGAGTTGAGAGACATCAGTATGGAAGATAAAAGGAGTGTAGAAGTAGAGGAATTTGTAGAACATATGAAGAAAGTGCATACTCAAGTGAAGGAGAAATTAGAAGATATGAACCAGAAGTATAAGGAGATAGTAGATGAGAAGAGGAGACATAAGCAGTTTGAAGTTGGAGATGAAGTGATGGTGTATTTGAGGAAGGAAATATTTCCAATTGGCACATACAATAAGCTAAAGAGGAGGAAGTTTGGACCCTGTAAGATCTTGAAGAAATTTGATTTAGGAAATGCATATGAAGTGGAGTTATCAGATGACTTGGGTATATCACCTATATTCAACATTATAGATTTACATCAGTACCATGAAGAAGAATTCAGTGAAGATAGTAAAGAAAAATTGGAGAATTAGTTTCCTAAACAACAATTAGATGAAATTGAAGAGATTTTGGATATTAGAGATGGGAGGAAAACTCATGGAAAGCAATACAAAGAATATCTTGTGAAATAGAAAGAAAAACCAGTGGAGGATTCTTCTTGGATTTCTTAAGCCCAGGTAGACCATCTTGGTTTTTCTTTAGCCCCAGCTAAGTGAGGGACTCACTTTTAAATAACCCCAGATGTCTGATGCAAGAGCATCCTTGGTTCTTAGCAATCTTGTATCAACCAAAAATATTTTCTTTCAGCTTTTGTTCTTGTTCCATTCTTGCTCAGTTCATGTTGGTGGAATCATCATATTTACTCACTAGACCCTGCATATCTATGTTTACATTATGGACATGTTCATTTTCCTTATTCCAAGATTTCAACGCGATTGGATTGTTTTCCAACAAGTTATCGCTTCCATATTTAGTGGCAGTTTCTTTAACTGGCACCAAAATAATTTTCTAAACTAACGGCTAGTTTGATCGCTAGTGGATCTTTCCCATAACTTGTGGATCTTGATAGTGTGATTTTAATTGTTCTGTGGAGTGTCCCTGACCTTAATTATAGGCCCACACTTCATCTTATGCACCTGTTGATGGAGTAATTAAAATTTGAGGCCGAATGATTCATGCACACATTACATTTTCTTTCATTAGAGATTTTAATGATCTTTTGCCGATGCGAAAGATTCCAAATTTGTGGATATGATATAAAGTTTGTAATAGATCATTAGAATGGTAGAAGTTGATTGAGTATAATAATATAGATCCAATATGCAAGATTTTGCTCACATTGAGGAGCATATAGGAATGTTGTATTTTTTAGCATGTTGTAATAGGCCTGTGAGCTAGATCTGTAAGCCGAATGTTGTCGGCTGATTGTAATTGAGATTTTTGTTAATGAGAATGTTTTAATCTACATTTTCCTCCAATTTTTTGTGTTTCTTTTGTTGTGTTACTCTTGTTGCATGGTCTAGATTGTTCTCTTTGAAGACCCTCCTACTGTGGTTTCACCAACATGGATAGTAACAATGCTAACAACAAACCTACCATTTAATCAACATATAGAATAAACCAATTGATGTTATTCCATTAGCACAAACACTAATATTATCCACATGACAATTATAATTGACATACTACATAGTTCAAAGTTAGAAAACAAATAAAATATCTCCACTTAAATTACTAAACACATATCATGGAAATTAAATAGAAAAGTATAAATAAAGAGTAGGGGTTCTAGCAAGCGATAGATAATGATATACAAAAATTTTAAGAGGTTTCTATGAATACAACAAAGAAATATTAGCAAGATTGTACAACATGATAAGTATCATAGTGCTAAAATCATGCATAGGACCACATTTACAAATTGATAAATTAATTTATGGAGCATATTGAATCTCTCATATTATTTATAACTACAACATATAATGAATAGAAAATCCAAGAAATATCAATTATAATATTAATTGTTAATAACCTACACTCTTAAAGATAAAATTTTGAAGATACCATATTTTGTAAAATAATTAAAGAAATATTTTTAATGAGAGATCCCACATTTCAATAAATAATCCCTTAAAATTTTCAATCTATAATATATAATTTGAGAAATAATATAGCTTAAAATTTAAACTGAGATATGAGACTAACCTTCTTTCCATCTTTAGCTTTAGGTAAACAAATTGATTGCTATATTCCTCACATGTGGTTTAAATATATGTGATGTATAAATAAACATGTGCATGGTCTCTAAAATTTTGACATCTAGCCCCATGTTAATTGTCAATCATCTCTCATGGAAGAAATCCTTTGAATATGTGAAGTATTACGTAATGTAAGAGAAAATTTTGGTGTATATCCTTCTATGCAAGATTGTGTAGGTGAAAAGTATGAATAGGAGTTTAACCATGCATAAGAAAAACACCAAGGCTCTTACAGTATAATAAAAGGTTTGGAATATAAATCGTAACTATGGGTTGAAAAAAATATAAACCTTAACTTTCTTTTGTGTAAGTGGTCATCAATTATAATCAACATGATTGACACAATTTCCTCCCAAACATAAAGGAATATGTCTCTAGGTTTGGAACATGATTTTCTATTGACTACTTTAGAATTCAATAATAGAAATAGATGACAATTTTAGGGGTGATAAATTATATTATATCTACTAATTGAGTATAGAACAATATATGCTTTTAATTATTTTAAGAATGGAAAAATTTTAATAAAAAAAATTATTTATAGTAAAAATATTTAGTTTTCAAAATTGTATCACATTTTATAAAGCAAACAGACATATTGATCTAATTTTTAAATTTGAGTCACTAAAAAGTGGTATAAAAGTGGTAGCTATAAAATGTTTTTATATATTTTATATTAAATATTTTTTTTTAAAATTAAAAAAACATTTGAATATAATTTTTTATAAATTTACACTACAATTTTATTGCTGAAAACTATATATTTTTTATAAGTTTTAGTATTTTTCTTATATTTTTGAGCTAATAATCTACTTTTAGTAAAAAAAATAAATATAAAATATAAATAATAGTTTATATATATATAAACTACATTTCCAGATGTGCAAGAGGGTATTTTTATATTTAAAAAAAATTGTTATTTACATGAACTAGAGTTGTTGAAATATCAAGTTTTTCAAATAATACTTTTTTTTTAGTAAATTTGGCTAAAAGTCAAATTTTCAAGTTTATTTACAAATTGCAATCTAGGGAAAAAAAAGAAGATCTTTGTGTAATAGAAACAAAGTTTCTTGATCTCTCTAATTGTAAATTTATGTAACAAAGTGTAGATAAAAAAGTAATGATAGTTTTAAAGTTTATGCATAAATAAAAAAATCTTAGATTTATTACAATTAATAGTAAGTTTCTAAATTAATATTCAAAGAATTTTTTGAAAAACAATTTTAAAATTATAAAATATTTATATTCTATATTTTTAAAAATATTCTAAATTATTATGCATTTCCACAATAAATACTATAAAATAGTACATATTAATATTATAATTTATGGTATTGTATTAAATTATAATATTTTTATGATTTACTAACAATTTAATGTTTCATATCGCTGTTGGTGCCCTAGTTCGGTTGGCTAAATCTTTCCTGTTGTAGGAGGTTGGTCATGAGGTCTAGTCTCCCCACCCCATAGATTCTAAGGCGATAATTATAAATTATCGTAATATAAAAAAAATATGACTTTTAAAATTATTATTAAACCGTAAAAAATTATTGTAGTATATATATAATGTTTATGATAAAAATATAAATTAGTTTAGAATTGGAATAATTCTTTGTAATTTCACTTTATATTAATATATATAATTTATAATATTTATTAATTCAAAATCTCTTCAAAATAGAATCTTTTCAAGATTAAATATAGTTCTTTCTAATTTTTAAAATATTTTTAACAATAAAATTTAAGATTTTAACATGTTTACTAATAGTTATCATTGCTTTATATTAATATATATGATTTATAATCTTTATTATAAAAATATATATTAATACAAAATCTTTTCAAAATAGAATATAATTGTTTTTTAACTTTTTGAATATTTTAACAAGATTTATTTTCTATATGAATTTAGAAACTTCTTGTTAATTGTCATAGTAAATTTAAGATTTTTACATTTATTTCTAATTATCAATATTTTCTAATTTTACATTTTTTTTAATATATATAGGATATCCATATGAATAACATAACACAAATTTTCACTATTTTTTCAACAACATTTATTTTACAGCATTTTGTTTATAGTGATTAGTGATTCGAGCTTTGATTTTTTTTTTAATAGATTTGAAATTGATATTTAAATTTTTTTGACAGTTAAATTTTTTCATAAAACGTAAAGTGACAGGCATTTAAATGAACAAACCGTAAAAAAAAATTCATATGACAAGTAGGGGTGGCGTCAAATTCCAGGCCTGTTACCAAGTGTAAAGCAGCCTTCTGTTTTTTCAAGTACGTAACCGACAACCTTTTCTCAAGGCTGACATTTTCTCGTATTTTCCGCCCACGTACTTTCTTTCCACCCATGAATTCAAAACCAGAGAACCAAAGTTTTTAGGTAAGAACTCTTAAGTCCAACGTGCATGTGACACAAGCATGTCTGCCGTCGCCTTCCGAAAACATCGCAAACCCTTGGTAACAGTAAAAGATTTCGCAAATTACACAGATGGAATCGATTATTTTAATCAAAGAGAACATTTTCACAGCTAATAATATTGATAGAGTGTTTGGAAAGGGCCGGCTTAACCGGCACACTCTAAGCCCTGACTGCTTAGGTGGCCGGGCCCACTCACTGACATTTCCGTATCCCATCCGCTTTTTACCGGATTCCGTTTTCGTAAACTCTGTATCTCCGTTTTCACTTCTAGTTATTTTGTTTACTCCCACATTCCATAGGGGAATAAACATGCTCCGATCTTTCCCTATAAATACTCCGCTGAACGAAGGAAATCCTACAGCATTTTCAAACAAAGCTCTGAGCGTATTCATAGGAGATGAATTACGTGTAAAGGCAACTTAATAACTACGGTGTGTAAATAATATAAATGTTTAAATAATTAATATATAATTAAAGTGTTTAAATAATGTGAAATTATAAACAATCAATTAAAAACGTTTAATAATAAATATATGAAAAATGTTTAAATAATTAATATACAATTAACGTGTTTAAATAATGTGAAATTAATCATTAAATAATGTGAAATTAATCAATAAAAAACGTTTATAGTTATATTTGAATGATTTCTTCATGATAATATATGTTTCTTATGATAAGATATTTATACAATATTATTATTTTATTTTTAAAATAATATAAATATATTAATTAAAATTGTTGATAAAATAATATACATTCTTTTTCATTTAGTATTTGATATTTTTTTTTTATTTATTTAAAATTTATTTTTACTTTATAATTATTCAAGAATTTTTTAGTTTATTTAGTCATCAATTATTTTTAGTTATAGTTATTTTTTAAATTTCAAATCTCTTATAAAAAACTCTCAAGAAAATAAAATAACAACAATAAATATTTTATAGTACCTTTAATTTCAATAACACTAATTAAAATGATTTGTGAAAAAATAATTCTTAAATGAAAATATAACAATAGCATAAAAATATCCCATATGCTCATTAGGTTCAATGTTTTCTAAGTGTGTAGGTGTGTTCAATTTTCTTAGTGTGCAAGGTTTTAAAGTTCCTTATATCCCCATCAAAACAATGAGCTTTCCCATCCTAGCATACCTTTTGACATAACTTCATTGTTTCCTTTATTCCTATTGAGATATCAAACTTTCCCGCTACAACATGAATTTCCTTCTAAGTTTATTTGTTTCCTTTGTCCCCCACTATTTTTTTAGTTCTCCTTCCCAAAATCCCTTTCCTTCAATCCCCCCACTTTTACTTAGTTTTATCATATTTTTGTGTTATTCTTTACAAATATGTCTTTAGCCCAGACCCCAACTCCCCAACACTTACATCCAATTACCTTTCAATATTGGATCTTCAACCTTTACCTAACTCAAGTACCTTATGCATAGCACCCCCAAACTCTAATCCCCAACATATTAATCTATGTCACCTCATTTAGATCAAAATTTTGGGTATCTCCCTATTTGGGTATCTAGGGTGCTATACTCCCAAACATTGACCCTCAATATATGGCATGATATTTGAGTTTTTCCCAACCTAAAACTTTAATATTTTCACATTTTCAAACTATTTACTCATATTCTTTGTTGCACAACCTAGAGTGCCATTAATCGAAAATTTTAATGTTGAAACTATTGCATAAGGGATTTCCCTATATAAAAACAAGTTTTAAATAACAAGGTCATGATTTCACATGAACTCACAATGCTATAGGTGGAATATAGCCATACTTTCATTAAGTTGTGGTTGCATCCTCTACTACCTTTTTCCTTAAGTAATCTTAGATGTTATTTTGGAAAAATTGCATACCGATTATTAATTTGAAGGATATCAAGAGTGAAAACATCCAATCAAAGATTATTGTTCATATTTTACACATAAAAAATACTTGCAAAATTATTCTAAACATGTGCTCAAGCAACCAAATTTGAGGATAAAAACCCTTAGATTTACTAGAGATCATCATAAGATGAAAACCCTTTGGTTTTGAGGATTAGAGGATGAAACCCCTTTGGACCTATAGAATGGTCTCATTCTAAGGTCATTAATGAACTTTCCTCTTCGTAAATCATAGCAACATCAAGTTTTTATAATTTGTAGTTATTGTGGATTCCAACAATGTAGTAATATATTATTGTATCAAAAATTTTAATTAGTATATTTATATTATTTCAAAAATAAGATAATATTATTATATAAATATATTATTATAAAAAACAAATTTTATCATGCAGAAATCATTAAAAACACTCAAATATAGCAAAATTAAAAGTATAAATTAATTCAAAAATGATTTATTATATAAAATTTATTTCAAAATTTTCCATTATATATTTATTCTTAAATATTTTTTTATTTATAAAACTTGTTTCATATATTTATTATTAACATTTTTAATTAATTATTTAAAATTTTATATTCTTTAAACACTTTTATTAAATATTAATTATTTAAACACCCTAATTATTAAACTGCCCTTTTACCTAATTCATCTGCTGTTAATTAGCGCACAGTTTTGTTTTAAAATGCTGTAAAAAATCTTTCGCCCAGCGGAATATTTATATGTAAAGATCCCAGCATATTGTTCCCCTGTGGAATGTGGGAATAAAGAAAAAAAATTAAAATGTAAACGGAGATACAAAGATTACCGAAACGGAAATGGCAGATAGATACGGAAATGTCAGGTTAGTGGGCCCGGCCACCTAAGTAGTCAGTGCTTAGAGTGTGCCGGTTAAGCCCGGCCGTTTGGAAATGCCAATGTTTTTTATTTAACGTACTAAATTATGGAGTGTGAACGTTCGATTGTGATTCAGTGTCTTACTAATGGTGATCAATAGAAAAAGCCACTGGACGTCAAAAAGTGGAAACTTGGAGCCCACGGAAACTTTTTTGCTCTATTAAATATTAGAACTGCAGTATAAAATATTTAGATGAGAGCTTTTCCTACAAGAGCAATGGCAAAAGGAAAGACTGTGCCCTGCGCCGCCTGTAGACTGCAACGCAAGAAGTGTGTAGAAGAATGTGTTTTGGCGCCTTATTTTCCTGCAGATGATCCAGATAAGTTCACAGTCGTGCAGAAAGTTTATGGCACCAGCCATGTCATCAAACTACTCCAAGTAATTTATAACCATGGCCCCATTTTTATTTTGTGTTGAAATGGTTTTTAATTTTGCAACCATATGTAATTGCTTTTGATGTGATTATCATTTTTCTAAAATTTGTTTTCTCGTCTATGGCTTAAAGGTTCACATGGGCTGTAGGAAAATTCACCGTCAAAAACTTCACCTCCATCATCAACAATTTATGGCTATGACAAATTCATCTCCACTGCCACCATTTCACCAGCAATTCATGACAGGAAATTTTCAATGAAATGAATGTATCATAACAATGAATTGTTGACGATGAATTGTTGAAAATGAATTTGTTGACAGTGATGAATTTGCCTGAAACGATTGACATGATATACCAGTGGTTACCAGCCACTTGGTCGATTTTTTTAAACAGAGCAGATCAAATTTTTTTAAATTAGAGTTTGTTTCCGTGATTGCGTATTGTCGCTGACTTTCATTATGATTCTACTTTTTGCTTCAACTACATCAATTCTTGTGATATAACTTGTATGTTCTAAAGGTTGCCAGTAATCAGATGAGGGCTCCTTTTCTTTCGTACAGTAGTGGACATAAATCTTAAAGTAGAACTCAAATAATCTGTATATTTTTCCCCTTTACGAGAGCAGACAATCTTTGGGCGGTGGAGCATTGTGTTTTCAGTTTAAGTTGAAATAATATTAAATGTATACTGTTTAGGTTAAATTATAGTATAGTTATTGTAAATAATTAAATTCATATTATTTATTTCTTATTAAAATATTGATTCATCACTTTTTCTTTTTTTTTCCAATTGAAAAGTTTGCACAGTTGTCTTCCAAACTTGAGGGACTGTGACATTCTAATGTCCCTTAAAAGAAAAACATACTAATCGGAGTCTCTAAATCATAATCATAGCTGCTGGATTTTTGTTTTTTTTTACTGCTTTAATCCAGATTGTTATTCTCACATTCAGATTTTTTTTGTTAGATGAAGTTTTAAAACTGATGGCAACTAAATTTTTCTTTTATATTTAACAAAACTGAAGGAAATTATAAATAACTGAATTCACTTTTGCTCAGTTTAGACACTGGTACTAGTTTGCCATTTTTTGTATAGAGCCAGTAGCTATTTTTCCTTTACATTGTAAAGTATAAACTGGTACTAGTTTAGCTAATTTTCCATTCCATTAAAAAATATATGTAACTGGTTATTTTCACCATATTATGCATCCTAATTCTGTCTTAGGGTTCTGTTGTAACAAATTCTGTGTGGTAGAATTTGGTCAAGAGTTAGAGCTCTGCTGCTACTAAACGGAAAGGAAATTTTGCCACAAAACACTACTCTACTTCTATCATACAGCTTGGTATTCACCACCAATTTTTTTGTTTGTTGTAGTATGGCTCTTGTTTATTTGTTTTTCGGAACAACATTTTAATTTTTGTATGTTTTTATAAATTATATAGATCATTTAAGACTCAAATCTTGGACCTTTTATTTGTTGTTGGAGTGTTTTATCTGTTGAGTTACTAACCCATTTTTTAGCAATCTATTATTTGTCTGGGTGTGGCTTATTTCTGACACCTCCCTCAACCACAGTGCAGACACTTGAGATTCCTATCTTAGCTCTGATAGAACATGTTGCACTACAACTCATATGAACCAGCTAGAACTCAAACCTAAGAACTTATACTTGCTAAGTTCTTATGGCTCTTGTTTATTTGTTTTTCTGAACAACATTTTAATTTTTGTATGTTTTTATAGATTATATAGATCAGTTAAGACTCAAATCTTGGACCTTTTATTTGTTGTTGGAGTGTTTTATCTGTTGAGTTACTAACCCATTTTTTAGCAATCTATTATTTGTCTAGGTGTGGCTTATTTCTGACACCTCCCTTAACCACAGTGCAGACACTAGAGATTCCTATCTTAGCTCTGATACCACATGTTGCACTACAGCTCATATGAAACATCTAGAACTCAAACCTAAGAACTTATACTTGCTAACACCCCCTCTAAAGTTTAGTGCAAGTGCTTGGGATTCCTGATTTAGCTCTGACACCATATGTTGAGCTACAACTCATATGAACCACTCACGATTAAAAACTAAAACCCTCTATTTGCTAACACCCCCTTCGGTCACAGTGTATGTTCTTGAGGCTCCTAGCCTACTTGCGATACCATATATTGAGCTACATCTCATATAAACTAGATACGACTCAAACCTAAGACTTTCCATTTATTGCTGGAGATGCTCTATCAAATGAGCTACTATCCCATCTTTGACCAGCACATTATCAATCCAAATGTGGCTTATTTCCAACAATGTAATCATAAGCCATACATGAGAAGACATCACCATACATTGTTTTATTTCAATATGGCACCCTGGTAAGGGAAAGGGACCAATGGTGGGTAGGGTGATGTTGAGCAAAGGGTCCACATCAACAAAATTGAAATCAAGCCCACATCTCTACACAGTCCAGCTCACACTCCCCCATTTTTTTTCTAGTGAAAATTGGGCATGTTTATCAATGTTTTCGGACCATTTTTCAAAAACCACAAAAAAAGAGCCAAAATGTGTCATCGACCGATAGTGGGTCACTAAGTTATGTAATATTGGTATGCTGATGTGGCATCACATGATTGATCAATTTGTGTACTTTTTGAACTAAAGTGATTTGCAATTGAATATTAAGTGTAAATTTATCAGTACTTTTATTGCCCAAAAGTGGGCTCCAGCCTGTGCAAAACTGAACCCAAGACAGTCCAAAACTATACCCATGATATGTCCTATGCCCATAATTGACTCCTATCCCTTATTTCTTCTTATTCACAACCCTCAAGCAATAACTCTGCTGCATTCAGATCTTGCAACAAGTTTTAATTGTACAACCCTATGCAATAACTGTATACCCTTTCTTGGATTCTGAATTTGGCAAATGTTGGAATCATTTCAAAAAGCTGGTGATTAGGGAGAAAATAAATACATGGCAACTGAGGATATTAGGCAAACTTTACATGGGGGGATGTTGTGTGACAGGCAGGGATGGTTTTTGCAAGCGGGTCAAGCTTCACATCAGTATCACAACATAAACTTCCACCGTACGCCATCATCTAGCAAAAAGGAAACAAGCATAAATTTAGAGTTAACAACCTGTTTCTACGGTCCGACACAATTCCTTAGCTCACTCAGTTGTATGGGAAGTAGCACATACAATCTATGTGCCATGTACAACAATCTAGATTTACTGATGATCAAGCTGTACTTACAAATTTCTTCTTTCTACTTGCTTACAGATGTCCATAAATGTATTCGATTTTAAAAGTGTTATTGTATAATCTAACAGATTTCGAAACATACCTACAGATGTTCATACATTTATTAGTTTTATTTGTGTTTTTTTTTTTAAAATTTGATTTGGAAACTTACCTACAGATGTTAATACATTTATTTGATTTTTAATTAATTTTCTTTGATCAGAGATAAAATTAAAACCCATCCACCCACTACTTATGTTCTTTGTATTTAAGAACTTTTTACAATGACTTTTGTTATACAATCACCTGTAACATTGTAGTTTTCCAAATGCTATCCCTGAAATACTTTGGGGTTACTGCAAATTGTTGCCACTGATTTTGGTTTAAGGCTGCAAAATCTCAAAATGCTAAATCCAACTGACGTCCGAGTAGGTCATTCGTCATAAAGTGCACACGGCGTTTTCATTAATTTGACTAAGGGACCCATATATTTATGCTATGTTGCTTTAGGGTCTGGAGGCTGAGCAAAGAGCAGATGCAGTGAATAGCTTGGTGTCTGAAGCAACTGCAAGAGTGAAGGACCCCATCCAGGGAAGTACCAGTGTACTCCGTGAACTGCAGAAGAAAATAGACGAGCTGGACTCTCAGTTGGCTGCCAAGAGAGAAGAGCTCATGAATATGCGTTCAGAGTATGACAAACTTGTATTCCTCCTATTTGATGGATCTCCCGACGTTCAAGATGATGTGTATCGCACTGATACAACTGAAGAACTCATGAATGAAAATGTGGACCCGCTGCTATTGTGGGAGCCAATATGGGACGTATAGATTTATGAGGCGGAGTTCACCAAGCTGTTTTACATAATTACTGCTGCGGATGCCGATCGGGGATGTATACAAGAGTTTTTCTTTATTTTCTCGAAATCTATAATCCACACTACTGTAAGAAATAGTATATTAAATAAGCCCATATTATTCAGATACAGATAAATAGGTTTTTTTTGTTGTATCTTGGATATGCTCCGTTGATAGCATTATAGCATTGACACCATTAATGCAACCAGCAATGTATTTTTATAGGCTGCTTCAAGCTAAAGCTAGATCTATGAGTATCCCATTGTACCTTTATAGGCTGCTTGAAGCTAATCTTAAGTATTAGAAGAGGATTTTCTTTTTATAAATCAAACAGTATAATGAAGAGAACCATTTCTATTACAACAGCTTTGCAAAATAACATCTTAATTCTTGTTTCTATTTAATGCATTTTAATTGATTTTCATTAAAATATGATTAGGCTTGTAACATCTGAATTCATATTTCTATTTGATGATTTTAATTGATTTTCACTAAATATGATTAGGCTTCTACATTGTTGAGGTTGTAATATTGAGAGATTATCCATGAGCTTACTATTGCAAGATGTGGGACATTCCTTAGAGATGATATGTTACATTCTTGTTGTCTCTACAATTATTTGCTTGTACATCCTTTTATCAATAAACATAAATATATGTTATTATATTATTTATAAGTATTATACCACTAAGAATCCTCTTAGAATATATATATTCTATAATAACATAAATGATTCTTGTATTATAATTTTGATTTTATTGAAATAAATCAACTAAAAGTCAAATTATTTCATACATATATCATCATGAAAAAATCTCTTATTTCTAAAATTGAGGTCATGTGAACAAATCTTCACATATATATTTAATAGTTGGAACATGATATCTAGATTTTATTTCAAGTGATTTACAGCTAACTCATGATGATACTTAAGTTTTCATTTTGTGTTCAACAAATCTTAATTTTATTAAAATGGGGTCTAAAAAATTTGGCTTGGACATCATATTTTAGGATGATGAGTATAACTTATGGGATATTTTATGGAATTATTAGGTCCCCTACTATAACTATTAGCAATTATTTGACACGTTCTTTGCACTATAGTATTTTTCATCCCAATAGTACCTATAAAAATTACCATGGATAGAGTGCCTCCATTTTATATATTGAATATATGAGCTTCACTAATTATTTGAGACTACATCCCTATAGATTGAATCCTATAGAGATTTTTTTCTTTTTCAAAAAATGAACACCCCATAAATATCTAACACTAGGAAGTAAAATTTAAGATAAAATGGAGAGAAATTAAGATTTAATGCATGGTTGAAGCTATAAATAGAGATGGGAATTTTCCTTCATTTCTATGAAAATTTTGTCTTCTATATCATAATACTTTTGATCTTTTATGGGACACTTAATCTTAAAAAGTATTTTCCTAAATTTTAACAGTCCTTAGATAGAAGGCTTGATAAAATACTATAATGAAATCAAATGATTACAGGGAAAGGGCTAATACCAGCTATACCCAACTATTTCCTCAATCTTTATTAAAAAAAGATAGAGGAAATTGGTCTATTATAGAATTAAAAACATACTATTCTCCTCTATTATATCCCCTTATATCCCCTACAATAATACAAAAGAGTGGTTTCCTCAAAGGATAAGATAAATTTTATAATACTCCTTTCACAAATCCTCTATTATGATTGTAGAATTCCTTCAACATTTTTTTCTTATATTTACTCTCTATAAAAGCTCAATCTTCTTTTGAGTTCAACTCATGTACCTAATAATTTTTCAGCTCAAAAAAACCTTCCCACCAAAGAAACATTTTATGTGATCTCTAGGGGGATAAATAGAAGCTTTCATCCTATACACTTCTCAATATTTATGATAATTGATATTACAAGATGGGGTATGTATTTTCTTCTAGTGTCTTCTCCTTAATACCTCCAAATCCATTAAGCATAAGATAGAAAACCAAATTTAATCTTACATAAAATAGAAAAAAAAATCTAAAGATAGATAAATAAAGAAAATTTTGTAATTTATTTCAAATATGTTAACAAATATTGCTGAATAGAAGATAAGTTTAAATCCTCTACTCATCACATGTGCATTGAAAGAAAATAATAGTGTTTACTTTTAAACTTAATGTTATAGCTTTTGAGAAATTTAAAATAGACACAAATAAGAATGTGAATTAAAGGATATCAACTATGATTGATCAATAAAATAGAGTGGTCAGTAAGTCACATCCTTTGACATGTGATAAAAATTAGGGAGAGCATGTTCACGATGTCTTTATTTGAGTAGAAAACTTGGGTAATTTTCTCATTTATATTGACAGTCCAAAGATAATGTGTGGGTGGAGGAAAGGAATTTTAATTAGGTTAATTTTAAACTTTGAAATAATGGAAATGTATTACAATTGTGCATTATGATGTACTCTAAGAGTTTGATAATTGTTGTGTTGCCTCCAGATCTCTAGTTGATGATATTCATATGAGAATATTTCTCTACAAATCTATTGTAATCTTCATGATTTTTGAATAATATATTGGGTGGTTTTTTGTGTGTGGGATTTCTCTCCCAAAAGGATTTTCCCTATGTAAGTATTATGTTGTAGTATGCATGAAATTTGTTCTTATATGTGCTAAATTTTTGTAGCTTTTGTAAATATCTAAAAAGGTTTGCATTACCCTCCTCTCAAGATTATTTTAGGAAGGTTCTTCTACCTTCAATTCCTTTATCAAATGTATCCCTTAAAAAACTCAAATTTCACCTTTGCAAGTGACTTGATGAGTCTATCAACTATTTAAGATTCTATTCAGTAGTACTAGAGTTGGATTTGGTGGTTCAAGATTTGTTCTTAAATGGAATTAAATTTGACCCTTATATTCTTTGTTGTTTAATGAAAAAATTATTCTTCACAAGCTTCCTCACACTCTAATTGTCTTAGTATAAAATAGGTGGATTTTCATTAGGAATGCCCATGTCAGCCACAATTTAATGTAACCAAATTAGTTCACACACATCTCCTTATGCAACATGATATTAAACCTTAGTGGATTAGAGAGAAACAACAACTTGTTTCTTACTAATCCAAAATATATGTCAAGATCTAAGATAAAAAAACATATTATGTAGTTGACTTTCTATCATCAACAAATCTAGCATAGTCCAAGTTGTTATATCCCTACAAGAATAAATGAGGGTTCTTCTTGTATTCTATACCATAATCAATTATAACTTAGATATAGATTAAAAATTCTTATTTGTAGTTAAATGACATTTATTGAAATCCTACATAAATCTCAAAAGATAGTTGGCAACAAATTGTAAGTCTAGTTTGGTATAATTCAAGTAAATGATACTTCTAATAGCCTTGTCAAGAGTTGCATCTAATTGAGGTGAATTCTATAATTGTGAGAGTTGTAAGTATTTATCCATTGGAGTGGAAAAAAATTTACAATTGGGCATCCAATTATTTTCCAAGAGTGACTTGGTATATCACATTTGTAAGATAAAAATGTGATGACTCTTTTGCCATATGTCCAAGACAATAAAGTAGTGATGTAGTCCCATGCATGTCATTTTAAAGGATTTTTTTGGATCATTATTTACATCATCAATGCTATTTTTTGAATATCTTGTGATCACAATATCACCCACATACAAAACAAGAATGACAATATCTATGGAGACATTTTTATATACAAATTTGAATATGATGGGCTATAGGTGAAACCATTTTATTATAGCATCATAAATTGTCACCCTTGACAATTTCATGCTATATTTTTCTCCCTCGTACGTGCATGGACCAAATTGTAAAATATGGTTGGGAAAATGATGCTTAGGGTGACTTCATCCCCCAAATTTTTCATCCAATTTTTGATATGTCAAGGACAGTAATTTAGTATTTTATTTTCAAATGTCAAATTTCAGCTATAGAGATTTAATTTTGGGGAAATTAGATTAATTGCCTATAAATACCTAGCCATTTCATTATTTGAAATCTAAGAAGAATAAGAGGAATTTTGGAGTAGATTGTAGATCCTAAAATGAATCAAGGATAGTCAAGTGCAAAATTATTGCAACACTTCAGCATCAAAGCATTACATCAAATTTTATGTGAGTATTCTCATGTTTATGCTTACATTTTATGTGTTAGGACCTGCATTTGTATGTCTTTGAAGAAATCCAAGCAAAATTATAATCAACCGTGAGGAGATGTAAACTTAAATCCTTCAAGGAAATCAAATTTGAGTGGAGAGTAGCATCCAATTATTGAATCATCATTAATTTATCATTTATCCTATATCCCTTAAAAGCATAAGCTCTCTATCATCATTTTTTCCATTGTGCAGGTGGAAACAATAGCATGGGATTTGATTGAGGTAAGACCATAAATGGCACAACCTTTCCTCTCTCTTTGAATTTGTGAGTTAATGATTTGAAGAATAATGGAGGAAGATTGAAGATGAATTGTTCATTTTTTCATTGAAACCCTACATCTTGACAAGATATAGAAACTCATATAATATCAACATCTGATAATGATCTGACAGTGAGATTTAGAAGGAAGAAGCCTCTAATATGACAACTGAGGGCTATGAAGACATATTGTAATTTTTTTCACTTATACATAGTCATCCTATGTGACTTTGTCTAGTAAACTTAAGCTAGGATTCAAACCACAAGTACATTGTACTTTACTCTTTCTAGATCTACTATTTAAATTACATTTTATAGTTTCTTTGTTATAAAAAGTTACATTTTTAGTTTGGGTTACATAGTTTCATTAAGTAAATAAAGTCAATTCAATTTTAGTCAATTTACAAGGCATATAAAATAATCAAATCTAAGACTGATTGACTCACCTTCAAGGTTGGAAGTCAATCTAATCTCCTTGTCAATCTACATCATAGTGTTCTTTGAAAAAGGATTGATGTTAGTGATCTATGCATTAGACCTAGGATCCCTTTTTCAATAAAATGTCTACAATAAGTGACCATTTATTTTAATGTATTGTGCCCTATGATCTTTCTTAAGTTAGTAATATAACTTAAGGAAATGACATACCTTTTGAGGATGATTTTTATCAATCAAACCTTCTAGTTGGATCATGGATATAATTCTTATTTTAGATCACCATGTACGAAAGCACCCTTCACATACATTTGTTGAAGCTTCTATAATTTATATGTTGCCAATACATATACAAATTTAATTATTTTGATCTTCCCAATGGGTGCAAATTTCTCTTAATAAGAAATACCCTCTTGTTGATCATATCCCTTTGCAACAATTCATGCTTTGTATTTGTCAATAAATCCATCTTTTTTTTTTTTTTTGAAAATCCATTTGCAACCAATGGGTTTCTTTCTTGCAAGTAAATAAAAAAGTTCTCATCTTTAGATATGTGTCATGGAGTTATACTCATTATCCATGGCCTCCTTTTACTATGGTTGACTTAGTGCCTCTCAAACTATATAAAGTTCATTGTTGTCAACAACTAAACTCATTAGTGTCATATTTACCTCATTTCTTTTATGTCTTCTCATTCTAACTCATAATGAGATATCTAGAAGAGAGTTCAAATGGGAGTCCCTAATGCTGCTTTAGACCCATTTTAGACATTGACACTACAGTTGATGAAGAATTAGTTTCCAAATTGTGAAGAGCAACAAACAATTCTCCTTACAACTCATCCTTTTTGTGAGAGGATTCTTTATGCTCATCATTTAACAATGAAAGAAATTTATGAGAGTTTATCAATTTTTAATCTCCTTTGTGCATCAATGATGCAAATGATGACTCATCACATACCATGTCTCAACTCTATTTTTTTTTAATCTCAATTTCTATGAGATAGTATCCTTTTGAGGTAGTATTTTACTCCAAAAGGATACACAAGTGTCTTTGGATTAATCCTCTTTCTCTTATTATTTGGGACATGCATATGTTTGTTACAACCAAATACCCTAAGATGTGAGATTGAAGTCTTATGAAATCTCCATACCTCTTATATTATCTTTTCTTTCAATATCTTTGTAGGTTCCCTATTGAGAAGATATACAATTTTCTAGACTACTTCTATCAAAAATTGATCCTCCAATTAGCTATGAAAATAATGGCTAATTCCATTCTATTGTGGTGTATAAGAGGAATTCAAACATTATTTGAACTCATGATACTTCAAAAATTCCAAGAACTTTTTGTGACTTCCCCTCCCCAATCTAAGAAGAGAAGTAAAAGATGTTTATTTATTTATTGTACAACTCACTATTGCAAGTATTAAAATTCTGTAAAGGCCTCATTGTTGTTCTTGAGAAAGAATGCACATGTATTGTGAGAGAAATCATCCACCAATAACTAGATGTACTAGAATCTCGGGAATGAAATGGGTAGGGTTCTGCACAAATAAATATGCATAACCACAAGATAGTTCTTTGTACTGAAGGTACGTGACTTAAGTTGATCTTGATGTTTTTCTACAATGCATCCAAAACATATAGGAAAGGAATTGGAAATTTGAGGAATTAATCTTATCATCTCCTTAGAATTGAGATGATATAAAGAGCTAGTAGAAGGATGCCCATATTGATAATTCCATAAAAGAGTATATTCAATTATAGAGGAAAATAGAGAAGCTACAAAGGATGAGACTTGATCCTTTGTAGCTTCTCTATTTTCCTCTATAATTGAATATACTCTTTTATGGAATTATCAATATGGGAATCCTTCTACTAGCTCTTTATAACATCTCAATTCTAAGGAGATGATAAGATTAATTCCTCAAATTTCCAATTCCTTTCCTATATGTTTTGGATGCATTGTAGAAAAACATCAAGATCAACTTAAGTCACATACCTTCAATACAAAGAACTATCTTGTGGTTATGCATATTTATTTGTGCAGAACCCTACCACAATCCTTCATAAAATATCTATAAATTATTTTACCTTCTTACAAGATCAAACAGGGTTTGACATCTTTATTGACCTAAAACCCCACCTTATATGATTGAAAATCTTACCTATAGACCAAAGAATTTTTTGAAAACCAGTAACATAAAGAACCTTCATGAGGGTACATCTTCTTGACCTGAGAGGAATGGTGAAAATTCCAATTCCTTTCGCAACATAATCCTTATTGTTTATGATTTGAACCCAATCTCTAGTGACTTGATCATTTAGTGTACCAAATAGCTCTCTATTTCCTATTATATGTATTTGGGTATTGGAGTCAATCAACCAAATATTTCATATTGGTTGTGAGGATCAATAGAAAAGAATAATGTTCTAATGGGTGGCATAATTAGTTGTGTTTGGTATGTCCTTATTAGATCCATCATCTTGTTGGGTCATGTTGATCATCAAATCTTGCACCTTTTTGATAGCCTTATGGAAAATTTAGTGAGTGGGGGACCAATTTGCACCTCACTCAATAACCTCTGAGATTTTTATAGAAAGTCAAATCTTCTTTGTGTTTTGGGGGAAAAGGTAGATAGAAATCCAAATGAAACATAAAAATGGCAATCTGCCAAAGCTTATACAACATTGCAAACCTTACATTATTCCTTATAACTGATATAATAGACACAAAATGTCATAGACCCTTCATTGTTAGGAAGAGAACGAGCAACAAAGGCATAGTGAAAGAACAATGTAGTCTTTCATATCTCCCTATAGTAAGAACCCATTAAGGTCCAATCAGAAATAAGAAAATTCTATAGATTAATAGAAATATCCAAAAAATTATAGAACCCTTTCTCCCTTTACGACATAATATGGAAAAAAACAAATTTTATAGAAATTGGAAAATTTCAACAGACATAATCTGATTCCCGAAAGCTATCTTTTAACATGGAAGCTTAATAGCATGAAACTTAGCTACCTGAACTATCACAGTAAGCTTAACACAATGTTTTTAACATGAATGAAACAAAAGAAGAAACCTGAAAAAGGCCATAACATGCACAATTTCAAAGATTTATCCTAAATAGATCAAATTTCAATAATATATGAACTAAAAAATAAAGGTTGGATGCCAATCCGATAATAGTTTGAGTTAAAATATAACATGTCAGAGAATAAAAATGTTCTATAAAACCATCTACTTCTAAAAACATAAACTCCCTACTAGATCTATCTCCTTTGATAATATTTTCAAGGTAATTTTTTAAACTTTTTTGCTTATGCTACACCCCCTATTTATAGCCAAAAGAAGAGAACACCGACATCAACATTCTAGAAATAGAAACTTCCAGATGCCCAAACCTAATAGGGTACAATCCAATCTTAGATTTTGATTAGATCGCAACAATCTTTGCTCATTATGTCCCAACTACTTCATTAATGGCTTTAGATATTTAGCAAAGATAGCTATAAAAAAAAAATTCACATTTTGACACAGCCTAGCAAAAAATCCAATTGATCAACCATATAGGTTGATGGTGCCAACTTGAAGGTTTTTTCCCAAAAGCAAGAAACCCATTGCATTCTGACAAACTCCACCTGAAGAGATCATTCCACAAAAAATACAAAATTTCTAAAGTGAATAGATGGCATGTTGATTGGATGGGCAATCTCAAATTTATGAGAATATCTTTGAAGAAAATCGTCACCAAGCTGACACATGTCTCAGATTGTGCCCAAAAGGAAAAATGATATACAAAAGCCGTGCAGCCACAACATGGTGCATTGTGTTCCTTTTGGAGAAGTCTTTGCTTCTTTTTGCATGGATTCATCCTGAAGCCGAAAAGAGTAAGGGTTGAAAGACAAAAAGATTTAAAGGAAAAATTTATTTATAGTTTTGGTGAGTCACTAGGGGCCTTCACTTGCGGAGTCACAAACCTAGAGCTCTGGTAATTCCTGGAGTTTGAGGAAGGTGGAGTGTTGGACTTCCAAATCCAAATTAGTGTGCTAGATGAGAGTGTGGAGAATCTCATATGCTTGATCTAGCTTGAGGACTTCCTTAAAAGAAATAGCTCCCCACCTTGATGAAACAACCTTGATGTGGTAATAGAGTCGAGAAAGGGGAAGGATCTCCTTCTTGATTTCATCAATAGTGAGTGACGGGCTTAGACTTGGAAGTAATGTGGAAGTCTAGACTTTAATTCTTATTGCATCCATGATCTACTCAATTGATAGCAGTCCTCCCTTTGGTGAGAAAAGGGAGAGAAATCTAGAATCGAGTAGAACATTGAACTCCATTTTGATCTCACCGACCTTCTTATTCAACACTTCCTAACATTCTTTGCTTTTTGACGCAACCTTGTGGCAGTTGATGAATTCACTTGCTTTCCTTGAGGCAGCCCTTCGACCAGGAATTCTTGCATCTCCTAAAGCTTATTTAGTGGCCTTGCATAACTTGGAGATCAGGTTCTCTAATTTCGCAGCTTGGGGAGCATAAACTTGCAGAATTTATTTGACCATTAGGTCAACCTTCTCATCTAATTCCTAAGCATCCCTTAGAAACTACAAAACTAGCTTCAGGGCAACAACTACAACTATGATCCTTTCCCAATTCGTGGATATCAGTATTTTCAATATCAGGAGGATCTCGGATCCTTGCACCATAGCCAATTCCTAATGGAATTGACATTCCCTTACCTTTATGTTCTCCTCCATTGGGTTCTTCTCCTAGAGGGTGTTTGTTAGCTCATAGTTTAGCCTTCTAACCTCCTTGTCATGAGTCTACAAAATAAACTAGATCTCCTAATTTTCTTGCTTTTCCATTTCTATTTCTACCTAGACCCTTTGTAGATCGTCAGAAGCCTGATATTGGATACTATCCAATTCCTTCTACAAGTTCTCTTTGATACGTTGATATTTTGCATTGGTCTTACATTCTGCAACAACCTCACCATTTAACTTTTCTATCTCAGCATAAAGTCAACTCTGCTCACTTTGGGCCTCCTCGAGCAACTTAGTTGCTTCCCATTCCTGACTTTGTATCTGCCTTATGCGAGCCATCTCCACATATATACCCTTGATTTCCTCCTACACCTTGCTCGCCATACCCTTTAAATTTTCCAAATCTTCTTCATGCTTCCTCAATTTCTTGTCTAGCTTCTCATAATTAGTGTAGACCACATTTTGAGTGGCATTAGCCAGAACCACTTTGTCACGTGAGAGAGTTTCACTTAAATCAAGGCCCACAAATCTAATGTCATAATCTTCCATCTACATTTTTCCCTCTAGCTAGGATGCTAGTGGATTCATGGTAGCAATCAATAGGGAATTTCACTCTTCATTGAAACAAGCCTCAATGTTCCAAGAAGTTGGTTGTGCTGTGAATTTTATTTGCAATTTATGTTTTCTAGCTTGTCGGGCTAGCTTCATCGCATCCAAATGACCTCAAAGAATATGCGAATGTCAATGCTTTATGCAACAATAAAAGCACCTAGAGGGAGACTGAAAAGGGTGATGGAAGGAGGAGCCTCAACAGTATGAGATTGTGGAGAGGCGAAAGGGAGTGTTATCATGGAAAATGGTGGCATGCCATATGGGGACCAAGAAGGGGGAACACCCATTGGAGTGAAAGGGGAAGTGGGTGGAAAGAGAGACATTTTCCTAGAAGTGGATGGGTTTGGTGAAACTGGCAACATAGATGCTTCAACTTTTTCAATGGGGGACCTTGATAGGATGATTAAAGAATCAATCACAATTGACACAAATGATGCTCACTTGGCATGTGGGGTTTCCTCATGGGGTTCATTGTTGAATATTTTCAGGGGTTCATTCAGAACAAAGAGATCAAAATCTACTGATGGAGAACTCTTTTCTATAGACGAGGGTAGAGGAATAACTAAAGATGCAGAGGAAGAAAGAAGAAGGGGAGAAAAAATTACCTGGGCTACTGAAGCTAAATATCCTGGTAGAGCAGACTCCACTTCTTCCTTTCCTCTTCCTGATGCACTAGGTCTACTTAGGTCCTAGACTTGTCCCATCTTTGTAAGATTAAAACTAGAAGATTCAAATCCCTTAGCGCCCGATCTCACTGAAACATGGCCTTTAGTAACCACAGCAGACCTCTTTGGGGACCTTCAAGTCCTTTTTCCCTTCCCATAGGCACTGACATAAGATATGACCTATGATTCCTTTTTTTTTTAGCCTTTTCCTTTGTCAGGCTCCTAAGGCTGGGAAGTGTAAAGCGGAATCACTTCTTGTTCAATCTCCTGATCAGTCTCAAGATTACTATACTTAATGTTGGCCTACTTGTCATAAATTTGGTCAAAGCTTTCATCATGTGGCTGTACATCCCCATACATGGCATTGAGGCTCTTAATTTACTATTGGAACCCCCATAAATCCACCCTCTTTCACTCTAACCACCCTAGGCGCTTCAATTATGTACATAGGGACTTTTCCATCACAAGGATCTGCTGGTACTCCATCGTCTTGACATAAAATTCAAGCCATGGTGGCCAATCAAATGATATGAAGGCTAATTCGATGTAGAAATATGGCCTCTCTTTGGTCGGGTTCTTTCTTGATTCAAAATACTCCCACCTCTCATGCCTCATAGCTGGGAGGTGCCTTATTGGGTTGTATCTCCATGCATTGCAAATGAGGACTAGGCCTAGGCACACCAATTTGTTTGTAAGCACCTCCTACACCTTCCTTTTCATATGTGTTACCTGACTATTGGAAATGGTGAGGAGAATTAGGTAGAGCATTATCTTGTACCTTTCAGTACCATAGGCTTTGTTAGTAATAATTACTTGACGGCGTGCCTCCAAAGCAAAAAACCTATCTGTTATAAATTTAGGGAGCCTGAAAGGATCCTCAACCAAACCATGGAATTTGATGAAAGTAAAATCCACTCCCAGAAAAAAATCCACTAGGGTCTGCAAGCTTTTTATCCATTGCAAGACTTTAGGGGAAAAATGGCTTGAATGGTGTGGGGACAAGGATTTGAGCATTGGCCTCATGAAATAATCCACAAAATAGTAATAATCCCATGTCTTTGAAAGCACATGGGTCTAGACTAAGATTGGCTGGTATGACCCCCTTACATAAAACTTAAATAGTGACAAGTGCCTTTCATGAAATTCAGAGTTTTAATGCAAGATCAAATGTGCCAGAAAAGAATAATACCTAAATTTTAATTTAGTGCCATAATTCCTCAAATGTTCCAACATCTTTTTAGCTATTACTTTTGCAAAATCAAAATACAAATGGCTCTTTTCCCTCTTGAACATAAAATCCAAGCCCATCTAGAGAGGATAAACCTTTTCATCATCATCATAGCCATAGATACAAGCCAACATTGCAAAAATAACATACACATCTAGTTTGAATTTCCTGTGTAACAGAAGGAAGAGGAGTTGACCTCCTTCCAACTTCTCTGTCATTTCATCTTCATAAAAAGATAACTATTTAGTTCTATTTCTCTAAAACTCTTCCATCATTTCTTGCTCGAGGCACTTGGCTCCCCAATTTGTAAGGATACATAACATATCCCAGATGTTCATTGCACTGATTGTAACCCTTATCCTGTCACCAACTATAACCCTTTCTTCTTTGTCAAACCTCCTAGCACATGCATCTACTAGATTTGTACATGAGTGTATAGCAGGCAACATGAATTGTGGAAAACCACAATTCCAGAGCTGTGATGTAAAACCTTTAGTTGCCCCATATTTGACCATTCTTTGTAACACCCCTTCCCTAAGGATTTTTGGGTTCACCACCAACCTTGGGTCAAAAATGTTGTCTACAAAATCCAAGATGACTTCTTTCTTAACATGGTCACCTTTCTATACTGATTTGGTATGGACAAAATGTCGCTCTTCTAGTGCTAGGGAATTAGCAAATGAATCTCTCCCAAAAATATTCACATAGCCTGGTCTTTTAGATGAAGATCCAGTTTGTCTACCAAAATTTAATGCTTCCTCCATTGTTGTACTAAACATTTGTAGAGAGCTTCTTCAAAGAAACAACTACTTGATGTCTTGTTACTTAGCAAAATTTTATTTTGGGTGCATTCAATTTTTCTTGCACGTACATGCAGTAAGGTACTATTGTTATTGCTAGCTTACTAAATGCTACCACCAAGGCCATATGTGTGGATTAGGGATTCATATCCCTTGGGAATGCCAGATTCACCATGAGAATGTAATTAGTATATTCTCCTCGCCGCCTTTTTTCAAAAGTAAGCTTTATGTATTGGAAAGTGAGCTTTTATCCACGTGAAGTATGCTTAAGCAGTATAAGGTGCTCCAAAAAGATGTACATATTTTATTTGTCAAAATTTAGTGTGTTAATCAACATCTTTTCATATAATAAAGCAAGTTGGCAATGATGACGATAATGTACACATGAGAACAATTGGTACACATGAGCATTTACTCCCAATGCCCAAACTTATTTCTCAAGGCTTGGTGCTAGATTTTTTGTATGATTCGTCTCTTGCCCTCTGGTTGTTTTGATATTTTCTCCATCGTCATCTAGTGGGAGATGTATTTTTCATTTGTTGAGCTCACTGGTGCACCTTTTGTATAAATATCTATGCTGCCTTATTGAAATAGCTCTTTAGTTAGCAAGCTTTCCTGTTGTATTCCCAATTTTGCTAGCCTTAGCTTGTTTTCCACCATGACATCTAGCCTAGGCACTCCCATTTAGCTCTTACCATGAAGGCCGCAATAATCCTTCCTAGGTGAAATTAGCAATGATCGAATTAAGTTCCTAGTGAGGAAGAATGACCGCCTCACTATGGTGGTGTTCAAGTGGGTTCTCAATAAGAATTGTGTGAAGGATGAAAACTAGCTATAGTACAAATCCAATGTTGTCTCCCACTTCATGGTCTCTTTGCTTAACTTGGACATCTCCAAGCCTTGGATGATCGATTTGTGCCATGCCATGTTCAATTTCTTTGTATTTGGACAGGCTCAACGAGATCGTGCAAGTGGCTATCCTTGGTGGCGGCATTCCAAATGCCATGGACCTTCATAGGCACATCGATTATGGGGAGGTCATGGTATGGCTTCCCCTCCTTAATAATTTTCATACTATGGAACTCGAGAGGCATCGTTCACTATCTTGGGCTGTAGCTTCCTTCCTGTTGAGGGAGTTTGGTGTGGAACACATTTCTAGGCTTTTCTAGCTTAAGCACTTTGAATTTTTGGTGTATAGCCACAAGAATGAGGACTAAGGTCCATGTCATGCTAAACCTATGTGCTGACCCCCTTTCCACCCTACTAAAGAATAAGAACCTGATGAAGTTCCATTTTTTATTATTTAGCGATGGCTGGAGGCTTTAAATTTACTACTTTTTGCATGTCACCTCCTTTTTTAATTTTTGCAATATAACTCTTTTTGGGTTTGCACAAGAAAGCTTCAAGCTTCTCTCAGAGCTTTAGGCTCATATTACATTGTAAATATTTCAATGAATATAATATAATACATTTCTAATTATTCTTGTGTTATTCTCATGGCTTATTCACAAAAATAATCATATTCTACAATTTTTTTATATATGGTACATAACTGTGAAAATTTTAAAAGAACTTTCATGCTTTAATGGAATAATTTTATATGAATACCATTTACTGGTATATCTAGAATGTTTCCATCTATGTCTTCTAGCTCATATGCATTCTTTTCTTTACACATGTGAATGCATAAGGAACCCTTCGAGAGTGCTTCAAATTTTGCATGTTGCCCTAGTTTTGTAGTACACTCATCATAGTTTAGCACCAGGCATCCTTCCTAGAAATCTAGGTTGGAGGCCCTTTTATCAAATGACCATTTGACTATCTGTTGGTGCCCGATCATGGCCTCATATGCCTTTTCCCTCTTTTCTTCAAGATTCAAGACTTTCACCAACCTTACTTCCATTCCACTACTTTCTTCAACTTCCAAAGCCTTTAACAGTTGTAATGTCCAAATTTCTATAGAAACAGGTAAAACCACCTCCTTTCCATACACTAGTTCATAAGGAGAGGCCTTCAATATTTTTTTGGGCATAATTTTGTTGGCCCATAGAGTGGCTCATAGGTACTTGTGCCATTCCCATTGTCATTCTAACCTAATGCACTTAATTAACCTAATCAGGTTGTTCTTGGTCAATTTTGCTAGCCCATTTCCTTGTAGGTAATTTTTTGATGAAGTATTGAGGTAGATCTCATGCTTGAGATTGAAGTCTGACATCCTAGAACCCATAAAAGCTCATGCATTATCAGATATGATAGTTTTTGGTGAACAAAACCTTGCAGACCAACTCCTCAAGAAAATTGACAACTTCAATTTTTATAGCATTTTTTAGAGAAATGGCCTCCATCCATCTTGTGAAATAATTGGTTCCCATAAGTATCCACTTATGGCCAGTGCTGGAAATAGGATTTATCATCCTAAAAAAATCCAAACCCCATTGAGCAAAGGGTTCTTCAGTTACAATCGAGCTTAGTGGCATGGCAAAATTCTTTCGCTTGCCAACAAAATATTATAAATGAGTACATTTTCACACGAGGTGGTGCACCTTGGAAAACATGGAAGGAAAATAATATCCTATATCCATTATTTTCAAATCAGTAGTTTTGGTAGAAAAATGTCTTGTGTCGTAGAAAAAAGTACCCTTTTCTTGACATAAGATTAATTAGACTTAATGAGGCCTTGATTCAGGTGTTGTGAGGCATTTTATGCATCCACACTAGCTCTTGGACCCTTGAAAACTAAATAAATGGCATTTAATGATGTCTTGTGAAGGTGTTGTGAAGTGTTATAAGACATTTCTACATTCTTGTAGACTCTATTCATTACATTTCACCTAAAAATCACCTTGTCATCACTAATAAAGTCCTATTTTTTATAGCATTTTTTAGAGAAATGGCCTCCATCCATCTTGTGAAATAATTGGTTCCCATAAGTATCCACTTATGGCCAGTGCTGGAAATAAGATTTATCATCCTAAAAAAATCCAAACCCCATTGAGCAAAGGGTTCTTCAGTTACAATCGAGCTTAGTGGCATGGCAAAATTCTTTCGCTTGCCAACAAAATATTAGAAATGAGTACATTTTCACACGAGGTGGTGCACCTTGGAAAACATGGAAGGAAAATAATATCCTGCATCCATTATTTTCAGAGCAGTAGTTTTGGTAGAAAAATGTCTTGTGTCGTAGAAAAAAGTACCCTTTTCTTGACATAAGATTAATTAGACTTAATGAGGCCTTGATTCAGGTGTTGTGAGGCATTTTATGCATCCACACTAGCTCTTGGACCCTTGAAAACTAAATAAATGGCATTTAATGATGTCTTGTGAAGGTGTTGTGAAGTGTTATAAGACATTTCTACATTCTTGTAGACTCTATTCATTACATTTCACCTAAAAATCACCTTTTCATCACTAATAAAGTCCTATTTTGAAGTCTTGTAACAAGCTTTCACACCTTTCTCTACATATTTTCACTATTTACACCTTTCTTATGCTTTATTTGGTCCCTTTATGCCCTCATATGACTTAATTAAGTGTCTTTGTGAATGTTATCCCAACAAATAACATTAAATACAACATTTTTCTTGACACATGTTTTTAGGTCCTAGGTGGGACCCATTTGCCATGGGTGGTAAAGGAGTCCCCCTTTGGCCCCAAATTCAAAATATTTTAAATTTCTTTATGGGATTTTATTCAAAATCTCTTGATGTCAGCCTGTGATGAGGTATGAATGGATACTAAGGCACAAGAATTGTATAAGTAAGTGATTTTCACCTCATTTTCATATCTCACATCTTCTCCATTTCTAATCAATTCATTCATCCATTCTTCATCATTCATCATCTATCTTCTCAAGCGAGCTAGGGATTTCATATTGTAAGCCATTCATTGAGATTTCTAAGACATCCAAGGGTAGATTCCACATGTTATGTTGCAGACTTTCAAGATCATTCATTATGGCAAGGTAATCAACTCCATTATTGCATGTTTCATTCTATTCTTTCATCATTTTGGTTTAATTACCTAAATAGGGTTTGACCAAGGCAAACCCCCATGCCCTAACAATCAACATATCTCCTCTTCCTCTTGTGCATTTGCAGATTTAGGTCCTTTGGAAATATAGAAATCATTGAAGACTGAGTTTCAAGGTTGATAAAGCTCTCTCTTCATTCAACAAGTCAAAGAATCAACAAAAAGTCATTTTCAGATCTAGATCCGATAGTTTTGGAAGCAGACACTTGTAGGAAACAAAAGTGTAGATCTTGTTACACAAAATCAACTCCTGATTTTGTAGATTCCTGTAGGTGGACTAATTTTCCACCCATGGTGAATGAGTTCCACCTATAGGCTTGAAAAGTTGATTTTGTCAGATTTCATCTCTCGATAGTCCAAAACCTACTTTCAGAACTTTCCGTCAGAAGCAAGACTAATTTTCCATGCATGGTGAATCAGTCCTAATGGCCATTAACTGTGGTTTCTGAGACATTCCAGAATCTTCCAGTAGCATCAATTTTCTTCCAGGTGCACTCTGTTCTGTTTCATCAATTTTTGTTTTCATTTGTTTAAGTTTCTAGTTCATATTTGCAATCAACATTGTGTTTTCCAACATCTTGCATTTGATTAGTTTGCATTCATTCATTTGCATTTGTGAGCATTCAAACACATCCACACACACTACACATCCATTTACCATCTATTCATACATTAATCTTAAGTGAAACATTGTGCATGTTGAACCCTATTCCTTCTCTTTTAGGTGAAAGATCCTACAAGGATAAGTGTCCAATAGGACTCCAAAATTTTTCATTTCATGTCTTCCCTCGTGACTATTATGAAACTTATTTAAAACTCTTTCTAGTTGTGTCTTATCTAAGCATCGAAGTAGGACACTATCATAATTTCTTTTAAACATAATTCCCTTAATTAGTACATACTTGGTGCCTTGTAGTCGATAGTAACATCTTTTGAGAGGTGGGAGGTTGGTCGAGTACTGCCCCTTTTGCATATATCATGTCTAATCCATCATCCATGACTCATCAAACTTGAACTAATTTGTATAGGCTTGATCGGTCTCTTCCTCTACCAAGGAGCTTAATTCTTGCCCAAGGTATTCACAAAGACCCCTTCCTTGAACTAGCTTGGTTGGTCTAATGTCTACATTGTATTCTAGGATCTTGGTAATCCACTTGGCCCTCTTTTCAATTATTTTTCCCTTAGTGATATACTCCTGAACACTAGGATGGGTGATGAGAATAGTGATTTTGTTGGCTAATACCAGGTGTTAGAATTTCTTAAGGCTTTTAACAATAGAAAAATCCTATTTCTCAAAAAAATTATACTTGGCTTCATGTCCTTTGAGATTCCTAGAGTGGAATGCAATGGGATGCTCTCTGCTATTGTCTCCATCTTTCTAAGTGAGCACCAAAGCAATTAAGTGTTGGCCATTATAGATGTAGAGCAAGAAATCCTTGGAGAAGTATTGGTTAGCTAACATTTGGGCCATATAGATGGCTATGTTTATTCGCTCAAAAGTTTTCTTTCCTTTGGGAGTCCATTTGAACACTAGATTCTTCTTTAACATTAGCATGATAGGTCTTGCGATGCCTACAAAGTCTGAAATGGACCGAATGACAAAATTAATCTTCCCCAAAAAATACTGCAGCCCCTTCTATTTGATCGGTAGAGGTAGCTTCATTATAGTTTTCACCCTTTTGGGATCTATAGCTATTCCTTCCTTTGATACAACAAAATTGAGTAGCTTGCCTTGTGGAACTCTAAAAACAAATTTCTTGGGATTTAAGGAAATCTCGAACTGTTGGCATTTTTGGAAGACCTTTTCTAGATGATCAAAATGATCATCCTTTGATTTTGAAAAATCGTTAGCTCATCCAGATGTATTAGAATAATATGATTAATCAACCGCTTGGAAGCAATATTCATTTCTCACTAAAAGGTCACACTAGCATTGGAGAGCCCAAAGGGAATTTTTGAGTATGTGAACATTCCCAACTTGGTAGTGAACCTTATTTTATGCTAATCTCCCTGTTTGACATAGACATTGTTATAACCCAAAAAACCATCGAGTAATGAGAAAATTTTTGATCCATCCATAGTTTGCAAAATATGCTCCATTGATGGCAAAGGTAGTGATCTTTTAGCAAAACTTTGTTCAAATCCCTAAAATCTAGACGTAGAGTTGAATATCGCCATTCTTTTACCATGCTAGTACAAGATTAGATACCCAAGTGGAATGTTTGATTGGATATATGATCCTTGATTCGATTAATTTGGTAAGATCTTGTGCCATCAATCTTCAACCTTTAGATTGATTGGCCTTTTTTTTTCTTTTTCTTTTTCTTTTTTTTCTGTCGGACAAGTTTTGAGCCTTTAGCCAAGTCAATAGTATGTTGAATTACGGCCAGGTCATATCCTCTAATATCATCATAGGTCCATACTATGATCCCATCGTATCTAGAACATAGCCCTTTTAGTCTCTCTTTATCCTTCTATGGAATGTCTCTTTCGACTTTTAATTTTCTATCATTTCCAACATCAAGATCTTCATAGTCTTTTTCATCAGCAATGAATCTTTGTTTTCTCTTTCTTGTGTCTTTGTAGTCAAAAAAAATTTCAAGAGAGATCAAACTTCTATGGAGCTTATTTCCTTTCAATTGGATCACTTTCCCCTCTGTATCTTCTCTTTCTTCAGATTGTGAATGGTTGGAAATGTTTCCCAATTTCTATAAAAAATAGAAATCTAAACATCATCTTCAAAACCCTTCCAGTTCTGATCACTGTCAGGAATCAATGGTCAGATGATGACCTATACTACATTCTGCTTCATTGCTAACTCAGAAATTGGCTCAAATTGTGAACCTATCAAAGCCATCCAATCAACAACATTATTCTAGGAACATGGGATAACCTGAATGTTAAAAGCCTCAAAGCTCTTGATCTGATCCCACACTTTGTGTCTATAAGACTTCATTCTTAGATTTTTGGTAGCCACCTTCCTAGGGACTTGGCTTACAACCAACTCTGAATCTCTGAATGGTTGTACTCTGTTTACGTCCATCTATTCTATGAGGAAAAAACCATGTACCAAGGCCTCATACTCTGCATGATTATTAGAGCATGAGAACTAGAAATAGAAAGCTTTGAGGGTCTCTAATTCAGTCAGGGATACTAATCGACCACCTTCTCTAGAATTGGCCTTGCATTTGGCACCATCAAAATATAATGTTCATAGATTGTTTCCACCTAGACAACTAGGCTCTTCCTGTTATTTTACCAATTTCAAGAAGACTTGGTCATTGTCAAAGATCACATGGGTGCCTAATCTAGTAGCATGAAAGTTTTTGACTAGGTCAGAGTCAATAAATTGGTTTAGGAGGACCTCCTTTTTTGGGGTTTTATCACTCATGTCTTGCTTGTCTTCTAACATTTCTACATAATACGTCTCCCTTTTTGAGAAGGAGGTATGTGTTACTTCAAAACATAGCACTGCATTGTCTGCTATATGTTTTGGATGCAAGGATTCAGACATGATCTTCATATTTTCCCCAGGCTTGGTCCACAATATCAAATGAGACCAATTGAGTACTAAATGTCTACCTTTAGATTCATTGTAAATTCCCTTGAAAGGAATATCCCAAATACTAGGGGGATGTCTATCACAACTACTTCTTGCGTGACCATTTGGCTTGGACATGAGAAAAGAGTCAAAGATAGATCCTTGATGTGTCTGATAGTTGGAACCTTCTTCCCATATAATTGCATGATTCCTTTCTCAAGAGGCTCATACTTGAGTTTTAGGGCATCAACCACTTATTTATGCATGACCATAGTACTAGCTGCCAAATCAATCATGTTATTGTGTGAAAGCTTATCTCCCACAATCAATGTTGAAAATAAAAGTGTGGGATTTAGCTTGCTTACCTCTTTCACTTTTGCATTGTCCATGACATTCATGTATGCCACGACTCTTGAATATTGGGGATCTGACATGAGATCTTTGTCTTTAACTTGATTACTCAGAAGAATCGCATTCAACTACGGTATTTGTTCTTCCTTCTTTAATGCTTCCTAGAGCAACATCTTTTTTTTAGGAATCGATATAACATCCCACAGAGATACATTAGCAAACACCTTCTTTAATTGTTCAACCATGTTGAGTGTTTCGATTGGTGGGACCTTGGGTTTGAATAGTGGCATCTCTCTCATCTTTGGAAAAGGCCAATCTAACGTGAGTGGACTTAGTGCTTTGTCCATCTCCTTCTTTGGTAATGATGGATCTTGCAATTGCTGAGTGGGTTGGGCTTGCACAGATTTCTTTTGTTTTAGTTGTGGTTGACGTGGCTATGGACGTTGTGAAGCTTACTGCATGTTCTCTCTAGTGAGTCTTCTTTTGGACCTTGTATTGTAGTTCGACTATATATGTGGGGCATTAGTCATCAAAGCATCACGTAGAAATATTGCATCTTCTTCTTCTATCCATGAGAGAAGTGCTTGGTTTGGTGTGATATCTAGCTCTTGTTCTAAAGACATTCCTTGTGTTTGCACTCTAAAGTGGGCATTCTCCATTTCTGGAGACTAATATTCCTCTATGTTTGAGAACTTGCCCTGGCTTCTTTGTTCCACTATCCTCTATTGCAGATTTCCCCTTAGGAAAATTTGGGGCATATGACTCTCACTACATGAGAAGCACCATGAGTTCCCATCCTCCGCCAAGTTGTTTTGGCTTAGGACTCAATATTTTCTTGGACTGTTCTTGATGGCCTGAAGTGGCATGGTAACCAAGACTATTTGGTTTGTGGATGCCAATTGCTAACCTCCTCCTTTCGAGGCTCCTTCATATGTGTTATTTTGATAGGATGGAATTCCTCCTTAATAGGTCTGTGTGGCTTATTTAAGAGGTGTTTCTTGCTATCATCAGATGAGGGATAAGTTGTTCATGAAGGACCGCATGACATTATTCATATTATTGATGTTCATTGCTAATGAAGAGGAGCCCAATGTGTTTGGTTGCACACTAGGGTATACAAACATGGATGGTGGTATAGATGATGTGGTCACTTATCGAGTGGAGGAGCTCAAAGTAACTTGTTCTCGGGGGCCACCAAATATTTCCACAAACATAGGCATTGGTGGATGTGGTGGAAGCTTCTTGATGTCGACAAGAATGTTTTCCACATGCACAATCAAATCATATGTGTTAGGAAGAATATCTCCTCCCATAAATTGCACCATGACCATGACATCTGAATTGAAATCCTTTAGATAAAACATGAACACCATAGGGGCCAGCGGCCTAGTAGTCACAAGAACTATTTGCCAATATTTCAAACTTTAAATATTCTATACACATAATATCATTTAAGGTTGCAAAAACTGTCAATATGGTAGCTGCACATCAAATAATGGGGATATACAAAGTGCCTAATTTCAAAGGTCATGGAATAGTATCAAGAGGGAAAATTTTTGTTACAGAGACCAAAATTTAGCACAACAATTAGGCTACATTATTTTCATAAGTTTATATAATAGAATATTCCTCACTGACATCATTTATCTAAATAGTAAATAACTCATTTGTTCCTGACCCAATGAAATAGATTATTGATAACTCCATTTTTAGGAAGTATATTAAATCATAGTTGTGATGGTTACACATTTAAAATACTAAACTTGTTACCTATGTTTTTTGGTTCTAGATTAAATATGGTTTATTCATTGTTGAATGTTGTGACAACACCTATACAATAGATATAGTGGTTGCTTCTAGTTGAGAAAAAAGGAGGGATATGGAGCTTAAAAATAAGACCGAAAGTCATTGTATAAATAGCTCTCAGTATTATAAATATCATCCATTTACCACACATTTCATTGCAAAATTTCAATACGGTATTAGAGCAACCTAAGTCTGCTGAAAAAACCTGAATGTTGAGGGTATTTGAGGGCAGAAATTACTGTATCCATTTATTATCAGTTCTATCAAATCTATTTTACAGATTGTAATTAAGTGATAGAATATTTGACAGAGAGTCGGAACAGAGGCATTTTGGTAACCAACATCAAGGCACAGATAGAGAGTGAAGTGACATGAGTGTCTCATTCACAGAGCAGTGCAATAAAGTTGCAGTAGCAAAAAAAAAAAAAATCCCAAGGAGCAAGCCATAAGGCAACAATTTTGATTGTGTAGGCACTCCAAATGCATGGCTTTCTGAAAAATGAGCAAAGGGTAAGCTATGGAAGGTGATTTTTGGTGTATAGAAATAGAGAAGACTGGAGGACCATAGGAGGTTGAAGGATAACTTCCAAACTTGAGTTCATTGTTAGCCCAGAGATTAAAGTAATTGATTGGGTAAAATTTGGTTCAGAAAAAGGTTTTCAGTAAGGCCCAGAACAACTGAAGTATATCATATATGTCAAGTAATGACCCATACCACACTTATTTTGAATAGTTGAGTTTGTCCCCATTCACAGGATGCAGTAAAGATCAATAAGGCCAAGTCCAGGTAATCATTTGCGACTAGCTGTGTGTGTTACTAGTATAAAGGTATTGCAGATAATTGTGTGTATCAACCCTATTTGCAACTTAAAGACATTAGATTTCCACAGTCCATATTGATAACACTGTGCTTTTTCTAGATTTAACCGTGTAATCCAGAAAAGTCACTGTTTTTTTACAAAATGACACAGATTTCAAAAAAGACTAATTATTTTAGTTGCAAAAGCTCATTTGTAAGAGAACTGAGATTTGGCAATAAGCCATGTCTCCACCAGTCTTTTCCATGCACATCATTTAATGTGAGCCTTTAGCAACTCCTTTGCAAAAATGGTATTATTCATTTGAAAGAGAGGAGATGACATAGTAAAGGAGCTTTTATTCAAAAGAGCTACAGGCAATAATTGACTGTTAAAAAAAGTCCTCATTCGAAGTGAGTCGGATGTTACTCAAATATAGGAAGAAATAATGATAAGGATGAAGCCAAACTTCTAATCCTGAATCCTAACCACATATAAAACTAATGCCATGAAGCAAGGTTTTGTGGATGAAACTATGCAGATGTTTTTTAATCAATGTTCATACTACAATCTATCATCAAGATGTTATTTTTGTATCCTGATAATAGATCATAGACTGGGATCCTAAATATTGTTACAAGTCTTCTACACATTTTTTTTCCAGAAAGGTTTACTTATCATCTAATGGACTATGAAAATCTTAATCTTAGGTTTGCTACAGGATCCCAGCAGTGTAGAACTACAATTGCAATCTAAAATCCCCCAAGTAGCACAAGATACACCTGGAAGGAATTTTGACATGATTGGTCCAATGAAGTACAAGAGAATAAACCTAATAAAAGGTATTTCAATAGTATTTGTTCAATGAAGTTGATCTATGTGTCTTTAAAATACTCTTTTCCCGACAAGATAAAACATCTTGTAGTATACATAGTGGTCAGACCATTGGACAATTCTATTTGCAGAGCTGAAGTGATCCCTCCTGTAATTAGTATAGCCCTCAAAACACCATCTTCCTCCCTTACAAGAATTTCTGCTTCCACTTCATCTTGTGGCTAATATATGTTGGATTAATAGATCACCTTTGAATCATTGAATATAAGTAAAGGAATGAATGCCCTTTTGCATTTGGAAGAGGTGCCCTGTTTGTACAATATTAGTTTCCACTATCTCTCAAATTCTTCCTTTGTACAACTTTGGGAAATCATTTTCCACTATCAGTTTACAGTTATTTACAAAGTGCATTCTTGATACTATGCTACAAGCTGCTTAGGTTATCTTGCAGCACAGTATCAAGAATGGCATCTTTTGTGAACTCATGATGCAATTGGGTCCCCTTATATGTATTGTTTGCAACAAATTCTAGTGTGTTGTTTAACATTAAGGCCCTTTCCAGGTACAAGGCTATCTCATTATCTCAGTTTTATATTTTAGAGGCAGATAACCTAAGCAGCTTGTAGCACAGTATCAAGAATCACATGTCAGTGGCACTGCCTCATGATGAAGACACTAGTGCATATGGGTAAGCAGGGGCAGCTAGAATTACATCTGTGCACTTATCACAAAATTTTTTCAAGGAAAATTGACTTTCAATCATCCACCTTTACAAAACCAAACCTTTTTGTAATAGATTTTGATTATAACTTCTCTTTCCTGTAATTGTGTGTGTAGTTATTTTAGAACTTGAGGAAGGACATATTTCTCAACTCGTCTTTGGTTCACCATAGGTGTACTATTCATAGATGAATCAGCTAGGATCATCATCCTTAGTCTTTGATCTTGAGAATTCTCATTCTTATTCTTCTGTTTCTTTGTATACATATGTGGTAACCTGTTCCTGGTCAATAGAAGAGCACTGTTATGTTGTCTCAGCATTTCACGGGAATACAATGGTTTGAACTTTGGTGCCTTTTATTCTATGGCATGTTTGTTATAATACAACTATTATTAGCAAATAACTTATCATGTTGTCCTTATTGTCACCCATCCCAAGCCCTGTGGTGTAGGTCATTGGTGTTAGAGCATATCTTTGGCTCAAGACTTCCTACACCAATTTATGCTTGTGGCATTTGAGCAAGTCTTGGTAATGTCTCTCAATGTTTACTCACAACAGCAGAAGGAAGGAGTACAACTTGGTTCCATATCAGTGAGCCAAACTATTTGTATGAGTTTTGTCGCAGGGGTAAGATGGTTGACTCTTAGAAGATGACTCCTAATGCCTCCATGAATGTTCAACAACTCATCAAGGAAACTCTAGAGGAGCAGCATGATGTTCTTCTTGGCATCTTTTGTGAACCCATGATGCAATTGGGTCCCCTTATACATATTGTTTGCAACAAATTCTAGTGTGTTGTTTAACATTAAGGCCCTTTCCAGGTACAAGGCTATCTCATTATCTCATTATCTCGGTTTTATATTTTAGTGTGGTACTTAGGTTAGTATATTTTGTGTACTATGTATGCATCATAATGCATGTTCAAATGGTCATAAAATGGGTTGTTTTCCTTTGCACGACTGCATTAAGCAACTTATGGTCCATAAGAATCCAGATCATAACATATGAAAGGGAACTATATACTATGCAGGCCATATGTCTAGGGGTGTAGGAAGTTGTAATGGACTACCACTATCCTAGGTTATAAAATTCTAGGATTGGGGGCTCCTAGATGAGCAATTGAAAATAGATTCCTATGGATAGGGTATATTGGTATTCTAATTTGAAAAGTTTGACCCCCTAGTGGAGTAGATAAAGCTTTGGATCTTGGGCTAACACTCCTTTCCCTATTACTTCTTATAGGTGATACAAAACCTATAAGTCTTCTTCTCCTTGATACCAAGGCAAGTAATTGGGAGTATTTGAAGATGCTCTTATTCTTATTTTGGGCATAAAATTTTCAGCCTCTTTTCTTGTTCGAATTTAAGAAATATTTTAGACTTCTAATCAGATGTTCAAAAAATTTTGAGTCCCACCAAGCATTCCAGAGAAAGAACTATTGATCATCAAATCTTGCACCTCTTTGATAGCCTTATGGGAAATTTAGCAAGTGGGGGACCAATTTGTGCCTCATTGAATAACCTCTAGTATTTTTATAAAAATTCGACTCTTCTTTGTGTTTTGGGGGAAAAGGTAGAAATAAATGCAAATACAACATAAAAATGTTGATTCACTAAAGCTTTTACAATATTTCAAACTTTAACTTATTCCTTATAACTAATATGATAGACACATAATTCCACAAACCCTTCATTGTTGGGAAGAGAATGAGCAACAAAGGCTTAGTGAAAGCACAGTCCAATCTTTCAAATCTCCCTGTAGGAAGCATCCATTAAGGTTCGATCAGACATAAGAAAATTCTACAAATTAATAGAAATATCCAGAAAATTATAGAACCCTTTCTCCCTTTACTATATAATATGGAAAATAACAAGTTTTACAAATAATGGAAAAGTTCAATAGACAAAATCCAATTTTTGAAAGCTATTATTCAACATAGAAGCTTAACAACATGAAAATTAGCTACATGAACTATCAATGTAAGCTTAACACAATGTTTTTAACATGAATGAAACATAAATAAGAAAATTGAAAAAGGCCATAACATGCACAGTTTCAAAGAGTCCCCCTAAATAGATCAAACTTCAATAATATATGAACTAAAAAATAAAGGTTGGATGCCAATCCGATAATAGTTTGAGTTAAAATATAACATGCCAGAGAATAATAGTATTCTATAAAACCTTGTTCTTCTGAAAACATAAACTCCCTATTAGATATATATCCTTTGAAAAGATTTTTGAAGTAATTTTTTTCAATATTTTTGCTTGTGTTGCCACCCCCTATTTATACCTAGAAGAAGAGAACACCACCACCAAAATTCCAAAAGTAGAAGCTGTAAGATGCCTAAACCTAATAGCCCATAATCTAATCTTAGATCTTGATTATATCACAACAATCTTTGCTCATTAAGTCCCAACTACTTCATTAATGGCTTTAGATATTTAGTAAAGATAGGTGTCAAAAAAAATCAAATTTTGACATAGCCTAGAAAGAAATCTAATCGATTAACCATATAGATTGATGGCATTGAATTGAAGGTTTTGTACCAAAAGCAATACACCCACCACATTGTGACAAACTCTGCCCGAAGAGATCACTCCGCAAAAATAAAATCTCCCTAAAGCGAATACATGATGTGTCAACGTGGCCAAGCTTGTGCCTGAAAGGAAAAATGCTATACAAAATCCACGCAACCACCACATGGTGCATTTTTCACCTTTTGGTGTAGTCTGTACTTCTTTAAGCAAGGATTCATCCCGAACTCGAAAATAGTAAGGAATGAAAACCAAAAATATTTAAAGGAAAAATTGATTTATAGGCCACAACATATCATTTTTTGTTTTTTTGATGAGAATATTGTTTTGATTGTTGAGAATCACTACAACAAAATTTAGTGTAGGAGAAAGTATCCCTTTTTCACACTTAATTTGGGAATAAATATTAAATAAATTAACTAAATTATGCCTTAATTTAGTGTTGTAATATGTATTTTACATTTGAACACATTAATTTTAGGGCCTTAATAATAAAATGGACTTAATTGTGCCTTATTTGTGGTGTTGTAAAGTTTTCCTTTACACTTTAACACTTATCTAGGGATTTATTAATTAATTGAGGTTAATTTTCCTTAATTGCCCCCTTTAGTTCAAATCCAAGCCTAATTAATTTCAATTTTCCAAGAGGAAAACCTGACATTCATAAATTCCATAACATAACACTTATAATTGGAGAATGTGTCTTAGGTGAGTGACCTAGGACCCATTCGTCCAAGGGTGAATGGGCCCTCACTTAGATCTAGGACCTTAATTTAAATTATGTTTTTGGTGGTATTTCAATAATTTCTTGAATGTATATTTACATTTCAGCTTGTGTCATTTGAATTTTTGAAAATAATATTAACATATGTATAAATACGAGGTCATTTCACTATGTTTCACCTAGCAAATCTAAGACTTTCAAGTAATCAATTAATTTTTATGAGAGCATTAATGGAGCATCTCAAGAGCATTTTCAAGGAATTCAAGAGTAGATTTATTGAAGATTATTATAGCAATCAAGATCCTATTATCATGTCAAATTCTTCTTGCATCATGCATGTTATTTGAGCTAATATGTTGATGTAGCGTTCAAATATCCATTCAAGCATTCAAAGGAATTGTTTCAAGTCAAATTTCAATATCAAGATCCATAGTCATTTAAGCCATTTAATGTAAGTTGAAAATTCATATTCCATTTTCATCCAAAGGTTTGGTGAGTTGTGACATAACTTTTTTCATTCATCATTCCTTCATGCTATTTCATTTCATTACAAGGCTTAATTACCAAAATAGGGTTTTCCCAAGGAAAACCCCCATTCACCAACAACAAAACATTTTCCCCTCCAAATGTGTGTGTTTTTAGGTTTGAGGTGGAAGATCTCTTGAAGAGAAAAATTGGAAAGTTGTCAAAGTTGCATTTTTTGTCATCATTCTTGCATTTTCATGGAAAATCACCTATAGGATTTTTTTTGTTGTTGTCTGATTGTAAAAATCAAGGATCTGGGAGTACAAAAAAACTTGAAGAGAATTGAGAAACCATTTTTACATATCCCTAGCCAAAACCCATTCGCCATAGGGTGAATGAGTCCTTAGTAAGCTTTTAAAAAGTACTTTGGGTGACTGGTACACATCATTTTCCCATTCTCGGATCTTCATTTTATTTTTTGGTTCCATTAGAATTGAGGTTAATCTATTAGATGCACTTTATAGATTACATTTTGGAGTTTTTTTTCTATTTTTAATCTTTCTCCCCAAAGTGTTGTTTGATTAGGACCCCCATCCTTGCATAAAAGGGAAATTTTTTGACTCACTTGAACTTGAATGACCTTTTGGTTGGCAGTAATTTCATTGTTTAGATCTAATTTCTTGAATAAAACTAGAGAAATAGGTCCATCATACCCCCCATTTTCCATTATTCATCTTGGATCCCAACCCTATTATTTCTCTATGTTTCATTATGGTTAACCTGACATTTGGAGCATTGTAATTTTCTTATTCTAGAGTCCATTTGCACCCTATATTTAGAACTTACATTCACTTGCATTACATTGCATTGAATCAAGTCTCATTTAGGCTTGTTTAGCTTGCATTTCATTTAGGGGTTTTAGGATTGCATCTGTTGCATTCTTCAAATCTAAAAAATACAAAAAAAAATCAGTCATTTTGCAAATCATTTACATAGCATTGCATCATCATTCAATTGCATTTGAAAATTTAAATAAAATTTCTCATCAAACTAGGTCTCCTAGTTTGTCATTTTGTCACATTTTTAACTTGTAGTTAATATTAAATTCACAAAAAAATCAAACTATAACTTGTTTCTAATTAGAATCTGGAAACCACTGAAATAATCTCAGAAATCTATTAAAAACATTTTTTAAAACCATAACCTAGGACCCATTCACTATAGGGCGAATGAGTCCCTGATTAAGGTCATTTCTTAATTTTTTGGGCACTAAAACATTTTTTTCTGCATTTCATTTTGTTGTCTTATGTTTTTTGTTTTAGTTTATAGAATTTCTATTTAAGTGAAATTGATCATATTTAGCTTAATTTAATAAATCTAGTGCATTGTTTGATTTCAAAATTGTATTTACAAGACATCATTTTTAGCTTTTTGCATTGTGTAATTAGAAAATTACCTTGTTTAGAATTAAAAAATTGCATTTACATATTACATTTTAGGTCATTGCATTGCATTTCATCCTCTTTCCATTTTGCGTTTACATTGAGTTTGTGAAACTTGTATGAGCTTTACAACTTGGTGTCCTATTAGCAATACTGTTGTGAGATGTAGTTCGATACTCATGTCATCCTGTGATACACCATTCACCGTGGATATTGGGTTTTCTAGATCTTTCACTAATAGTGTTGATAATCAACCCTCTATGGATCATAACCTTCATACCACATTTCCAATGACTTCCTCACCTACAAATAATGTGCATGATGTTGTTAATGTCCCACAAGAGAACATAAGAAGGATAGATGAATAAATAGAGAAATTTCAACATTTTGTGAGTTCTAAAAATATGACTAGTAGTGTCATTCTTGCCTTAGATAGCATGAGGAAAATGATTGAAAATGAACACAGAATAGAGATTATGTGAAGTCTAGCTCATATTGTTGATACAAACATCCCTACCATGACTAGTTATGCTCAAGCTTTAGGGTATACTGAAATCAAAGGTGGGAATTTGATCCCTCCTTCCACAACCTTTACCTCTTCCTACATACACTATTACTCATGTTACCACAACCATTCAACTTACTAGCAATTTTAATACTTCCTTAGGTATTTCCACTAGGAATCCTTCTAGCTTTGTGAATTCAAATCTCATATATCCTCAACCATTCCCCCTCACAAATCTACAAGTCACTTGTCCTCCACATACGTACACCACTCCACCTTATTCCCCTCCATCTCAAAATACCAAAAATGATCTCATCCTTAACAAAATTTTGCAAAATATTTCACCCCTTCAACAACAAATCACTACCCTAAATCAAAACAACAATAGCCAACCTTCACAATACATCAAAACCAATCCCTTATCCTTGGAGATATTAAGAACAAAAATTCCATAAGGTATAGAGGTTCCTAGATTTGAGAAATATGGTAGGAAAGGAGATCCTGCTAGCCATGTTTCTACTTGGACTACCCTATTTAGTGACTTCATTTTTTAAGATAAACTCTTGGGTATGCTATTCCCTAGATCTTTGAAAGATTCTTCTTTATAGTGGTTTTTCTCCTTATTGAATAATTCAACTGGTTCATTAATGAAATTATTGATTCCTTTTACAACCAATTCCAAATTCACATAGGTCCCAAGATGACCTTAGTTGATTTGATGGCATGTAAAAAAAAGTTTGATGAAAAGGTCATGAATTTTATAGCACGATATCAAATGCTTTATTCACAAATAAACATTAAGATTCCTGATGTTGACCTTCAAAGAATGTTTATTTCCAATTTGCAAGACAAAATTCAAACTAAGCTTGAGATGTTGAGATTTCCTTCCTTGACGCAGTTATGTACAACCCTTCTTGATTATCAGAATTCAGATAGTAGTCATGAAGTGAAATCTCCTTCTAACAATCCTAAACATTTTGAATCCACACCTCAAACAAACAAAAAACCATTCAAGAAACAAAATAATGGCTTTCTCCAACTTAATCCCCCTCCATCCAATCAAAATGTTAACACCCAAGTGTTTATTATAAAGATGAAAAAATTGTATGCCCTTGTAGATAGAAACAAATAGTTAACAGCTCTAACCAATAACCTTCATAATACCATGTTATAGCTCTTAGAGAAGAATTTGATCTCCTTTCCTCTTGTTAGAGATCTTGATCCTACTAAGCCTTTGACCTTTAAACTATAGACCAAATTCCTAATGTCATTTCTATCGATAAAATGCACATGATACAGAACATTGGAAGCATCTTAAACATCTTGTGCAAGACCTCATTGATTCTAATCATATCCTAATTGGAGGTGTTAGTGATTAAGGTAATAATTTTCTAGCTCCTCCTAATCAAAATTTTTTAATTTGTACTAATCCCATGCCTAATCATAATATATCCTTTTTCAAAGCTAGTGAAACAAAGAATGATGAATGTTAATACAAATGATGAAAAAAAGAAAGACAATGAGAAAAATCTTGTGGATGATTTAGTTGCATTTATTGATGCTAAAAATCATAAGGGCCCAACTAAAATTCCACTTGATATTGCTTTCTCACAACAAGATTATACTTAAAAATGCACCAGATGGTCCTCTTTACATAGTTGGAAGAATCAATAAAAAACATACTAATGGGATATTAATTGATTATGTCTATGTAGAGAGTGTGATCACTAAAGAATTCTTATTTATGCATGAGCTTTATCAAGATACATATGAAAAAATGAAAGCATAGATCAAAACACATAATGGTTTTGTGTGCCATGTGATTGGCTCGATAAATCTCTCTAAAGGTTGGATCGAAAGAATTAACTATCTCATTCACCATCATCCAACCATCAAACCAATTTCATGTGAACTTAGGCTATCCATGGCTTCACTCAATGAATTTCATCCTGTTAGTTGTGCATAAATGTTTAAATTTTCCATTTGGAAATGAGACCTTTACTATTCATCATAGTGGTTTTAATCTTAATCTTATGTCTTCTCGTGAGAACTTTTTATTGGATTTATTTTGGCGAAAGCCTATGAACCTATTATACCCCATGAGGACTTCTTTTTCAAATCCTATCAAAATTTTAAGGAAAATAATATAGAAGAATTATCCCTTAGTAATATGCCTCAACCCATGATTGAGCCACCTATCCTTGACAAAACCATGATTGAACCAAAATCCCTTCCAAGTAAACAAGAGAATCCTATGATAAAACCTTCACCTACCTCACATAAGAGACCACAAGACAACCAAACAAATACCGTTGTTCCTCCTAAAGTCAAACAAGTTTATAAAGCTAAAGAGAAAGTGGTTGAACAACCTCCCATCACTAGTACACAAACAACAATATATGACTAAATAAACTACTAAAAATTGCATATAAATGACTAATTTTGGTCACGTGACCATTATTAGTTTATTGCCGGTCATTTATAATGCGACCAAATTTATGACTAAACTATTTTAGTCATTTATTTAGTCATTGATTTGTACTCATTGATTTGGTCATTAATTTGGTCATTGATTTAGTCATTGATTTAGTCATTAATTTAGTCATTGATTTAATCATTAATTTAGTCATTGATTGTTATTAACTAGTCATTTATTTAGTCATGGTAGTGATTTATTTAGTCATATATTTAGTCATTAATTTAGTCATATATTTAATCATTAATTTAGTCATTAATTGTTGTTAACTGGTCATTTATTTAGTCATATATTTAGTCATTACTTTAGTCATATATGTAGTCATTAATTTAGTCATATATTTAGTCATTAATTTAGTCATTACTTTAATCATGTATTTAGTCATTATTTTAGTCATTACTTTAGTCATATATTTAGTTATTTAGTCATTTAGTCATATTTAGTCATTAATTTAATCATTACTTTAGTCATTAATTCAGTCATTTTATTTACTAGTTTTCATTAATTGGTAGTACATATAATCACGAAATAAATAATTTATTAAATACCATAAATTTTATAATGCAAAACTAATATAATATTAAATATGAACTAAAACATAAAAGTAAATAAAAATATTGCATATGCGTACAAGCTACAACATACTAAAATTAAAAGATTGATTCAACATCATGATAAATAAAGGTAATCTACAATTAAAAAAATTAATGCAAATAAATATCAATATACATATCAAGTTATAAGATGTCAAGTGTCTAAGAGTATATATGTAAATATAATAAAAAATGTCAAAGTTGTCTAAGAGTTTCCAAGTCTTTCAAATACACCGTGATAATTAAGATCCCTGAACAACATATTCAAAATACTGCATAAAGTAGTAAGCCAAGATGTCTAGCTACTAGTACATAATAAATATGTTCAACTATGTCATTTTTTGCAAATATTTTATTGGCCACTTTGTGAAGGTTCCCTCTTTCTCTTTCAGACGAACAGCTCCATCTATTTTTTCTGCATAAACAAGGGGTATGTTACTTGTGACCTTTAAAATTTTTACATTTGCATCCATTGTTCCTTTCAAGTTGACTCCATGTACAATAGATAGGGAGTGAATCCGCCCAATGCCCACAACATCACCATCTAATGGATCCAACACCTTAACTTTATCTCCTTCTTTGAGTTTATCAATACATTACTGCAAAAAGAAAAAAATAACACATTATAACATAAACTTACAAAAAGGCTTCCAACAAATAACACATTATCCATGTTCCTACTAAACTTGCATAAAGGCTTCCAACAAATTTTTATGCATGAATAACATAAACTAATAAACTTGTACAGTTTTATCTTTAGATTACAGTAGCTACATGTTGTATAACTGAAAATATGTTATACTTCTGTGAATCCTTGCATGCAAGGATACTCAATAATGAGTCCTTGCAAATCAATTCACAGCTCTCTATCCGAGAAGAGCAGGGATTGATATTGTGGCCCTCAGATTGACCCTAGTTACCCCTGCAAATACAATCTCGGAATGAGAGATTCAAAGAGGAGAAGCAAGAATGCCAATCTCCATGAATCCTGTTCTTGCAATGCAACAATGAAAACTAATCTAAATGACTGTAAAATGCAATAAACAAAACTAATTTATTGAAATGAAAATTGATCTACATGCAATGCCATAAATGAATTACTTTGCAAATTAATCTACTATGAAGATTAAGCTAAAATGTAATATTAAACTATATGCTCTAAAACTAAGATGCTTATAAAATCAAACTAATGTGTAATCTCAAATGATAAAATTCAAGAAAATTTTGTAGCATAAGTCTGATGTAAAAATTCGTGATCCTTGAAATGAGAATGAGAGGGCTCATTTTATAGGCAAAAGTGGAATTGAAGGCAAATTCAGAAGCAATGTGGGATAAATAGAAAAATAGAAACAAATCTTGATTGAAATTTTGTTTTTAGTTTATTTCCCTTTTAACTGATTTGTTTCCTTTTTTTCATCACAGGATATTCTTGAGAGGATATTTCATTTATTTTATTTTATTTAAGATGATAATATCTCTTTTAATAAAATCAAAATAAGATTATGTAATTTAGAATGAATATTAATAAAATAAATAAAATTATTTAATTAAAATAGATTTAATTAAATAGCATCATTTTATTTAAGTAATATTAACTTTAATTAAATAACATTATTTTATTTATTAAAAGGGATTTATTTCTTTTGATTAAATAACATTAATGAAGCATTCAAACCTTAGGGAAAATTGAAACATTTGAAATAGTTATGAATTGATTAAGAAATTTGATTTGAAAATGCACAACTATTGATTCGAAAGTTGATGTTGACAAATTAAATAAATGGGGCCCAAAGTCTAGGTGACCATTTTAGGTTGCATACATTTGCCCCTCTTTGACTAATGTGAGGTCGACTCGGGATCACATGTAGTCAAAGAATGAAGTTGCAATGTGAGATCGATTTGGGATCACAAAACAACTCAGATGTGAGGTCAACTCGGATCACATCTGGACAAACATAAAACAAAAGGCCTTTGAACATGAGGTCGATTCGATCACATCCAAAGTGAGATAAGAATCTCAAGCAAGGTTGCCCCAAGAGAAGCAATTGATAAATTGATAAAATTGAATCAAGATTGAAGTTTGATAGGTACCGGCCGTGATCGAAATCGAAATGAGATAGAGGAGAAATAATAAATTGAAAAATTTGATCAAATCAAACAAAAGATAAGGTCTTGATGTAAGATGAAAAATATAAGAAATCAGAACCCGTAGATCAGCAAGAAAATTATGCCCTAAGGTTGAATTAGAAGAAAAGAAGTGGGGTGAAATGAATGGAAGATAGAAGTTTGGAAGAAATGGAAAGAAATGGAGAGAAGGAAGAGAATCTGCCTCAATAAAGAGGATGCATCAAAATCAATCAACTGTTTAAGATAGGGAATTTTGATTGAGATCACGAAAGAAGATAAGGAAATGAAGAACATGATCATAGTTGATGAAAAATCCACAAGAAAGATGAAGGAAACCCTCTCAAACCCATAATACAGCCTAAAAGTGCAAATTAACATGAAGTCTAAATAATGCAAGCTACATGAAAATGCAAAGGTGTACTTGCAATAGGGTAACATAGGTTTTTGTGTGTTCATCATTCATTAGAGAATGTAAGAGAACTTATTTTCATCATTGGGCCATTATTACCGGACATCGACAATCACACAATCATCACTAGTCACAAACGCAACTATGAAGATATGAATGTGATTTATATCAGCTTGGAATGTGGAAAGATTCTAACATGAGCATCAAAGACATGAAGGTCAAGATGAATACAATGTTAGCTTACCCAATTTAATGTAGCAAAACCATGTTCGCATCAAGACATAAACGCCAGGATTACCATGAGAATGGTTGTGCAAAAAACATTCAAGGATGATGCCATAAATCTCTTAAATGTGTCAAGGAGACAACAAGAGATACTAAAGAGGTTCAAGACAACACCCACAAGCAGAAAGCAAATAAAAACATGCCCCATGCCCCAAGTCCTCTAGCTATGCATCACAGAGAGACTTATTAGACAAGGACACTCAATGAAAATCAATATCAGTCAGCACACAAAGAAAAGATCATGGCATATCTCAAGCATTAAGTGTTGCAATTAAAAAAAAATTAAGTGTGTAAACTGATATTGAGTTTCGAGGATAAGGATCGAATGCTTGCAAGTAGGTAAGATCACATGACCGAACTGGATAAGACCAAACTGATAAGTGTTGAAAAACACACGATGTCAGGGGTTGTGTTGAAAAACATAGTTGGGTTAGTGTTGAAAAACACCATTTGTGAGGTGTCCTAAAGACAAGCATATCTAAGAGACCAAAGCTAACACAGTGATGCCCCTAGACAAAGACAAAGACCAATTCCAAACCAAGGCAATAAGGACAAGGCATGATGGAGAAAGGCTAAGTGTCGAGGATGCATGCTAAGAAATAGGGATGCAAAGGCCTCAAGTAGCGCCTGTTTCCAGGTTTTCACCACTTGGAAGAATTTTTTTTTATTTTTTTGCATTTTCATTTTTTTTTGTATTTTTTCAGCATCATATTTGAATTTTTTTGGATTTTTTGACAATATATCAATTTTTTTTGTAATTTTTTCAGTACCATTTATCAATTTTTTTGGAACTTTTTTCAGGGTCATAATTATACACAAAGGATGCCCCCAGACAGAACAGGCATCAAGGATAGAACTTCTTCAGGTGCAAAACATTGATAGGCTTAGGGAGTTGCTCCCCCTCTTCAGTAGATAGTAGATAGGCACCTGTGCCAAAAGCTGCTGTGATGATGTACGGTCCAAGCCAATTAGGTTTGAATTTGCCCTTCTGTTCTTGATTCTATTGGTTCTTAGGATTCTCTTGCAGGACAAGATCTCCTACTTGGAATTCTCTAGGGCGAACCTTTTTTTTGAAGGCTTTGGACATCCGCTTTTGATAGACCCTCATATGGTCAAATGATGCTTTACGCTTCTCATCAAGAAGTTCCAATTCTTGCAATCTCATGGCGCGATAGTCTTCATCTGTAACTAGACCTTTGAGAGAGACCCGAAGTGATGGAATCTCAACCTCTAAAGGTAACACTGCTTCAGCGCCGTATGTGAGGGAAAAAGGAGTAGCCCTAGTTGGAGTACGAATACTCATTCTATAGGCCCACAGGGCCGGATTTATCTGTAGGTGCCAGTCTCTACCATTCTTATGAACTGTTCTGTGCAAAATCTTGAGAATGGTTTTGTTTGAAGCCTCTGCCTGACCATTTCCTTGTGGGAAGTAAATGGAGGACCAATGTTGCTTTATCTTGAATCTTTGGCAGAGTTCTTTAAGGTCCTTTGTTTTGAACTGACCTCCATTGTCAGTGATGATCTCAGATGGCACTCCATATCGCATTGCATGATATGGTTTAAAATAAATAAAGACACCGGCTCTTGCCCGAGGCAATAGAAAGCGGCCTCTACCCATTTTGTGAAGTAGTCAATAGCAGTGATAATGAACTTATGCCCACCTGATGAGTTGGGATGAATCTGCCCAACAAGGTCAAAGGCCCATCGCTGAAATGGCCAGTGAGATATAGAAGGAATTAGCTCCCTACCTGGAGCATGTATCAAGTGTCCATGTTTCTGACATTTTTCACAAGACTTAGCAAATGCTACTGCATCTATCTGCATCATAGGCCAATAGTACCCTGCCCTAAGCAACCTTCTAGCCATGGAAAAACCATTAGAATGTCCTCCACATATGCCCTTGTGGATGTCAACTAGTGCTTGATCGGATTCCTCCTTTTCTAAGCACCTAAGAAGTGTTCCATCTAGACCCCTCCTATAGAAATCACTAGAGATGAGGGAATGGCGAGAGGTGTTGCGGATAAGGTTTCTTCTTTCAGATCGGTTAAATGTATCGGGGATGATGCCATCACGAAGATATGAGTAAATAGCACCATAGCGGGAGGATTCATGATTGACAAGGGTACAAATGACATGGCTTTCGGGTGAGTCAAATATGGGATATCGTAGCTCTTCCACCAGGAATTCATATCTGGACTCATGTTCCTCTAACTGAAGAAGTGAAGCAAGGGTGGCCATAGCATCAGCTGCTTTGTTCTCAGCCCTAGGGATTTGCTGAAAGGTGACAAAAGTAAAATACCGCCTTAATGAATCAACCATTTTTTTGTAAGGTACCAACTTGTCATCTTTTGTTTGGTATTGTCTATCGAATTTGGCTGATGATCGTACCGAGAATCCCTATAGATATGGGGAAGTTCCGCGGATATTCCATTCTATGGCCATTTTCTAGTCCATTTGTCAAAGTCTTCATACTCACCTATGTTGTTTGTGCATGGAAAGAGTAACTTGTAAGATTTAGGAATAGTATACCCATGAGGAGAAACAAAAAACACACCAGCTCCAGAACCATTTTGCATGCAGGAACCATCAAAGAATAGTTTCCAGGATCTTTTAGTCATGTACATAAGATGCTCATCTGGAAAGTTGACTTGAATGGGCATATTATCTTGAATAGGGAAATTAGCCAGTTGATCTGCAATAGCTTGGCCTTTGATTGCTTTGCGTTCAATATACTCTATGTCAAATTCATAAAGAATCATCATCCATTTAGCAAGTCTACCCGTGAGAGCAGCTTTACCGAGCAAGTATTTGAGAGGATCAATTTTTTCTATGAGGTGTATGGTGTGCGTGAGCATATAGTGTTGCAATTTTTGAGAAGCAAACACTACTGCAAGGCAAGCTTTTTCAATAATAGTATAATTAACCTCATAAGAAACAAGAGTGCGACTAATATAATATATGGCCCTTTCTTTCCCTTGTTCATCTAATTGAGCCAACACTGCCCCCAGTGAAGATTCAGTAGCTGAGACATATAAAATGAGAGGTTTTCCTGGAATGGGAGGCATTAAAATGGGAGAATTTTCCAAGTATTCTTTAATTTGATCCATTCTCTTTTGGCAATCCTCATTCCAGACACATTGAACACCTTTATGCAATTTTTTGTTGAAAGGTTGTGCTCTATCTGCCAATTGTGAAATAAAACTCCTTATGGATTGAAGGCACCCTCGAAGACTCCTTATTTGGCTAACATTTTTGGGAGGTGGCATGTTTATAATGGCTTGAACCTTTTCAGGGTCCACTTCTATTCCTTTAGCTGAAATGATGAATCCCAATAATTTGCCAGAAGTAACACTAAATGCACACTTTTTTGGGTTTAATCTTAGTTGAAATTGTTCCATGCGATCTAGAATCACTTCTATATTAGCCAAATGTGTTCCTCTTCTCTTAGACTTAGCCAAGGTGTCATCCACATAATCTTCCATATTCTTATGCATCATGTCATGGAAGATGGTTGTCATAGCTCTTTAGTAAGTAGCTCCTGCATTTTTCAATCCAAAGGGCATGACATTCCAACAATAAGTACCCTAGGCACATGTGAATATAGTCTTTTCTTGATCCTCAGGAGCTATCTTGATCTGATTATACCCAGAAAAACCATCCATCAAAGAATAGATCTCATATCCCGCTGTCATGTCCACTATCATGTCTATGTTAGGAAGTGGAAAATCATCCTTTGGGCATGCTCTGTTAAGATCTCTAAATTCTCTGCAGATTCGAATGGTTTTATCATGTTTAGAAATAGGTACAATGTTGGAAATCTAGTCAACATAGTCTATGGCTCTAATGAATCCTGCACCAAGGAGCTTTTCTAATTCAGCTTTCACTAAAAGAGCTATATGAGGGTGCATTTTTCTCAACTTCTGTTTGACTGGTTTCACACCTGGAGCTATGGACAAATGATGCATAATGAGATTAGTGTCCAACCCTGGCATGTCTGAGTATGTCCATGCAAAGTTAATTTCCTTCTTTTGGAGGAACTCAGTATAGGCTTTCTTTTCTTCAGGTGATAAAGATTTAGCCAAGTGTACAATTTTTGGAACTTCCTCTGTGCCCAAATTAACAGCTTCTGTAGGTTCAACCAATACTGATGATCTATCCTAGAAATAGCTTGGGATACTATCAAGTACCTCATCTGTAGGTGCCTCTGGGAGGTTTTCACCTTTGGATACATCTTTTATTTTTATTTTTTTTGGTTCTGACACCGCCACACAAGGGTTTCTAATTTAACTCTTTTATTCTTTTTCTTTCTTTTTATCTTGTGACTAAGGCAATTTGATGTCGTTCACATAATCGTACGGGTTCACTAGTTGGAAGAGACTGTGTTCAATGGCATTTAGATAAAGGTGTGATCTCATAGTCATTGTGAAATGTCAAGAGTTGAGGCTCTTGGTACCGTTGAGACCAATCAATAAGGTTGGGGTGAACAAGGGGTAGGTTGATGACCGGTTCAAGATTAAGGATATAGGTGGTGTCATCTCTGGTGACTGTAGAATTGGAATCTGTCAAGTTTTCCTCTAAAGTGTCTAAATCAGAATTTATCCTAGCAAGCGAAGAATCGTCTACTAATGTGACATGTGGGTTCCAATCTTCTAATCTAACATATGACTCGTCAGTTACATCAGGTTGAGAACTATAAGCGTGGACAACATCCATATCCAAGTCAACTATTGCATTTGAGAGTGAATCCCATTCAAACTCATGAGAGTCTATTTCTGAATTATTGTTGGAGCCTCGTGATGTAGAAGCCTCAAGATTTGGAAGAGGCTCCTCTCCTCTAGCAATTTGCAATCACAAAATTATCTAAATTATCACCATCCGTTGCAGCTGGGATGGAGACACTATCCATAGTCAATCTTGCATTCATATAGTCACTATCTATTGCAAATGAGATAGGAGGACTATCAATTATTAAATCTCTTGAATGTTCCCAAAGGAGATTTGTTGAAGGTACCCAATCATCTGTTATGTCTTGTTGATTGGTCAAATCTGGTACATATTCTGTGTCATCTTTACTATCCCGCCTATCAGAAATGGGGACAGTGCATTTATTGTTGTTCATAAAGCCTAGGCCAACCGGGTTTCTAGACTTTAATGCAAAAGATCATGATTGAGTGGTTCGGCTCTAGCATCTAACCTCAAGGTGGACTAAGAGGGCTATATCCCGATAACCCATCTTCTTGACAGCATATCCTTCCCATAGGACTTTAGGAGAGGGGAGAAATTTTCATTGTGCTGGTATTTCTCCTCTTTGTATATCCAATCTCGAATAGCTACTTCCTCTTTTTCATCTTGTATTGGTACCGAGGATTCAACAAACTTGTCAAATAGTGTCATTGCTGAAGATGATGGTTTCATCTCCTGTGAAGGCTTTCCATATGTCCTAGGGGAAATAGGCATCTTTGCAAAAGAGTCAAGTTGATACCCCCCATGCCAAGGTCTACTGACTTAAATTTGTTTTGATAGTCTGCTAAAGTTGTTTCATAATCCTCTGCTACTCGGTTAAGAGGGACATGAACATTAGCTGAGATTAAGTTAATTGATAAGGTGTTATCCCCTAGTATGCAAATTTATGTTCCATTGTAGGGGAAATTAACACACTGGTGGTAGGTAGACGGCACTGCCTGCATATCATGAATCCATGGTCTACCCAGTAAAATGTTGTATGCAAGGGGTCTAGTATCAACAATTTGAAACAAGATATCTTTTTCAACTGGGCCAATCCTGATAGGAAGGATAGCCAACCCCTTAGAACTTCGTTATGCCTCATCATAGGCCTTTATGGTGATATTCTTTCTATTGTCGATCACTTGCTCTGAATAGCCCAAAGTTTTTAACAAATTCAAAGTACAGATATTTAACCCAACACCCCCATCAATCAACACGCGCCTGACACGAGTTTTATGAATCATGACTTCAATGTGAAGGGCAAGATTGTGTGGATGGCTTGGGGATTTGTCATCATCTTCAGAGAAAGAGAGGTAATGTGGGCTAGTAATGTGATTCACCATGCCTTGGAATTGGTCTATATCAATGTTGTTGGGGACATTTTTTGTGCGCAAAGTGTCCTCAAGGATCTACTTATGTCTAGGGGACAACTCTAGAAGCTCTAAGATTGAGATCTATGCTGGAGTTTTCTGTAACTGATCTACAAGATTGTAGTTTGGTTTGAGAGCAGTGGCGGACTTTATAGTGACATTCTTGGATGCCACTTGCTTGGATTTGTTGGATGGACCTGAACTAGGCCCTCTGAGAATAATAGGGGCTTGACTCCTAGTAATAGCATTAAGGGCTTGGGAAGATAACCTAGAATGAGGACCTCTCAGCACCACAACAGGTTGGTTGTCAAAAATAAGGGGAGAGTCATAACCATGTGGGTCCTTACTCCTTATCATATTAACACTTGGCTCCACAACTTCAAACATGTTTATCACATTTTCTGCCGCTGTATAGGTGTAGTTGATTACAGCTTTTCCATTTTGTGATTTAGAGGTTTCCCCCTTGTCATAATTAGGCAAAGGTTCCTTAAAAGCCTTATGATCAGCATTGGTATTTAGGCCATCAACTTGAAGCTTTCCACTTTCTATAAAATCTTGGATGATATGTTTTAATCTCCAACAGTTTTCAACAGTATGGCCAGGGCCATTATGAAATTTATAGAATGCCTTGTCATCCCACCAATGTGGCTTAGGATCTGGAATGTGAAATTTTGCAGGATCCTGAGGATGTGCCAAGTTGTTAGCAATGAGAGTTTTGAGAATATCCTCATATGAGTCACCCAATTTGGTAAATTGCTGCTTCTGGTTTTTGGGCCTCTCCTGATATCTTGGTTTACTTTCTTGTTGTGGAGGTGCATTAAGCTTCATTGCTTGCACAACCTTAGTCAAATTAAGAACACTTTGATCTCTTGATTGGGAAGAATCCACAACTCCATCATTGACAACTTGTTTGTTTTTGTTCCAATTGTTGTTCTTCCCTTTATCCTTATTGTTGTGTTGACCATTGTTGGTATTATTGTTATGTCTGGTCAAAATGCCTTGTTCTTTTAGAACATCCTCAATGCGGCATGCAGTTTCAATCATGGTATCAAAGGAAGTGAAGACTATCTTTTTGATCTCATATCTCATTTCAGGCACCAAATTACTAACAAGTATGTCAATCTTTTCATCCTCATGGATCATCCTAGGATACCGAGAGCATTGTCTCCTCCACCTTTGCAAGAAGGTAACAAAGGGTTCCCCCTAATTTTGTTTCAAGTTGCATAGGTCCAACATAGTAACAGATCTTGACAGATTATATGCGAAGTGTTGAATGAATCTATGAACAAGTTCTCTAAAAGTCTTGATAGGAGGAGTGATATTGGTAAACCATTCCATTGCTTGTCCTTTAAGACTCCTAGGGAACAACCTCATCAAATAGGAGTCATCCTGATGGAATTCAAAGCTCATAGTATAGAACTGACGCACATGGTCGTGTGGATCACCACTGCCATCATATTTATCGTATTGTGGGAATTCCACCCTCTTTGGAAAATCTTTCATACTCACACTCTTGTCGAATGGATTAGGACAAATTGAGTCTAGTGAGAATGAGCTCTTAGGTTGCATCATTTTCTCCATCATTTGCTTCATTTGGCGGATTTCTTCCTCTTGAGAGGGATTTTGCTTTTGTATTTTGTTGTCCACATCAAAATTATAAGGGACTCTGGCACCCTTGTTGATTAGACTTTCCAAGAACTTATCTTTGTTTTGTTCCAAATACCTCTCCACATACTGTTGGAAGATAGGCTCTTGTTGTATTCACATGAAGTCTTGAGTATCAAAGTCATAATGTGAGCTACCACCTCCATGTTGGGAACTAGGATGTACATGTTGGGAGTGTGGTCTTGAATTTCTGGGAGGAGTTTGCCTCCTATAGTGAGCATACTGAGAGGCCCTTCTTCCTCTAGGACTAGGAGATCTAGAAGGGGTCCTTGACCACCTTCTACTTCTTGGTGTTCTGGAAGGGGTGGAGGGAGGAGAATTATGTCCACTGTTAGCACCCCTTGTATTGTATTGTTTGTTTAATTGGTGGGCTAACTACCTATCTTGCTCCTCTTGAGCAAGTTTCCTTTGTACTTCCAATAAAGCTTGGCTCTCTTCCTCAAGTTGTCTAAACTTTTCTTGCTTTGCAGCTTGTTCATCTAGAAAGGATTTCTTTTTGCGTTCAATTCTTTTGAGCCTATCACTTGTGAACCTTGAGGTATGTTGAAGTGGTGAGCTTGGTCTAGACTATTTGAACAAGTCATTGGTATACGTTGTATTGACATGAGCATCACGAGGTTCATTGTCTTGGTCTTCGTGTTGTGACCATTGTTCTTGGTGAGCTCGTCTCTTATACCTTTCATCCCGTTGATGGGCATCCAAATATCTTGCATTAATGAGGGGTGAACCAGGTTGATCATCATGAGAAGAATTTCCAAATATCATGTTGTTTCTATGTTGTTCATAGATATCATCAAGATTTTGATCCATGGCTTCCCTCTCCCACGAGTGACAGTATAACTCATATCCATACCTGAGTGGGAAGGTGCTGAGGGGGTACTCAAGTCACTAAAATGGCTCTTTGGGTCAAAATAGGTTTCAGACTGACTCCTAGGTGACTGGTCAAATATTGGTTCCTTTTCCTTTCTCTTTTGACGAGTCTGAACTAGGGGTAGTTGGTTAAAGACTATCTGAGGTCGCTTTCCTTGGCTCACTTGATATCTTGTTGTGACTGACATGAAAGGGAGAGTTCAGGTAAACAGACAATTCTAAGAAACGTCAATACCAGACTAGGATAGTAAAAGTTTTCTCTTGTCCGAGAGAGATGATGAAATAGAACTGTTGCAAATAGGTGCAAACCAACACTGCCATAGAGGTGCTCAATTCTTGGGTGAACACCCTAGCACATATGGATCAGGAGGATGACTTACACAAAGTGTACTAAGTTTGAATTGTATGAAAATGGGTGGACAAGGAGACTACTAGCACTCTCCAAGTGTGTTATCAAAGAGTCTAAAAATTTATCTATTTGACAGGAACAATTCCTAAGTTGCCAATCTCAAGCAAAATCACTTATGAGATCAAGGATCACTAATTCAAAAGGTCAAGGACACATGAACCCTAAATACAGAACAGGTCTCTAAAACTGGGACAAGTCACCTAATTGAAGAACTCAGTATTTCAGTTTGTTGTTTGTTTTCAAAGATCGAGCAAGTATATCAACAGATTTTGATCAAGCACATAGGTTTCAATCAGAAAAGTTGTGATACAAAAAGTAGTCGATAACAGATCTATCAAGGACAAAGCAACTTGATAGTATCGGGGGAGTCATGTTTGAATATGTTTGGACAATGTTTAAGACTCAAAAACAAACACATAACTATCCCTACCAAAGAAAATGGTGAGAATCCAAAACCTTTGCCCCATTGCTTATGTGCATACGTGCACCTCACACAGCCGTGTCACCCCCTAGAGGGCGCCCGTGTTTTTGGTGTTTCCAAGGACTCAACAGTGTACATTCAAAGGTTATCCTTGTAGTAGGGGCTAGTGTCACAACCACCTCCAAACGTCCAGGTGTATGCCTATGATGGGAATCTGTGTATGATCAACATATGGAGAGATTCTTCCCCCTCCTTGCGCAAAGATTATGACTCCTTTCAGAGGTGAACCAAGTAGGCAACTAACTAAGAGGTTTTTACTTGGCTTCCGTTCACAATAACCTTTGGTGCCTCTGATACAGAGCTCGGGCCTCGCAGCCACACCAACACCTGAAAATCACACACCTCTGCAAGCAGGGCTCGGAGCAGCGCCGCTTAGTGCAATAAACAGAGCTTTTCCATGATGATCGTCCAAGTCATGGAAAAGAAGTTACTATGGTCTTGGAGTCTTTAGACTCAACAAGACGTTCTTTATTATAGTGAGGTGGAATCACCGGCGATAGGTGTGTACTCACTTGGGTCGTTCCCGGAGGTTCAACTTCCGGCAGGCCCTCTAAAGGTGACACTGACATGGCTCTGATTTGGGTTTCTCGATTTTCTCGATTCTCCCAAAAGGGAGAAGAGCATACTTTCTAGCCCGGCTCTTTACCCAAACACGCTAAACAACCTTAATCCCGAAGCTATTTTCACTTCACCAAATCCACATGCTTTTGGTTTCGATTCTCTCAATGAGAGAAGAGCATAATCCCTTGACGAGTGAACGTGCTAAAGATTCACTACCTTGCTCCGCTCCCTAAGAGTTCGTCATATTAGTAAGATCATCAGGAGCCTGGATTTGTCCATGGTCATCACCTCCATGTAACAAAGAGTCAAATTCCCTACTCACTATTGAAACTCCTAAGAATTTTAACGAAGCCCTAATTAGACTATGTGAATTGAAAAGCAGGAAAACAAACACAATATTTTTTTAAATAAGATCTTTGACAAGCGTAAGTGTTTGTTTTCAAGTCTTTGTCACGCGTTCTGCAATCAAACCGTTAGTGTGTTTCAAGTTCTTTGACTAGTGTCCTGCAGAAACTGTTATGCTGTGAAAAAAAAATTCAGAGGAACCAAAAGAACAAAAGTTGGAATCTATCAAAAAAAAAAAAGAGATTAATTAAAAATCTAATTTAATCCAATCAAAATTTAATCTAAAAAGAATTAGTTAACAAAACTAAAATTAAACTAAATTAATCTAATACTAAACTAAAAATTTAAAACAAAACTAATCTAAATTAATAAAATTAAAAATCTAATCTAAATTTAAAAAAAAAATTCCTCTTGGATCTAAAAAAAAAACTCCTGATTGCACGTTTCCCAAGAAAATAACTCAAAAGATAAAGGCTGAGTTCTGACAAATAAATCAGATACCTGGTAATTTTTTTGCAAAAAATAGGTCTGATATCTGAGAAGAGGGCAGAACCAGCTTTCCAACGCCTATTTGTTTTCGAAAAACAGAGCCAGGATGCAAAAGTTACGCCTTCCGGAGTGAAAACAACAACTTCTGGCTTTGACAGGCGAAAAAGGTATCAAAATGGAAAAATCAGAAAAAAAATACCAGTACCACTGGAACGGCGTCGGAAGCAGCTTTCCGACGATATCTTGTTTTCGAAAAACAGAGACCATATGCTCAAGATATGACCATTTTACTAAATATGCTCATTTAGGCTTTAAACCAAAATTTTTATTAATTTAAAGATGAAAAAAATTAATAAAATATTTAGCTGAACCTTCATGCACGAAAATCGAGGTAGCTCAGAAATCAAAATGGTACAGAAATCGATGTGTCCGTACGGATCTGTACGGCAATTGTTTTGAAATTTTGAAAACACTAAAAAATTAATTTTCAGCAAACCCTATCATATTTTATATGAAAATAGGGGTTTTTGGGCCTTCTGAGCACATCTATGGAGTCTGTTTTGCACTAGCATGCACTGTTTGAGAGATCAAAGTCGAAATTTCTTAAAAATTGATGAAAAACCACGGTGGGTGCCAAAATGTATAACTGAAAATATGTTATACTTCTATGAATCCTTGCATGCAAGGATACTCAATAATGAGTCCTTACAAATCAATTCACAGCTCTCTATCCGAGAAAAGCAGGGATTGATATTGTGGCCCTTAGATTGACCCAGTTACCCCTGCAAATACAGTCTCAGAAGGAGAGATTCAAAGAGGAGAATCAAGAATGCCAATCTCCATGAATCATGTTCTTGCAATGCAACAATGGAAACTAATCTAAATGACTGTAAAATGCAATAAACAAAACTAATTTATTGAAATGAAAATTGATCTATATGCAATGCCATAAATGAATTACTTTGCAAATTAATCTACTATGAAGATTAAGCTAAAATGTAATATTAAACTATATGCTCTAAAATTAATATGCTTATAAAATCAAACTAATGTGTAATCTCAAATGATAAAATTCAAGAAAATTTGTAGCATAAGTCTGATGTAAAAATTTGTGATCCTTGAAATGAGAATGAGTGGGCTCATTTTATAGGCAAAAGTGGAATCGAAGACAAATTCAGAAGCAATGTGGGATAAATAGAAAAATAGAAACAAATCTTGATTGGAATTTCTTTTTTAGTTTATTTCCTTTAACGATTTGTTTCCTTTTTCATCAATGGATATTCTTGAGAGATATTTCATTTATATTTTATTTTATTTAAGATGATAATATCTTCTTTAATAAAATAAAATAAGATTATGTAATTTAGAAATGAATATTAATAAAATAAAATAAAAATTATTTAATTAAAAAATAGATTTAATTAAATAGCATCATTTTATTTAAGTAATATTAACTAATTAAATAACATTATTTTATTTATTAAAAGGATTTATTTCTTTTGGATTAAATAAAATACCAAACCTTAGGGAAAATTGAAACATTTAAAATAGTTATGAATTGATTAAGAAATTTGATTTGAAAATGCGACAATCATTGATTTAGAAAGTTGATGTTGACAAATTAAATAAATGGGGCCCAAAGTCTAGGTGACCATTTTAGGTTGCATACACATGCAGCTCAATCAATATCTCATTCAGACAAATAAAAAATTGTAAGATTTAATATTCAATACCATAGAACACAGAAAATACGATAAAATGTGTTCATTGAGGTCATCACAGAACTCACCGTGTTTGGAGAAGCAAGTTGTTTTCCACTCAACATACTAGCTGCTGATCTTTTTACAAACCCATTCTCATCAGTTTGCTTGTGCATACACAATCAATAAAATTCCACAGAAGTATGGTAAGTAACAATCAATAAAATTCCACAGAATAAGTACATTAACCAAAGAAACTAAATTTAACACTGGAAAAATGATTGAAAACTATAAGGCTTCTCAAAATCAGTCTTCTTTTAGGCTATTAATATGGCCCTCTAGTTAAAACTATTAGAGGCTGCTATGGCCCTACAGGCTTATTTAGTATAGCAGTTATAATCAGGGTCAATTAAAGACCAAGCTAAGTGGTTTGTGACCTCTTGTTGATTAGAATGATGTCTATTATCAGCACATTAAAAATAAGCCAGGTCTTCACCAATTATGCAATCATCATTAGCAGCACATCAATTACCCATCAATTATGTAGTCATGCAATCATGCAGTTAGTTGTGCAATCATAGTTAAAAATTAGTCAATTACTCATCAGTTATGGTGTCATGCAATCAGTTATTGTCATTTCCCCTTTTCCAAATTAGAACCATGGAGAGACCTCTAGCATATCATCATTTCTCATAGGCTAAAGGATAAATCAAGGGAAATGAATGATAATATTATTTTAAGTTGGACCGAGTAATATAATATTTATGGGGCAACTTAATAATATTTGATCTATAACATATGCAAATGTACAAACTACCAAAAACTTTAAATTTTACAAACTTAATTTAATTGAGGAAATCAACCATTTCTTCATCTAATACAACTCCATATGCATCTGCATAATTTTCAAAAGGAAACCTACCAAAATAAAAACTATTTACTACTCTGATTGAGTAGAGAATTATAATTTTTTATCAATGTTTAGGTAACCATTGGCCTGATGATAAATGTGATCACAAGATCAAATGAGAAAGCATTTTTGAGATAATTTTTTCTTCCAAAAGGTCTAGAGCATCCATAATATAGAAATGATGTCTTTCTATATTATATTCCCAAGTATCCCTTTTTAGTTTTTTAATCATTTTGATCCATCTATTAGCATACCTATTGGTTAATAGAATAACTAGAATCTCACTTGGAAAATAAGTGGATCTGTGGGATCTATTGTGATGACTATAATAATTTTGAGATCTCTAGTTAAAGCATCAGCAAGGGAGTTCTTTTCCCATTTAACCCATTGTATATCAAAGTTATAACTCTAGAACTCAAAATACCATCCAACAATTCTCCCTTGGGCTAAATCTATGTGTTTTTTTTTTCCTTAACAAATTTCTTGTTGGCTAACTATTTGTTTTGTTTGCAAAATGTTTGGGCTTGAGGAATATTTTAAGATTTTCAATTCCTCTTTTAACAACCAAAATCTCCTTCTTATATATGTGTTCTTTTTAATTTTTGAAAATGTATGAAACTTGTATCCACAAATTTCACTTTTTCCATCTAGAAATTCTTGGCTCAACATTACTGACCATGTATCAATTGAAGCATCTATGTTGAGGACTAAAGAAATACCCCACTTGTGGCATTTGGAACTAGGCATTCAAACACTTAAACATGTTTGAAGTGATGTGAATGCATGTGAGGAGTACTAAATGCAGGTAAAAGGTTTGTAAGTAGTTAAATGGAGTGCTTATTGATTATGAATTACTCGTGCCTTTACCATCAAGAAAACTTAGGATGTATTAGAGGTTCCCAAATTCTCATTTAATTGTCCATGTCACTTGTCCTTCGCTTGATGAAATACCTAAATTTAAAGTTTTTGGTAGTTTGTACATTTCCATGTGTAAAACTTGGAGTAAAACTGTACAGATACTTAATGGTTTCAAAAATCTTTATCACAGGATTTTCTAAAAAATTTGTACTATTACACTAAACACTTTTGTAGAGAGTAGTTGCATGAAGGAAATCGATAATTAACAACAATCAATCAATAGCAATAATTTAGTTTCACTCTGTTTAAGTTTTCATATATTTTTGTTAATTTATGTTATGTAATTTACAAGTTGAACCATCTTTTGTTAATATATTGTGCAAAAGAGTAATTAAGGGAGAACAATTTTAATGTTCACGCAAAATAGCATTGAGATGGAAAATGATAGCTACGGAGAATAACTTTTATCATAGCAGTTTGTGGCTACACATTTCCCGCTAATTTATATAAATAAAGTATTCCCCATTAATATTGTTTTAGTAAAACCATAGATAAGTCATCTAGTTCTGGCACAAAGAAATCAATTACTGATCACTCTATAGTCAGTATGACTTCTAAGAGTAAATTTAAACCAGACCAAGTAATCCAACTAATTTGCTACAAGACATGATAATTTATGACCTTCTCAAGCTGTTGGCTTTTCCCTCAACTTGCTTAAACAAACCAGAATTCAATAGTAATACATAAGGTTGTTTACTATAAAATTATCAACAAATCTTGTGGTTGTAACTAGCAACCAATTTACATGTTTTACTCTATAACAGTTGAAATTTTTTATTAAGATCAAGAAAACGAGAAATATTCTATACACATAATATCATTTAAGATTGTAAAAACTGTCAATATGGTAGCTGCACATCAAATAAGGGGGATATACAAAGTGCCTAATTTCAAAGGTCATGGAATAGTATCAAGAGGGAAACTTTTAGTTACAGAGACCAAAATTTAGCACAGCAGTTAGGCTACATTATTTTCATAAGTTTATATAATAGAATATTCCTCACTGACATCATTTATCTAAATAGTAAATAACTCATTTGTTCCTGACCCAATGAAATAGATTATTGATAACTCCATTTTTAGGAAGTATATTAAATCATAGTTGTGATGGTTACACATTTAAAATACTAAACCTGTTACCTATGTTTTTTGGTTCTAGATTAAATATGGTTTATTCATTGTTGAATGTTGTGACAACACCTATACAATAGATATAGTGGTTGCTTCTAGTTGAGAAAAAAGGAGGGATATGGAGCTTAAAAATAAGACCGAAAGTCATTGTATAAATAGCTCTCAGTATTATAAATATCATCCATTTACCACACATTTCATTGCAAAATTTCAATACGGTATCAGAGCAACCTAGTTCTACTAAAAAAACCTGAATGTTGAGGGTATTTGAGGGCAAAAATTACTGTATCCATTGATTAGCAGTTCTATCAAATCTGTTTTACAGATTGCAATTAAGTGATAGAATATTTGACAGAGAGTGGGAGCAGAGGCATTTTGGTAACCAACATCAAGGCACAGATAGAGAGTGAAGTGACATGAGTGTCTCATTCACAGAGCAGTGCAATAAAGTTGCAGCAGCATATTAAGTAAGCAGTAGCAAAAAAAAATAAAAATCCCAAGGAGCAAGCCATAAGGCAACAATTTTGATTGTGTAGGCACTCCAAATGCATGGATTTCTAAAAAATGAGCAAAGGGCAAGCTATGGAAGGTGATTTCTAGTGTATAGAAATAGAGGAGACTGGAGGACCATGGGAGGTTGAAGGATAACTTCCAAACTTGAGTTCATTGTTAGCCCAAAGATTAAAGTAATTGATTGGGTAAAATTTGGTTCAAAAAAAGGTTTTCAGTAAGGCCCAGAACAACTGAAGTATATCATATATGTCAAGCAATGACCCATACCACACTTATTTTGAATAGTTGAGTTTGTCCCCATTCACAGGATGCAGTAAAGATCAATAAGGCCAAGTCCAGGTAATCATTTGCGACTAGCTGTGTGTGTTACTAGTACAAAGGTATTGCAGATAATTGTGTGTATCAACCCTATTTGCAACTTAAAGACATTAGATTTCCACAGTCCATATTGATAACAGTGTGCTTTTTTTAGATTTAATTGTGTAATCCAGAAAAGTCACTATTATTTTACAAAATGACACAGATTTCAAAAAAGACTAATTATTTTAGTTGCAAAAGCTCATTTGTAAGAGAACTGAGATTTGGCAATAAGCCATGTCTCCACCAGTCTTTTCCATGGACATCATTTAATTTGAGCCTTTAGCAACTCCTTTGCAAAAATGGTATTATTCATTTGAAAGAGAGGAGATGACATAGTAAAGGAGCTTTTATTCAAAAGAGCTACATGCAATAATTGACTATTAAAAAAAGTCCTCATTCGAAGTGAGTCGGATGTTACTCAAATATAGGAAGAAATAATGATAACGATGAAGCCAAACTTTTAATCCTGAATCCTAACCACATATAAAACTAATGCCACGAAGCAAGGTTTTGTGGATGAAACTATGAAGATGTTTTTTAATCAATGTTCATACTACAATCTATCATCAAGATGTTATTTTTGTATCCTGATAATAGATCATAGACTGGGATCCTAAATATTGTTACAAGTCTTCTACACATTTTTTTTCTAGAAAGGTTTACTTATCATCTAATGGACTATGGAAATCTTAATCTTAGGTTTGCTATAGGATCCCAGCAGTGTAGAACTACAATTGCAATCTAAAATCCCCCAAGTAGCACACGATACACCTGAAAGGCATTTTGACATGATTGGTCCAATGAAGTACAAGAGAATAAACCTAATAAAAGGTATTTCAATAGTATTTGTTCAATGAAGTTGATGTATGTGTCTTTAAAATACTCTTTTCTCGACAAGATAAAACATCTTGTAGTATACACAGTGGTCGGACCATTGGACAATTCTATTCGCAGAGCTGAAGTGATCCCTCCTGTAATTAGTATAGCCCTCAAAACACCATCTTCCTCCCTTACAAGAATTTATGCTTCCACTTCATCTTGTGGCTAATATATGCCGGATTAATAGATCACCTTTGAATCATTGAATATAAGTAAAGGAATGAATGCCCTTTTGCATTTGGAAGAGGTGCCCTGTTTCTACAATGTTAGTTTCCACTATCTCTCAAATTCTTCCTTTGTACAACTTTGGGAAATCATTTTCCACTATCAGTTTACAGTTATTTACAAAGTGCATTCTTGATACTGTGCTACAAGCTGCTTAGGTTATCTTGCAGCACAGTATCAAGAATGGCATCTTTTGTGAACTCATGATGCAATTGGGTCCCCTTATATGTATTGTTTGCAACAAATTCTAGTGTGTTGTTTAACATTAAGGCCCTTTCCAGGTACAAGGCTATCTCATTATCTCAGTTTTATATTTTAGAGGCAGATAACCTAAGCAGCTTGTAGCACAGTATCAAGAATCACATGTTTTTGGCACTGCCTCATGCTGAAGACACTAGTGCATATGGGTAAGCAGGGGTAGCTAGAATTACATCTGTGCACTTATCACAAAACTGTTTCAAGGAAAATTGACTCTCAATCATCCACCTTTACAAATCCAAACCTTTTTGTAACAGATTTTGATTATAACTTCTCTTTCCTGTAATTGTGTGTGTAGTTATTTTAGAACTTGAGGAAGGACATGTTTCTCAACTCGTCTTTGGTTCACCATAGGTGTAATATTCATAGATGAATCAGCTAGGATCATCATCCTTGGTCTTTGATCTTGAGAATTCTCATTCTTATTCTTCTGTTTCTTTGTATACATATGTGGTAACCTGTTCCTGGTCAATAGAAGAGCACTTTTATGTTGTCTCAGCATTTCATGGGCATACAATGGTTTGAACTTTGGTTCCTTTTATTCTATGGCATGTTTGTTATAATACAACTATTATTAGCTAATAACTTATCATGTTGTCCTTATTGTCACCCATCCCAAGCCCTGTGGTGTAGGTCATCGGTGTTAGAGCATATCTTTGGCTCAAGACTTCCTACACCAATTTATGCTTATGGCATCTGAGCAAGTCTTGGTAATGTCTCTCAATGTTTACTCACAATAGCAGAAGGAAGGAGTACAACTTGGTTCCATATCAGTGAGCCAAACTATCTGCATGAGTGTTGTCGCAGGGGTGAGATGGTTGACTCTTAGAAGATGACTCCCAATGCCTCCATGAATGTTCAACAACTCATCAAGGACACTCTAGAGGAGCAACATGATGTTCTTCTTGGCATCTTTTGTGAACTCATGATGCAATTGGGTCCCCTTATACATATTGTTTGCAACAAATTCTAGCGTGTTGTTTAACATTAAGGCCCTTTCTAGGTACAAGGCTATCTCATTATCTCATTATCTCGGTTTTATATTTTAGTGTGCTGCTTAGGTTAGTATATTTTGTGTACTCTGTATGCATCATAATGCATGTTCAAATGGTCATAAAATGGGTTGTTTTCCTTTGCACGACTGCATTAAGCAACTTATGGTCCATAAGAATCTAGATCATAACATATGAAAGGGAACTATATACTATGCAATATTTCAATTATTTATTTGATAAATGCTATATCGAAAACAATTGTTACATCCATGTATGTGTTGGTTTTGGCAGGCTTTAACAAGGCTCACCAAACTTTATGAGGATAGAGTTGAAGCATATGACAATTTTGATGTAAAAGTGTCTCTTCAAAGTATGTTTCTGTATCTCTTATAGTTCATTTTGAACATGAGTTCAAGATGATAATGGACATTAATCACATTCTTGAGTTCCATATTGTTTTATATCTCTATTCCCTCTTATGTCTTTCTTTTTTTTATTTAATTATTTTGGTTTTGCATAGAACATGATTTCATTAATTTAAAGAGAATAATAAAAATAAGCCATTGTTGTCTCCAGAAATTGCATTAGAACATGGTCACAAATATGTCTCTCCTCTCACTCCAACAATTATTGCAATTGAGATATGCATTCTTAGACATTCTTAGATGTCTCTAACATGTAGGAAAATCAAAATGTAAAGCACAAAATTTTTGGCTGTAATTTCTATTTTCAAGTGCTGGAGATGTGATAGGTTGCCAATGGAATTAGGAAGGTTATTTAAACCTCTATAGTCTTCTATGTTCAAGTGCTGCAGCTGTGACAGGTTGCCAATAGAATCAGGGGGGTTATTTTAACTTTTACACATTTATATGTTCAAGTGCTACAACTTTAAGTGCATGTTTCCCTAAAACTGTTTTGCCTAAAGGTTTTTCCCTATCATTTATAAGCAGCCAAGGAAAATACCAAAACCAAAAAACAATATTTTAGATGCTTAAAATGCACTCATTTCACATACCAAACATTTTAGATTTAAAAGCAATCATAAATGAATCTAATATACAATCCTGGTTGTGATCTCTGCTCAAACCCAAAGCAGCCAAAATTAAGAATTAATCTAAAGGTTTCATAGCACTCACCTCAATATCATGCACATACTCCTTGAATTCAGCATAATCACTGTCAACATTGTCCTGAAGTTGTGTAGCTTTGCTAAGAGCTCTATTGATAGGGTCTTTTCCTTTTCGTTCTGCTTTCATATAATTGTTCTGCAACTATAAAAACATATAGAGTAATACAATTATGAAGAGTTAAAAAAATAAAAAACAACAATAGAGAAAGAGTATGTAAAAAAATGATATAGTTGAGAATAAAAATATTGAGGAATAGCCTCTTACTTGATCTGAATCTATGGAATTATGGTCATTCCATGCAAAAACTATAGGCTTAATAGAGGCAGCCAACTGTGAAACTTTCTCGGTGAGACCATGTAAGCAACTCATTAAATGTTGGTACTCTTCATTTGAGTTGACATGATTTGGAGAGGCTCTTACTGGGCATTCAACAAATGGCTGTGAAATCTCTATTGATGAATTAGATTTCCAATTCATACTAATCTTAGATTTAGTATGATCTAGTGTTTCCATATAATTAACAATATCTTCTACTCTTGCTTCTCTATTATTGTTTTCCACCTAAAAAAACAATGTCAATTTCTACATATAGTCAGTTCAATAAAAAATTGAATTAAATAACACGATGTAAATAGAAACAAAAATCCATACACTTACTCCAAATTTGTCAATTTTGGCCTACAACCCACCTCGGCCAAATGTATACTTAGCCCTCACATTATCTCTTGCTCTCTTTCCTCTATTACTCTTTGTCAAATATTCTTTAGAACGCATACTTTCTTTCAATGCCTCCACTGTTTGGGAGATAGAGTGGAGTCTAACCTCTTGTTTCCCTCCACGATTATTTTTCTACAATTGTATCTAAAATTGTTCATCAGAAGTCTCATGTTGTGCTTGTAATATTTTCTGGAGATTTGTCCACCAATAGTGTCAAAGGCATTTTCCATTTTTTATATAACATATTTGACATTTCGTGGATCTTGCTGTGCAAAATTTGATTTGCAAATATCCAAATGGGCCCTACATCTTACCCAACTCTGAGGCCCACCTTGCAGCATTTTTCCCAATGGGTTCACCATCTCTTGATACCTCAACCATGAATGGCTTCTTCCCTTCTAATATTCTTTCTTTTGCATTCCTCTCTGTAGATCTGTATAAATCTTGACTCAATCTTTGTCTTTTAACAAAAGCAAAAAAATATTCTATTGAACCACTACCAATATTTCTAGCTGATCCACTAATTCCATCAAAAGTTGTAGATGCAACAGGTGCACTTTGAGGCACATCAGATGCAAGCAGACTCTCTTTGTGACTTTCATTAACCGAAACTTCATGCTCCCTGGCCATATCAGGTGTGGAATGAGTAGGTAGATCAGTACTGGTCTCCCCATATTTCACTTCAAACACATCCTTTATGCGTTGGCTTCTACAAGCTGGCAGCATTATATCTTTACTTTCTTTTTGTTTTTTCTCTACATTTTCTCTGCACTCTTTTTCTCTCCTGTAAAATTAAAAAACATATCATATCATGTCTTATATACATAAAGCTCTTGCCTATAAAATTTCATTAAACGGTATTAAATCAATAATATACTACTTAGTGGATTTACAACTTGCCTATTTGTCAAACCAAGATGCGATAAATATTCATTATTCTTGGCCACATGTTCTTCATGAAAGCGCTCATAATCTATCACTAGAATTTCAGCATTATGATCACTTTCATCTAATTTGTGCCTTAAATTCTTTTTCCTCATTTCCTGATGTCCAAAAAAACAATAATGTATAAATTAGCAACTTGATACAAAGATAATTAACCGTAACAGAAATTGCATAAATACAAGTTTATGAGGTCTCAATTTTAATGAACAATCATTAAAAAACATAGGAAGTCTAAAGCACTACAAACAACAATAGTCATTAGATGTTGTGGGTATTTCAATCAATGGATATTAAATAATGGTTCCCTGTAGAAATTCCAGTTGCATAAAAAGCTTAGTGATCTATATAGGATCTAGGACTAATTGCTTACAGAATGCTTAACGTTAAAAGATCAATTATTACAATGCTTAACTTAAATGATTACAAATTAAATGCTCAAATGAAATAATGAACATAACAATAAATAAATGCCAAGATAATGAACTGAGAAAGAAAGAGAGAAGAAATAGAGAGACAAAACCACAATTGATAACGGAGTTCGTCCCTAAGGACTACGTCTCCGGGTCCCTCTCCAATGGAGGACCGATCCGATTAGCTCCAAAAATCAATTACAATGGCTTCAAGGCTATCTCCTTCAAGCATTCAGCAGCATGTCATTACTGTGATATGCAGAAACATCTTCAATCTCCTGAGCATTCTCTCGCTATCTCCACCTGGACTTGTTAAAATTAAAGGCCTATACCCCCTTTTTATACAAAAAACTTGCCTAATTAGGCCTAACCACTCAATTAATTACATAATCTCCCTGATCAGCTCGTATCAGGTCTGTTTTGGCTTCTGAAATCTTTTTGTTGGAGTAGTTATAGTGGGTTTTATTTGTTTTGGCCTTATTTGGCCTTTTGTTAGGAATTCGGCTTCAACAACCATTCAAAAGAAACTGAGCTCCTATTATTATCAGCGGGTCCTTCGTGGTCTAATGGTGCATAGTTGTTTTGCCCGGCGCGAGGTTGCGGGTTCCAACCTCCGCCGGCCATTTTATAACCAATACAAAACAACTTAAACAATAAAATCAACCCCCATCCATATATAGGTAACAGTGTGGTTGCGGGCGCAATGATTGCCGGCTGTTTCAGGTGGAGTGGTGGTCACGGGTTCAAAACCCGTCCATAATTTTAGCGGTCCGCTCAACAAACACGCAGGCCAAAAGACTGGACACGTGTCTCGATGCCATTCGACGACTTCCGCTGACCAGGGTGCTGACGAGGATAACCGTACTGCCGAGTCGGTGCCACCTGTCAAATCCCTATTCGATGAACTTGCTGACTCAGCCGTCCACGTGTCGTGCTCTAACTCGTCGGAGATGCTGACTAGACTGCCACGTGGGATGCTGACGGTGCCATGTCCGAGTACGGACAGACACGTGTCAGCCAATGATTGGTCCATACAGATGATTCATATGCCACGTGTCATGCTTGAATTCGACCATGTGGAATCCGTACAGTACGGACAATCTGCTGACGTCATCCTCCGTACCCTCAAGTCAACCAAACTTTGACTGCCTGTATCTTGAGCATATGACGTCGGATTTCGATGAAACGAACGTCGTCAGAATCGTCTCGACGAGCTCTTCGCGATGACGCTAGTTTCGTCAATTTCTGAGATGATTATTTTTTTCACCTTCTGGACGCCCCTGAAGCCAGTTTGACTGGAAGTTTGACTGGCCGTAACTTGCACAAACGGAGTCCTTTTCGACCCGTTCAAGTTGCGTTGGAATCAGGACGTCGTTCTCTTTCTGATGAAGCTGAAATCTAGAGTATTGGGAACACTTCAATTTTCACTAAAAAATTGTCCCCCAGATCAGGCCTCCCCACTAGAGAGCTTTAGGACCTCCGAAAGCTTGATTACTTGGAAAGTAAGTGAGGGTAAAGTTCCCTCACTTTACCAATCTCCATCCATCTTGCTTTGCTTGGATGCATCCCCTTCAGGCCCACTCTGAGGTACTCAACATCTCCTCTTCGTGAAGTTCTGACATTCCTGTCGAGAATAACATCTTCTGGCAACTCTGACATGTACTCTGGAGAAAGGTCATCAACTGATGGAACTTGAATGTCTGAGACTTCATCTAGGATCATTGGAGGCTCATACAGTTTCAAATTCTCAACATTGACAACCGAGTAAATATGCATGTATGGAGGAAGATTGAGGCGGAAGGCATTGGTACCAATCTTCTCAAGGATCTCAAAAGGACCATACCTAATAGGCTTAAGCTTTTTACCTTCACCTTGCATCCTTTCCTTGCTGATATGAAACCAAACTCTGTCTCCGACCGAAAATGATGATCGGTGCGATGCTTGTCATGGCGAACCTTGTATTTTGCTTGGCTCTGTTCCAACCGTGCTTCCACTGCTGATGAATTGCTTGGACATTCTGGATGAACTTCAAAGCTTTCTTTGCATCATGGCATCCATCTTCAACATCATCTTTCCCAAAAGCAAAATCCATCGGTGTCTTGGGCACATAACCAAAGCATGTCTCAAAGGAGACCTCTTAGTAGAAGAGTGTGCTGCATGGTTGTAGGCATGCTGCACATAATGAAGACTCTCATCCCACAACTTAGGATGCTTACTGCAGTAACCTCTGAGTAGATGCACAACTGTCCTGTTTACAACCTCTGTCTGTCCGTCGGTCTGCGGATGGAAGGCTATACTCTTCTTCAGCTTGGTGTCCATGAGTCCCCACAAAGTTGACCAAAATTCCCCCAAGAATCGAGAATCTCGATCCGATACAATAGAAGTAGGTAACCCAAAATGAACCCATACAAATTGAAAGTACAAATGAGCTGTCAGTTCAGCAGTGACTTGCTTTTTACATGGCATCAAAATACACATTTTGCTGAATCGATCAACTACTACATACAAATAATCATGTCCCTTCCTAGACATAGGTAACCCCCCAACAAAGTCCATTGACACACTTTCCCATGGACGAGAAGGTACAGGTAGAGGTGTGTACAAACCCAATTTCCTGTTACTAGGCTTACTAGTTGCACACATAACACAACCTCTAATATACTTAGTTACATTTCTTGCATATGAGGCCAATAACAATACTTCTGCAGCTGAGTCAATGTTTTGTTTACCCCAAAGTGTCCTGCAATCAATGAGGTATGTGCTTCTCTAATCACCTGTGCTTGTTCATCTTTTGGAACACATAATTTACCCAAGTGATATAACAGTTTATCCTGCACATAATAGTCTTTCTCTTCTACATGTTTACCATTCATTAAAGCAGCATAGATATCCTTAAAGTTCTCATCATTAGCATATTGTTCCTAAAAACTTTCATGAACCATAGAACTATTCTGAAGGATTATCAAAGCATTCATCATAGGAGGTCTAGAGAGCATGTCTGCTACTTTGTTATGGGTTCCTTTCTTATACTTAATAACCAAATGAAACTGTAGAAAACCCATCCACCGAAAGTGCCTACTTTGTTGCAGTTTAGTTTGTGAGTGCAACATAAGTGGCGGTGATCGTGTGGATTACGCTTTTCCCCATTATGTAATGTTTCCATTTTTTAACACTCTGAACTAAAGCATAAAGTTCTTTATCATATGTGGGATAGTTACTTACTGCTCCTGAAAAAGTTTCAGAGTGGTAGCAAACTGGTTTACCTCCTTGCATGAGTATTGCTCCCATGGCAAACCCACTCGCATCTGTCTCGATCTCAAATGGTTGATGTAGATCTGGTAAGGCCAAAACTGGTGCGGTGCTCAACTTTCCCTTCAAAGTGTTGAAAGCCTTCTGTTGCGGACCTCCCCACTGAAAAGTTGCCTTTGTACTGGTTAATGCATGTAATGGTGATGCTATAAAAGAGAAGTTTGCAATAAACTTTCTCCAGTACTGAACTGCACCTAGGAAACTTCTGACCTCTGTGACTGTACTTGGCTTAGGCCATTTTACAATAGCTTCGACCTTCGCAGGGTCTACTTTCAATTGACCACTCCCTACGACATAGCCTAAGTACACTAAGGATGTCTTAGCAAATTCGCATTTAGACATCTTTACATACAATTTTTCTTTTCTCAATACATCAAAGACTTTCTTTACATGACTTACATGATCTTCCAAAGTTTGACTGAATACCTCAGATTTATCATCTTCTTTGGCTTTTACAAGCATCAATACAAAGTTTTTACTTGAGTTGACCAACCTCTTCATTTGACCAGCATTAACTAGTGTAAGATTAGTCTTCACCTTATGTGCCCGTACAATGTATTCTACTCCATCTTTAAAAAGATGATACTTATTCTCCCCCCTATAAAAGATTGCTTTTCTGTCATAAAGATAAGGACTCCCTAACACAAGCCCACAAATATCCAAAGGGACCACATCGACTTCTACCTCATCTACAAAGTTTGCAGTGATAGCAAATCTCAATTTACACTGTTTAGTTACTTTTAATTGTGCATCATTGCAAACCCATCCGAGTGGATATGGTTTCGGATGAGGTGTTGTAGCCAAATTAAGTTTCTTTACAACTTCTTCAGATATTAAATTGACTTGTGAACCCGTATCAAACAGAGTATCAATCTTAGTGTGTTTTGTTACAACACGAATATGAAACAATTCATTTCTTTGCTTATCAACCTTAGGAGAAGATTCTTTACTTGTACTTGCACTGGCATTAGAAAAACTTGCATCAGATGAGAGAGATATACCTTTCCCTTTACCTTGGATTCCGGTAGCAACAATCTTTGACTCATCTCCGGAGTCTGAACCAAGATCTTGTTGAATCACTGCAGTAGTCTTCTTGCCTTTATTACCTCCATATCTTTTCGGCCTCAACTCAGGATGAAGCTTCCAGCATCTTGAATCATCATGCCCCTCTTTCTTGCAATGGGAGCACGTAGGTTTCTCACCATCTTTCTTAGCTGTAGCTGTCTTCTTCCCTTTGCCTTTATCTTTGTCTTTTTCTTTCCCTTTAAACTTACCCTCAAACTTAGATGGCTTCTTAGAAAAGTTATCACTAAATGTGTTCTTACCCCTTGACTCTATATGAGTAGCTTGAATAGACACCTCATCTATATTGTTGGGACTCAACATCAAAATAGTGTGCCTAAGGTAAGAATGTAAACCGCCAATATACTTAAGTAATGTGTCTTGGGTATACAAGGGAACATTTAGAGCAATGGCCCGTTTCCTAAACTCATGAGTATACTCCTGGACAGACTGCCCCTTACCTTGCCTAAAGGTTTGCCAATTCATGGTTAACTGTTGCATGTAACCTAAAGGGTAGAATTGTTTCCTAAGGGCAGCAACAAACTCCATCCAAGACATGTTAACTTGACCATGGCAAGCAATTTCTTCACGAGTTTTACTCTCCCACCAGGTGAGAGCTGTACCTCCCAACCGGAGAGTTGCTAATTGAATCCTAGAAGCATCTTCTACTAGGCCTTGTATCCTACAGTATACTTCTACTTGTTGGACCCAATCGTCTAACTTCTCAGCATTTAACTCCCCACAGTATTTAGGTAACTCAAATTTTACATCAAGCTTAATTACAGGCTTAGACTTGCTCTTAAATGGATTTACATTAGAAGAAGGAGAAGGAGAAGGAGGAGAAGAAGGGGGAGAAGAAGAAGAGGGAGAAGATGGAGGAGAAGGAGTTTTTGGAGCTTTCCCCTCTGTGTCTTTCTGATCTTCCTGCTTCTTGTGCTTTGAAGAACCTCCCTTTTCGTGCTTCTTCTTTTCAGCATAAAGTTCGTCCACCATTGCCTTCATGTCAAGAAATAGCTTCTGGAAATCCTTGACACTAAGCTCTGAACTTTGTCCACCTTCTTTTGCTTCCATCTATGACGGTTGATTAACTCTTCGTCTTCCGATATCTGGATTGTATTCTTCGAGTTCTCCTTCGCCTCGTTGCAACCTGGATCTCGTTAGCATTCAAATTGCAATACAAGCCACATACATAGCTCTGATACCAACTTGATCTATATAGGATCTAGGACTAATTGCTTACAGAATGCTTAACGTTAAAAGATCAATTATTACAACGCTTAACTTAAATGATTACAAATTAAATGCTTAAATGAAATAATGAACATAACAATAAATAAATGCCAAGATAATGAACTGAGAAAGAAAGAGAGAAGAAATAGAGAGACGAAACCACAATTGATAACTGAGTTCGTCTCTAAGGACTACGTCTCTGGGTCCCTCTCCAATGGAGGACCGATCCGATTAGCTCCAAAAATCAATTACAATGGCTTCAAGACTATCTCCTTCAAGCATTCAGCAGCATGTCATTACTGTGATATGCAGAAACATCTTCAATCTCCCGAGCATTCTCTCACTATCTCAACCTGGACTTGTTAAAATTAAAAGCCTATACCCCCTTTTTATACAAAAAACTTGCCTAATTAGGCCTAACCACTCAATTAATTACATAATCTCCCTGATCAGCTCGTATCAGGTCTGTTTTGGCTTCTGAAATCTTTTTGTTGGAGTAGTTATAGTGGGTTTTATTTGTTTTGGCCTTATTTGGCCTTTTGTTAGGAATTCGGCTTCAACAACCATTCAAAAGAAACCGAGTTCCTATTATTATCAGCGGGTCCTTCGTGGTCTAATGGTGCATAGTTGTTTTGCCGGCGCAAGGTTGCGGGTTCCAACCTCCGCCGGCCATTTTATAACCAATACAAAACAACTTAAACAATAAAATCAACCCCCATCCGTATATAGGTAACAGTGTGGTTGCGGGCGCAACGGTTTCCGGCTGTTTCGGGTGGAGTGGTGGTCACGGGTTCAAAACCCGTCCATAATTTTAGCGGTCCACTCAACAAACACGCAGGCCAAAAGACTGGACACGTGTCTCGATGCCATTCGACGACTTCCACTGACCAGGGTGCTGACGAGGATAACCGTACTGCCGAGTTGGTGCCACCTGTCAAATCCCATTCGATGAACTTGCTGACTCAGCTGTCCACGTGTCGTGCTCTAACTCGTCGGAGATGCTGACTAGACTACCACGTAGGATGCTGATGGTGCCACGTCCGAGTATGGACAGACACGTGTCAGCCAATGATTGGTCCGTACAGATGATTCATATGCCATGTGTCATGCTTGAATTTGACCATGTGGAATCCGTACAGTACGGACAATCTACTGACATCATCCTCCATACCCTCAAGTCAACTAAACTTTGACTACCTGTATCTTGAGCATATGACGTCGGATTTCGACGAAATGAACGTCGTTAGAATCATCTCGACGAGCTCTTCGCGATGACGCTGGTTCCATCAATTTTTGAGATGATTATTTTTTTCACCTTCTGGACGCCCCTGAAGCCAGTTTGACTTGAAGTTTGATTGGCTGTAACTTGCACAAACGGAGTCCTTTTCGACCCGTTCAAGTTGCATTGGAATCAGGACGTCATTCTCTTTCTAATGAAGCTAAAATCTGGAGTATTGGGAACACTTCAATTTTCACTAAAAAATTGTCCCCCAGATCACTTAGCAATGTATTTGAATCAATCCATCAAATCTTGGGATTGGAATAAGGAGTCCTTTAGATTGGATGTGGATTCACCATTAGGTCAGTAATAAATTTGGTGTTCCTAGTCTTTTGGTTTCATTCTTCTGTTCTTTTGTTTAATATACAATCTGATCTTTGTGGGCAATGAGCAGTTATATCTAAGTCTCTATGGGATGAATGGGCTCAGAGTGAGGTAGATGCCCAGACTTTGTTTACATCAACACCTCCTTCATCTAAAGTAGCAGAGCTCACAAACACTTGAGATATCTACATATTGCAAATCTCATTATCAAATATTATCCTAACTATGAATTGGCATTTTCTAGATTTGATATAGCTCCATAGCTTGATTCCATTACTCTACTACTTAGCTTGCTTAAGGTGCTTAGCTCATAGTTGAATTCTTGAAGCAATATCAAGGTATCAAAGAATTCACCTACAACTGAGTAGCTAATGCATTATACATGTCATGGTATACAATTCCTCAAGTGAAATTTTCAAGAAAAGGGCAATGAGAACATGACAAAGACTACATATGGGATTCTAGATGACTTGGTTGTCACATCAAGACAAAATGTAGTAGCTTTTCCATGGTAGTTTCTTAACTACAAAGGTTTTCCAATGAAGATGACAGATAAAAATGTGATAATGGCAGCCATTGGCATTCTAGGTGACTTGGCTAGCACCAAGACCAAATGTAGAAGCTTTGCTATGGAAATCTAGCTTCTCAAAAGGTTTTTCCAATATGTGCTTGTCATCCAGGGATCAGCTGATCAAGAAATTAGCCAAATGGGTTGAGAATCATAGAGAAGTAGGGAAGGGATAAGGTACATTCCTGAAGGCAAAGAATTCAATGTTGAGAGAAACTGTATCTGGTGAGAGAAAATCAGAAGCTGACTACGGATTGACTGTCTGATTTAACACAATTGTATACCCTATTCACACCTATATTTAGGGCCAAATGTTGATCTAATAAGGGGCTTACTAAGAGTCGGCAGAGCCAATTGTTGTAGAACATCAGCACAAAAAAGTAGTGTGCAGAGCATAGTAGTGTGGGCAGAACAACAGCGCACAAAAAAATAAAAAATTAGGGCTGACTACCTATAAAAATTAATAAACCTTGAATAGAAGTCTGAAGTATGGGCAGAGTAGAAGAAACATAGTGACAACCTATATAAGACCATGCATGGGAAGACAAGGGGAGAAGGCACATGGGCACTAAGTTTTTATTTTTATGGTTTTGAGATGTAAGGGAAAGTGGGTCCCTGTCCCTTTATATAGATAACAAAGATTAAAAACCTTACATCACAAGAGCTTACCAAAACCAATTCCCAACAATTTTCTTGTAACCTAACTACAAAAAATATCCCTTTGCCATAAAGAAATTGCCAAAACAACACTAGAAATCCTAACCCTTCTAAGGCCTGAGTTGGCCTAATGGTCAAGAATTTGTGCTCTTAAAGGAGAGGTCATAAGTTCAAATCATGTAGGGGGTAGGGTATGGACATGTCATATTCAGGCATAGTTATTCCATATGATATAGGCCACCTATAGACTCAAACTAGGTTGCCTAGAATCATGGACTATAAAGGACCTCTCCTTTCCTTTCCTACCATTAGAGTGAAGCTTTATTTTACCACGATCTTTGTCCTTTGAAGATTTTTTTTTTTGAACCATGGTCCAAATTTTTTAAACTTAACCACTCTAGGACTTCAAAGAACCAATGCTCACCGAGAGACCCTCCAAAAGAAGAAGACTCCCTAACTTTAGAGGTTTTAGGGGAGGCAATTTTCTCGGCCATAGAAATGGAGATCCAAAAGGCTCCGAAGAGAGCAATTGACCAGGCATAGGATAAGAAGGAATAGAAGAATTTTTATACTAAAGAGAGGCATTGCAGAAGCTAAGAAGAAGAGCATTTTTTGGGCAAAAGATCCTCTAAATTTTAAAGACAAAGATGTTGCCTTAGCAGCAAGGGGCCGATTTAGTTGGAGAGCAAGGAACCCCAAAGATGATGGCGACTTTCACAATTCTAAAATAGGTGTTTGACCAAGATCAAAGATATCATACTCTTGGTTCAAATGCACCCTTTCCACTATGTAACCCACCTTGAAGAATTACTCTTCTTTGTTGAAACAAAGGCTTTTGAACAAACATGTGCTAGAGTGACTACTTGATGGAAACAAATTGTGCATCTAAATGCCATGTCTTCATAATCAACCATTGTTTCCATAATTTCTACCTTGAACTCAAATTTACAATTTGAGTAAAAAATTGGAAACATTGAATTGTACCAAAATCTGCAAAAAGGTAAATTGTGGGTGGAAATGAGAAGAATCTGGAACCACCAATGATCTCCCCAATGTGTTACCAATAGATAGGCTAGATGAACCCCAAAACTAAAATGGAAGATATGGTAAATAAATCCAAACCAGAGTCATTGAAAAAGTCTATGTATGTGGACTAAAATGAGGATAACAAGGATTTACACAACGGGTGACTTTATCCCAAGCTCATGGACCACCCCGGAGCACAACGTCCTTATCCTTAATAGATTCACAGATCACAAGGAAGATGCCTTTTGCACAGGGAAGGACAAACATATCTTCTAAAAAGGCTTTACAATTTTTGGCAGTCCACTCATTCAGATTAATCAAACGGCCAAAAACTATGAAACTTGTAGATCAAAGTATGATCTTTAAGCCTCGTTTGGTAC
>VDFB02193867.1:462948034-462966393 GCA_007258455.2 Sequoia sempervirens
TTAACACCCAAGTGTTTATTATAAAGATGAAAAAATTGTATGCCCTTGTAGATAGAAACAAATAGTTAACAGCTCTAACCAATAACCTTCATAATACCATGTTATAGCTCTTAGAGAAGAATTTGATCTCCTTTCCTCTTGTTAGAGATCTTGATCCTACTAAGCCTTTGACCTTTAAACTATAGACCAAATTCCTAATGTCATTTCTATCGATAAAATGCACATGATACAGAACATTGGAAGCATCTTAAACATCTTGTGCAAGACCTCATTGATTCTAATCATATCCTAATTGGAGGTGTTAGTGATTAAGGTAATAATTTTCTAGCTCCTCCTAATCAAAATTTTTTAATTTGTACTAATCCCATGCCTAATCATAATATATCCTTTTTCAAAGCTAGTGAAACAAAGAATGATGAATGTTAATACAAATGATGAAAAAAAGAAAGACAATGAGAAAAATCTTGTGGATGATTTAGTTGCATTTATTGATGCTAAAAATCATAAGGGCCCAACTAAAATTCCACTTGATATTGCTTTCTCACAACAAGATTATACTTAAAAATGCACCAGATGGTCCTCTTTACATAGTTGGAAGAATCAATAAAAAACATACTAATGGGATATTAATTGATTATGTCTATGTAGAGAGTGTGATCACTAAAGAATTCTTATTTATGCATGAGCTTTATCAAGATACATATGAAAAAATGAAAGCATAGATCAAAACACATAATGGTTTTGTGTGCCATGTGATTGGCTCGATAAATCTCTCTAAAGGTTGGATCGAAAGAATTAACTATCTCATTCACCATCATCCAACCATCAAACCAATTTCATGTGAACTTAGGCTATCCATGGCTTCACTCAATGAATTTCATCCTGTTAGTTGTGCATAAATGTTTAAATTTTCCATTTGGAAATGAGACCTTTACTATTCATCATAGTGGTTTTAATCTTAATCTTATGTCTTCTCGTGAGAACTTTTTATTGGATTTATTTTGGCGAAAGCCTATGAACCTATTATACCCCATGAGGACTTCTTTTTCAAATCCTATCAAAATTTTAAGGAAAATAATATAGAAGAATTATCCCTTAGTAATATGCCTCAACCCATGATTGAGCCACCTATCCTTGACAAAACCATGATTGAACCAAAATCCCTTCCAAGTAAACAAGAGAATCCTATGATAAAACCTTCACCTACCTCACATAAGAGACCACAAGACAACCAAACAAATACCGTTGTTCCTCCTAAAGTCAAACAAGTTTATAAAGCTAAAGAGAAAGTGGTTGAACAACCTCCCATCACTAGTACACAAACAACAATATATGACTAAATAAACTACTAAAAATTGCATATAAATGACTAATTTTGGTCACGTGACCATTATTAGTTTATTGCCGGTCATTTATAATGCGACCAAATTTATGACTAAACTATTTTAGTCATTTATTTAGTCATTGATTTGTACTCATTGATTTGGTCATTAATTTGGTCATTGATTTAGTCATTGATTTAGTCATTAATTTAGTCATTGATTTAATCATTAATTTAGTCATTGATTGTTATTAACTAGTCATTTATTTAGTCAACATTTAACTGCTAATTTAGGGGTCATTGATTGTTATTAATTGGTCATTTATTTAGTCAAGTAGTGATTTTATTTAGTCATATATTTAATTATTAATTTAGTCATTAATTGTTGTTAACTGGTCATTTATTTAGTCAAGGTAGTCATTTATTTAGTCATATATTTAGTCATTTATTTAGTCATATATGTAGTCATTAATTTAGTCATATATGTAGTCATTAATTTAGTCATATATTTAGTCATTAATTTAGTCATTACTTTAATCATTTATTTAGTCATTATTTTAGTCATTACTTTAGTCATATATTTAGTTATTTAGTCATATTTAGTCATATAGTTAGTCATTAATTCAGTCATTTTATTTACTAGTTTTCATTAATTGGTAGTAAATATAATCACGAAATAAATAATTTATTAAATACCATAAATTTTATAATGCAAAACTAATATAATATTAAATTTGAACTAAAACATAAAAGTAAATAAAAATATTACATATGCGTACAAGCTACAACATACTAAAATTAAAAGATTGATTCAACATCATGATAAATAAAGGTAATCTACAATAAAAAAAATTTAATGCAAATATATATCAATATATATATCAAGTTATAAGATGTCAAAGATGTCTAAGAGTATATATGTAAATATAATAAAAAATGTCAAAGTTGTCTAAGAGTTTCCAAGTCTTTCAAATACACCATGATAATTAAGATCCCTGAACAACATATTCAAAATACTACATAAAGTAGTGAGCCAAGATGTCTAGCAACTAGTACATGATAAATATGTTCAACTATGTCATTTTTTGCAAATATTTTAGTGGCCACTATGTGAAGGTTCCCTCTTTCTCTTTCAGACGAACAACTCCATCTATTTTGTCTTCATAAACAAGGGGTATGTTACTCGTGACCTTTAAAATGTTTACATTTGCATCCATTGTTCCTTTCAAGTTGACTCCATGTATAATAGATAGGGAGTGAATCCACCCAATGCCCACAACATCACCATCTAATGGATCCAACACCTTAACTTTATCTCCTTCTTTGAGTTTATCAATACATTCCTACAAAAAGAAAAAAATAACACATTATAACATAAACTTACATAAAGGCTTCCAACAAATAACACATTATCCATGTTCCTACTAAACTTGCATAAAGGCTTCCAACAAATTTTTATGCATAAATAAAATAAACTAATAAACTTGTATAGTTTTATCTTTAGATTACAGCAGCTACATGCAGCTCAATCAATATCTCATTCAGACAAATAAAAAATTGTAAGATTTAATATTCAATACCATAGAACACAGAAAATACGATAAAATGTGTTCATTGAGGTCATCACAGAACTCACCGTGTTTGGAGAAGTTGTTTTCCACTCAACATACTAGCAGCTGATCTTTTTACAAACCCATTCTCATCAGCCTGCTTGTGCATACACAATCAATAAAATTCCACAGAAGTATGGTAAGTAACAATCAATAAAATTCCATAGAATAAGTACATTAACCAAAGAAACTAAATTTAACACTGGAAAAATGATTGAAAACTATAAGGCTTCTCAAAATCAGTCTGCTTTTGGGCTATTAACATGGCCCTCTAGTTAAAACTATTACAGGCTGCTATGGCCCTATAGGCTTATTTAGTACAACAGTTGTAATCAGGGTCAATTAAAGACCAAGCTAAGTGGTTTGTGACCTCTTGTTGATTAGAATGATGTCTGTTATCAGCACATTAAAAATAAGCCAGGTCTTCACCAATTATGCAATCATCATTAGCAGCACATCAATTACCCATCAATTATGTAGTCATGCAATCATGCAGTTAGTTGTGCAATCATAGTTAAAAATCAGTCAATTACTCATCAGTTATGTTGTCATGCAATCAGTTATTGTCATGTCCCCTTTTCCAAATTAGAACCATGGAGAGACCTCTAGCATATCATCATTTCTCATAGGCTAAAGGATAAATCAAGGGAAATGAATGATAATATTATTTTAAGTTGGGCCCAGTAATATAATATTTATGGGGCAACTTAATAATATTTGATCTATAACATATGCAAATGTACAAACTACCAAAAACTTTAAATTTTACAAACTTAATTAAATTGAGGAAATCAACCATTTCTTCATCTAATACAGCTCCATATGCATCTGCATAATTTTCAAAAGGAAACCTACCAAAATAAAAACTATTTACTACTCTGATTGAGTAGAGAATTATAATTTTTGATCAATGTTTAGGTAACCACTGGCCTGATGATAAGTGTGATCACAAGATCAAATGAGAAAGCATTTCTGAGATAATTTGTGCTTCCAAAAGGTCTAGAGCATCCATAATATAGAAATGATGTCTTTCTATATTATATTCCCAAGTATCCCTTTTTAGTTTTTTAATCATTTTGATCCACCTATTAGCATACCTATTGGTTAATAGAATAACTAGAATCTCACTTGGCAAATAAGTGGATCTGTGGGATCTATTGTGATGACTACAATAATTTTGAGATCTCTAGTTAAAGCATCAGCAAGGGAATTATTTTCCCATTTAACCCATTGTATATCAAAGTTATAACTCTGGAACTCAAAATACCATCCAGCAATTCTCCCTTGGGCTAAATCTATGTTTGTTTTTTTCCTTAACAAATTTCTTATTGGCTAACTATTTGTTTTGCTTGCAAAATGTTTGGGCTTGAGGAATATTTTAAGATTTTCAATTCCTCTTTTAACAACCAAAATCTCCTTCTTATATATGTGTTAGTTCTTTTTACTTTGTGAAAATGTATGAAACTTGTATCCACAAATTTCGCTTTTCCATCTAGAAATTCTTGGCTCAACATTACTGACCATGTATCAATTGAAGCATTTGTGTTGAGGACTAAAGAAATACCCCACTTGTGGCATTTGGAACCACACATTCAAACACTTAAACATGTTTGAAGTGATGTGAATGCATGTGAGGAGTACTAAATGCAGGTAAAAGGTTTGTAAGTAGTTAAATGAAGTGCTTATTGATTATGAATTACTTGTGCCTTTACCATCAAGCAAACTTAGGATGTATTAGATGTTCCCAAATTCTCATTTGATTGTCCATGTCACTTGTCCATTGCTTGATGAAATACCTAAATTTAAAGTTTTTGGTAGTTTGTACATTTGCATGTGTAAAACTTGGAGTAAAACTGTATAGATACTTAATGGTTTCAAAAATCTCTATCACAGGTTTTTCTAGAAAATTTGTACTATTACACTGAACACTTTTGCAGAGAGTAGTTGCATGAAGGAAATTGATAATTAACAACAATCAATCAATAGCAGTAATTTAGTTTCACTCCTTTTAAGTTTTCATATATTTTTGTTAATTTATGTTATGTAATTTAGAAGTTGAACCATCTTTTGTTAATATATTGTGCAAAAGAGCAATTAAGGGAGCACAATTTCAATGTTCATGCAAAATAGCATTGAGATGGAAAACAATAGCTATGGAGAATAAATTTTATCATAGCAGTCTGTGGCTACACATTTCCCGCTAATTTATATAAATAAAGTATTCCCCATTAATATTGTTTTAGTAAAACCATAGATAAGTCATCTGGTTCTGGCACAAAGAAATCAATTATTGATCACTCTCTAGTCAGTATGACTTCTAAGAGTAAATTTAAACCAGACCAAGTAATCCAACTAATTTGCTACAAGACATGATAATTTATGACCTACTCAAGCTGTTGGCTTTTCCCTCAGCTTGCTTAAACAAACCAGAATTCAATAGTAATACATAAGATTGTTTACTATAAAATTATCAACAAATCTTGTGGTTGTAACTGGCAACCAATTTACATGTTTTACTCTCTAACAGTTGAAATTTTTTAATTAAGATCAAGCAAATGGGAAATATTCTATACACATAATATCATTTAAGACTGCAAAAACTGTCAATATGGCAGCTGCACATCAAATAAGGGGGATATACAAAGTGCCTGATTTCAAAGGTCATGGAATAGTATCAAGAGGGAAACTTTTAGTTACAGAGACCAAAATTTAGCACAGCAGTTAGGCTACATTATTTTCATAAGTTTATATAATAGAATATTCCTCACTGACATCATTTATCTAAATAGTAAATAACTCATTTGTTCCTGACCCAATGAAATAGATTATTGATAACTCCATTTTTAGGAAGTATATTAAATCATAGTTGTGATGGTTACACATTTAAAATACTAAACTTGTTACCTATGTTTTTTGGTTCTAGATTAAATATGGTTTATTCATTGTTGAATGTTGTGACAACACCTATACAATAGATATAGTGGTTGCTTCTAGTTGAGAAAAAAGGAGGGATATGGAGCTTAAAAATAAGACCGAAAGTCATTGTATAAATAGCTCTCAGTATTATAAATATCATCCATTTACCACACATTTCATTGCAAAATTTCAATACGGTATTAGAGCAACCTAAGTCTGCTGAAAAAACCTGAATGTTGAGGGTATTTGAGGGCAGAAATTACTGTATCCATTTATTATCAGTTCTATCAAATCTATTTTACAGATTGTAATTAAGTGATAGAATATTTGACAGAGAGTCGGAACAGAGGCATTTTGGTAACCAACATCAAGGCACAGATAGAGAGTGAAGTGACATGAGTGTCTCATTCACAGAGCAGTGCAATAAAGTTGCAGTAGCAAAAAAAAAAAAAATCCCAAGGAGCAAGCCATAAGGCAACAATTTTGATTGTGTAGGCACTCCAAATGCATGGCTTTCTGAAAAATGAGCAAAGGGAAAGTTGTGGAAGGTGATTTCTGGTGTATAGAAATAGAGGAGACTAGAGGACCATAGGAGGTTGAAGGATAACTTCCAAACTTGAGTTCATTGTTAGCCCAGAGATTAAAGTAATTGATTTGGTAACATTTGGTTCAGAAAAAGGTTTTCAGTAAGGCCCAGAACAACTGAAGTATATCATATATGTCAAGCAATGACCCATACCACACTTATTTTGAATAGTTGAGTTTGTCCCCATTCACAGGATGCAATAAAGATCAATAAGGCCAAGTCTAGGTAATCATTCGCGACTAGCTGTGTGTGTCACTAGTACAAAGGTATTGCAGACAATTGTGTGTATCAACCCTATTTGCAACTTAAAGACATTAGATTTCCACAGTCCATATTGATAACAGTGTGCTTTTTCTAGATTTAACCGTGTAATCCAGAAAAGTCACTATTATTTTACAAAATGACACAGATTTCAGAAAAGACTAATTATTTTAGTTGCAAAAGCTCATTTGTAAGAGAACTGAGATGTGGCAATAAGCCATGTCTCCACCAGTCTTTTCCATGGACATCATTTAATTTGAGCCTTTAGCAACTCCTTTGCAAAAATGGTATTATTCATTTGAAAGAGAGGAGATGACATGGTAAAGGAGCTTTTATTCAAAAGAGCTACATGCAATAATTGACTGTTAAAAAAAGTCCTCATTCGAAGTGAGTCGGATGTTACTCAAATATAGGAAGAAATAATGATAAAGATGAAGCCAAACTTCTAATCCTGAATCCTAACCACATATAAAACTAATGCCACGAAGCAAGGTTTTGTGGATGAAACTGTGCAGATGTTTTTTAATCAACGTTCATACTGCAATCTATCATCAAGATGTTATTTTTGTATCCTGATAATAGATCATAGACTGGGATCCTAAATATTGTTTCAAGTCTTCTACACATTTTTTTTCCAGAAAGGTTTACTTATCATCTAATGGACTATGGAAATCTTAATCTTAGGTTTGTTGCAGGATCCCAGCAGTGTAGAACTACAATTGCAATCTAAAATCCCCCAAGTAGCACACGATACACCTGAAAGGACATTTTGACATGATTGGTCCAATGAAGTACAAGAGAATAAACCTAATAAAAGGTATTTCAATAGTATTTGTTCAATGAAGTTGATGTATGTGTCTTTAAAATACTCTTTTCCTGGCAGGATAAAACATCTTGCAGGATACACAGTGGTCAGACCATTGGGCAATTCCATTCGCAGAGCTGAAGTGATCCCTCCTGTAATTAGTATAGCCCTCAAAACACCATCTTCCTCCCTTACAAGAATTTCTGCCTCCACTTCATCTTGTGGCTAATATATGCCGAATTAATAGATCACCTTTGAATCATTGAATATAAGTAAAGGAATGAATGCCCTTTTGCATTTGGAAGAGGTGCCCTATTTCTACAATATTAGTTTCCACTATCTCTCAAATTCTTCCTTTGTACAACTTTGGGAAATCATTTTCCACTATCAGTTTACAGTTATTTACAAAGTGCATTCTTGATACTATGCTACAAGTTGCTTAGGTTATCTTGCAGCACAGTATCAAGAATGGCATCTTTTGTGAACTCATGATGCAATTGGGTCCCCTTATATGTATTGTTTGCAACAAATTCTAGTGTGTTGTTTAACATTAAGGCCCTTTCCAGGTACAAGGCTATCTCATTATCTCAGTTTTATATTTTAGAAGCAGATAACCTAAGCAGCTTGCATTTAACCTAAGCAGCTTGCAGCACAGTATCAAGAATCACATGTCAGTGGCACTGCCTCATGCTGAAGACACTAGTGCATATGGGTAAGCAGGGGCAGCGATAATTACATCTGTGCACTTATCACAAACCTGTTTCAAGGAAAATGGACTCTCAATCATCCACCTTTACAAAACCAAACCTTTTTGTAACATATTTTGATTGTAACTGCTCTTTCCTATAATTGTGTGTGTAGTTATTTTAGAACTTGAGGAAGGACATGTTTCTCAACTCCTCTTTGGTTCACCATAGGTGTACTATTCATAGATGAATCAGCTAGGATCATCATCCTTGGTCTTTGATCTTGAGAATTCTCATTCTTATTCTTTTGTTTCTTTGTATACATATGTGGTAACCTATTCCTGGTCAATAGAAGAGCACTATTATGTTGTCTCAGTATTTCATGGGCATACAATGGTTTGAACTTTGGTGCCTTTTATTCTATGGCATATTTGTTATAATACAGTTGTTATTAACTAATAACTTATCATGTTGTCCTTATTGCCACCCATCCCAAGCCCTGTGGTGCAGGTCATCGGTGTTAGAGCATATCTTTGGCTCAAGACATCCTACACCAATTTAGGCTTGTGGCATCTGAGCAAGTCTTGGTAATGTCTCTCAATGTTTACTCACAATAGTAAAAGGAAGGAGTACAACTTGGTTCCATATCAATGATCTAGACTATCTACATGAGTGTTGTCATAGGGGTGAGATGGTTGACTCTTAGAAGATGACTCCCAATGCCTCCATGAATGTTCAACAACTCATCAAGGACACTCTAGAGGAGCAACATGATGTTCTTCTTGGCATCTTTTGTGAACTCATGATGCAATTGGGTCCCCTTATACATATTGTTTGCAACAAATTCTAGTGTGTTGTTTAACATTAAGGCCCTTTCCAGGTACAAGGCTATCTCATTATCTCATTATCTCAGTTTTATATTTTAGTGTGCTACTTAGGTTAGTATATTTTTTGTACCCTGTATGCATCATAATGCATGTTCAAATGGTCATAAAATGGGTTGTGGTCCTTTGCACAACTGCATTAAGCAACTTATGGTATGTGCTGGAATTCATAGCACTCACCTCAATATCATGCACATACTCCTTGAATTCAGCATAATCACTATCAACATTGTCCTGAAGTTGTGTAGCTTTGCTAAGAGCTCTATTGACAGGGTCTTTTCCTTTTCGTTCTGCTTTCATATAATTGTTCTGCAACTATAAAAACATATAGAGTAAGACAATTATGAAGAGCTCAACAAAGAAAAAACAACAATAGAGAAAGAGTATGCAAAAAAATGATATAGTTGAGAATCAAAATATTGAGGAATAGCCTCTTACCTGATCTAAATCTATGGAATTATGGTCATTCCATGCAGAAACTATAGGCTTAACAGAGGCAGCCAACTGTGAAACTTTCTCGGTGAGACCATGTAAGCAACTCATTAAATGTTGGTACTCTTCATTTGAGTTGACATGATTTGGAGAGGCTCTTACTGGGCGTTCAAAAATGGCTGTGAAATCTCTGTTGATGAACTAGATTTCCAATTCATACTACTCTTAGATTTAGTACGATCTAGTGTTGCCATATAATTGACAATATCTTCTACTCCTGCTTCTCTATTATTGTTTTCCACCTAAAAAACAATGTCAATTTCAACATATAGTCAGTTCAATAAAAAATTGAATTAAATAACATGATGTAAATAGAACCAAAAATCCATACACTTACTCCAAATTTGTCAATTTTGGCCTGCAACCCGCCTCGGCCAAATGTATATTCAACCCTCACATTATCTCTTGCTCTCTTGCCTCTATTACTCTTTGTCAAATATTCTTCAGAACGCATACTTTCTTTCAATGCCTCCCACTGTTTGGGAGATAGAGTGGAGTCTAACCTCTCGTTTTCCTCCATGATTATTTTTCTGCAATTGTATCTAAAATTGTTCATCAAAAGTCTCATCTTGTGCTTGTAATATTTTCTGGAGATTTGTCCACCAATAGTGTCAAAGGCATTTTCCATTTTTTGTATAACATATTCCACATTTCGTGGATCTTGTTGTGCAAAATTTGATTTGCAAATATCCAAATGGGCCCTACATCTTACGCCCAACTCTGAGGCCCACCGTGCAGCATTTTTCCCAATGGGTTCACCATCTCTTGATACCTCAACCAAGAATGGCTTCTTCCCTTCTAATATTCTTTCTTTTGCATTCCTCTCTGTAGATCTGTATAAATCTTGACTCAATCTTTGTCTTTTAACAAAAGCAGACACATCTTCTATTGAACCACTACCAATATTTCTAGCTGATCCACTAATTCCATCAAAAGTTGTAGATGCAACAGGTGCACTCTGAGGCACATCAGATGCAAGCAGACTCTCTTCGTGACTTTCATTAACTGAAACTTCATGCTCCTTGGCCATATCAGGTGTGGCATGAGTAGGTAGATCAGTACTGGTCTCCCCAGATTTCACTTCAAACACATCCTTTATGCGTTGGCTTCTACGAGCTGGCAGCACTATATCTTTACTTTCTTTTTGTTTTTTCTCTGCATTTTCTCTGCACTCTTTTTCTTGCCTGTAAAATTAAAAAAAATATCATATCATGTCTTATATACATAAAGCTCTTGCCTATAAAATTTCATTAAACGGTATTAAATCAATAATATACTACTTAGTGGATTTACAACTTGCATGTTTGTCAAACCAAGACGCGATAAATATTCATTATTCTTGGCCACACGTTCTTCACGAAAGCGCTCATAATCTATCACTAGAATTTCAGCATTATGATCACTATCATCTAATTTGTGCCTTAAATTCTTTTTCCTCATTTCCTGATGTCCAAAAAAACAATAATGTATAAATTAGCAACTTGATACAAATATAATTAACCGTAACAGAAATTGCATAAATACAAGTTTATGAGGTCTCAGTTTTAATGAACAGTCATTGAAAAATGTAGGAAGTCTAAAGCACTGCAAACAACAATAGTCATTAGATGTTGTGGGTATTTCAATCAATGGATATTAAATAATGGTTCCCTGCAGAAATGCCAGTTGCATAAAAAGCTTAGCAATGTATTTGAATCAATCCATCAAATCTTGGGATTGGAATAAGGAGTCCTTCACATTGGATGTGGATTCACCATTAGGTCAGCAATAAATTTGGTGTTCCTGGTCTTTTGGTTTCATTCCTCTGTTCTTTTGTTTAATATACAATCTGATCTTTGTGGGCAATGAGCAGTTATATCTAAGTCTCTATGGGATGAATGGGCTCAGAGTGAGGCAGATGCCCAGACTTTGTTTACATCGACACCTCCTTCATCTGAAGTAGCAGAGCTCACAAACACTTGGGATATCTACAGATTGCAAATCTCATTATCAAATATTATCCTAACTGTGAATTGGCATTTTTGGATTTGATATAGCTCCATAGCTTGATTCCATTACTCTGCTACTCAGCTTGCTTAAGGTGCTTAGCTCATAGTTGAATTCTTGAAGCAATATCAAGGTTTCAAAGAATTCACCTACAGCTGAGTAGCTAATGCATTATACATGTCATGGTATACAATTCCTCAAGTGAAATTTTCAAGAAAAGGGCAATGAGATCATGACAGAGACTACATATGGGATTCTAGATGAATTGGTTGTCACATCAAGACAAAATGTAGTAGCTTTTCCATGGCAGTTTCTTAACTTCAAAGGTTTTCCAATGAAGATGACAGATAAAAATGTGATAATGGCAGCCATTGGCATTCTAGGTGACTTGGTTGGCACCAGGACCAAATGTAGAAGCTTTGCTATGGAAATATGGCTTCTCAAAAGGTTTTGCCAATACGTGCTTGTCATCTAGGGATCAACTGATCAAGAAAGCACCCAAATGGGTTGAGAATCATAGAGAAGCAGGGAAGGGATAAGGTACGTTCTTGAAAGCAAAGAATTCAATGTTGAGAGAAACTGTATCTGGTGAGAGAAAATCAGAAGCTGACTACGGATTGACTATCTGATTTAACACAATTGTATACCCTATTCACACCTGTATTTAGGGCCAAAGGTTGATGTAATAAGGGGCTGACTAAGAGTTGACAGAGCCAACTATTGTAGAACATCAGCACAAAAAGCAATGTGTAGAGCAGAGTAGTGTGGGCAGAACAGCAGCACACAAAAAAATAAAAAATCAGGGCTGACTACCTGTTAAAATTAATAAACCTTGAATAGAATTCTGAAGTATGGGCAGAGAAGAAGAAACATAGTGACAACCTATATAAGACCATGCATGGAAAGATAAGGGGAGAAGGCAGATGGGCACTAAGTTTTTATTTTTATTGTTTTGAGATGTAAGGGAAAGTGGGTCCCTGTCCCTTTATATAGATAACAAAGATTAAAAACCTTACATCACAAGAGCTTGCCAAAACCAAGTCCCAACAATTTTCTTGTAACCTAACTACAAAAAATATCCCTTTGCCATAAAGAAATTTCCAAAACAACACTAGAAAGCCTAACCCTTCTAAGGCCTGAGTTGGCCTAATGATCAAGAATTTGTGCTCTTGAAGGAGAGGTCATAAGTTCAAATCCTGCAGGGGGTAGGGTATGGACACGTCATATTCAGGCACAGTTAGGCCATATGATATAGGCCACCTATAGACTCAAACTAGGTTGCCTGGAATCATGGACTATAAAGGACCTCTCCTTTCCTTTCCTACCATGAGAGTGAAGCTTTATTTTACCATGATCTTTGTCCTTTGAAGATTTTTTTTTGAACCATGGTCCAAATTTTTAAACTTAACCACTCTAGGACTTCAGAAGAACCAATGCTCACCAGAGACCCTCCAAAAGAAGAAGACTCCCTAACTTTAGAGGTTTTAGGGGAGGCAATTTTCTCGGCCATAGAAATGGAGACCCAAAAGGCTCCGAAGAGAGCAATCGACCAGGCATAGGATAAGAAGGAATAGAAGAATTTTTAGACTGAAGAGAGGCATTGCAAGCTAAAGAAGAGCATTTTTTTGGAGCAAAAAGATCCTCTAAATTTTAAAGACAAAGATGCTGCCTTAGCAGCAGGGGAGCAGTTTAGTTGGAGAGCAAGGAACCCCAAAAGATGATGGCAGCTTTACAGAGTCTGAAGCCAAAGTATCTGACCAAGATCAAAATATCATACTACTGGTTCAAATGCACCCTTTCCACTATGTAACCCGCCTTGAAGAATTACTCTTCTTTGTTGAAACAAAGGCTTTTGAACAAACATGTGCTAAGTGACTAGTAGTAAAACAAATTGTGCATCTAAATGCCATGTCTTCGTAATCCAACCATTGTTTCCATAATTTCTCACTTTGAACTCAATTACAACTGGTAAAAAATTGGAAACATTGAATTCTACCAAAATCTGCACAAAGGTAAATTGTGGGTGGAAATGAGAAGAATCTGGAACCACCAATGATCTCCACAATGTGTTACCAATAGATAGGCTAGATGAACCCCAAAACTAAAATGGAAGATATGGTAAACAAATCCAAACCAGAGTCATTGAAAAAGTCTATGTATGTGGACTGAAATGAGGATAACAAGGATTCACACAACGGGTGACTTTATCCCAAGCTCATGGACCACCCCGGAGCACAACGTCCTTATCCTTAATAGATTCACAGATCACAAGGAAGATGCCTTTTGCACAGGGAAGGACAAACATATCTTCTAAAAAGGCTTTACAATTTTTGGCAGTCCACTCATTCAGATTAATCAAACGGCCAAAAACTATGAAACTTGTAGATCATAGTATGATCTTTAAGCCTCGTTTGGTACCTGAGATGTTTGTCCCAGATTCCACAATCTTGAATGGTCCTAATCAAGATTTAATATTATAATGAGGATTTGCCCCTACAATGGAGAATCTGAAAAGGACTGATAAGAAGAAAACAATTTCCCCCCTTTGGCATCTGCAAACGCCTGCAGAGAACCCTAGGTTGAAAATTGAATGCAGCCAATTGCTGAAGTAGAGACTTTCAAAACTCCTGAATAAAACCTCTTTAGAGGGTCGGAGACCCAGGTATTTTTTGAAGGATCACAATTTGTCTTTTGGTGAGGAAGACATCATGATGATAGAGGATAACACTTCTGGGCCAGGAAAATCGGAAGTGTTGGAAGTCTTGTTAGATTATCACGAAGTTTTTATTTTTGCAATGCAATTTCTCTGTTAAAATTTGACAAGTAGCCCAAAACCTTGCACTTTATAGGTTTAAATTGTCTATTTTTTGCTTGTCAATTTCTGTCAAAGTCTGAAAATGGCTTGTAAACCCCAAGTCAAGTAAAACCCTAAAAGTTGCCAATAGCCAAAATCTTGTTTTTCCTAAAGCATAAAAGGTAACTAGTCATATTTTAAATGTGTACACAAAATACTCGCTATTGTTGAGGATGAATTGCACCCCAAGAACATGTCCCCTACAAAAATAGACCTATATATGTGATAGGTTGCAAAAGTGTGGGTATCAATGCACCTTAAAGTGTTTTCAAAAGTGTGAATAGCATTAGTGTAATGATTGTTGAAAATTTGATGAAAGTTCAAGCAACAATAGAAAGAGAAGAAGCAATATTACAAATTAAACTAAAAATACAAGAACTAGAAAAAGAAATCAAGGGATTCAAAATGCAAGAGTCAAACATTGATTTGCAAGTGCACAACAGAATACTTATAGATCATGGACCGAACATAAAGATTTATTCAACCACACAATGGAATTTGTCTGATAGTAACAAAGATTGAAAAGGTATCAAACTTACATATGGAAACAAAGTTTCTTGAAGCTCAAGGAGATCTTTTCCATCCAAATGGATCCAAGCAAATTTTGTTCCATGGAACCAATGATAATGCTATAGAGAGTATAATAGAGAAAGGATTCAAACTACCACCAAAAGAAAATGATAATATATTTGGGCAAGGCTACTATTTTTCAACTGACTCAACAAAAAGTGCACAACAGATGTGCACTAAGGGGAGCAACAAGCTTCTACTCTATGAAGTAAACCTTGGTAATACATAGATGGTGCAAGAACCATGTAAGGACATGCACCTGGAGAAAACTAGGAAAAAAAGTATAAGATTCTCTATTTTTGAAAAGAGAAGGCAATACCAGTGAAGGGACTTTGAATGATGAGTTCATTATCTATGATGGGAGGCAAGCAATAGTTATTTATATAGTCCACTACAGAATAGTAGTCCATGATTTAGGACCACTCAATCCTCAAACAAAGCAGCTTCAACAGCAAACCCTTGTCCACATTCTCTATGAGCTGTCAACAAGCTTCACAAGATCTAATGATTCATAATGTCACTTCCAAGTTTGCCAAGTTTTCAAAGAGGTTAGGAGAATATTAATATATTATATATCAAATCTTGAACCTTACAATAACAAAAGAATATTTTCACTTGACTTAACATGAGAATCTGGCTCTTTCCATTTAGAAGCAGCCTCACGCTACCTACACAAAATATGTTAAAATAGTACAAGCATTATAACAGTCATAGTAGTGAGTCAAAGTACAGTGGTCAAGGACTGTTATAACATTCTGTCATGATAGTGGAAGTAATGATCCAGAGGAGCTGTCAAGAAAAGATCATTGTCAAAGTAAAGCAATGATGGTATACATATTCATATTCATATTCATATTGCATCCTTATTTATATATGAAAACATATTCATATTGCATACAACATTTATATATGAAAACATATTCATATTGCATCCTCATTTTTATATGAAAACAAATTCATATTGCATTCATATAGCAACTTTATTCAACATTAATTCTTTGAAACATGTATTAGTCTAAAGGTCCATGTCCTTAAAACTTAAAATAGTCTTAAAACAACATAAAAGTCTTAAATAAAAGGTCATAAAATGGGGCTCATCAATAATCATCTGCATTGCCAGCAAGATCAAAATCCTAATCACTCGTGTCTGCATCTACTTGATTTTCTTCCTCATCCTCATTTGTGACATGCAATACATTCTCTCTTCTAATTTCTTCATTGGTAATCAAAATATCTTCTTCAAATAGTCCCTCATTGTCTTCATCCACTTCTTCAAATGCTTCTTGTAAATTAACATATTTCCCATCAAGAATTACATCAACTTCCATGAATTTTAATTTCGAACGAGACTCTGTTTGAATGACATATGACCAACCTAGGCTTGTTACATAATCAATTAGAAATGAATGGTTAATTTGAAGAGGGGAAACATACTGCTCATCTATCTCTAAAAAAAATTATCGTGTATTTGTACGTACAAATCCATACTCATCAAATTGCACTACGGATGGTCGGATCCACTTACATTTTAATAATATAGGACTATTTTCACCAAAATCCACTTGAATAATTTCTTGGATATCCAACATAAAATTTCTTCTCAATTTCATGAAGAAATTCAGCACTAACAACACAATCATAATTTGTCTTTCCTTTGTCTTTTTCTTCCACTCTTAAATGACTACCATAGGCCCAAATTCCACTAAAATGCATAGCCCATAAATGTGGAGGTTGTGAAAGCTCACTTTCCTCTGTTGTTATATCTTGACCTTCTTCTTTTGCATCACTGATTGCATTAGCAATCCATTCTTCAAATTTTGGAAAAAAATCACCTCTAATCAAATCATGACATCTGCGCTTTTGAGGTCGATGTTGCATCCAAGCTTGATTCTCTTCTTCATGTTTTCTACATAGAATAATGATGTACAAATAGTAAGATTAATAATATAAATGTATAAATGCAATTGAGTAAATAAATTATTGTGTAATTTTTTTTACCTGCGCCACTTATCGAACGAAGATGTGTTTTGAAGAATAAAGCATGTATTGCACTTCTTTCTTGATATGATAGCTTGAAGCGACATCCATTGCCTTCTAATACTTCACCTGCAACTCTCTCATCTTCATCATCATCCCATACACATTGATTGACATTTTTAAAATCCTTCATATATTTTGTGCAAAATCCCATGGCCTCTTGCATTGAATATCCCTCAGACATGTTCCTTCTGGTTTTTCCCTAGTACAAAATTTTTTTCAAAACCTTCATATATCATTCTATAGGATACATCCATCTCGTTCTTACTGGGCCACATGCTCTAGTTCATATTGTAGATGTATCAAAAGATGCATAGAAATGTTAAAGATTGTTGATGGAAATTCTCGTTCCAAGAGACAAAGGACTTCAACAACCTCCTCCCTCAAACTATCAAAGTTCGAAGGATCTAATACATGTAAGCTCATTCTCTTCAATATTAGGCCCAACCTTATAATTGCCAATCTTGGCCCCTTTTCCAAACTCAATATATTTACCACAATAGGTAAAATATTCTCTATTATGACATGATAGTCATGGGTCTTGAGGCCTCTTAAGCTATTAATGTCAGTTTGGCTTCTGATGCTGCTACTTACATATCCAGTGGGGAAGCGAGTTTGAGACATCAACTGTAAGAATTGTGCATGTTGTTCCTTTGTCCAAGACATAAGGAGCACTAGGTTTTTTATATTTTTCATTATCATATTTTTCAACCCAAAGATTTTGGCGAATCTTTATTTCTCAGAAGTCTTCACATGATGAAATAGTATCAAAAGCACCAAAAAGAGTTTCTATAATAGCATAAGCTATATTTTTCTCAGTATGCCTAATGGCTATATCCTTAAAGTATGGCAAATTATACAATATGCACAACCGTTTTACACTACTTTCATTACATGGATCATATCTACTGCCAACAATCCCATCATTTTCAATAAATGACATTCTTTTTTTTTCATTCTCAACAATGTAATCACTTGTTATTAGCAATGGCGCTTCACGATTCTCTTCTTGACCATTGAAACGTGTTTTTTGTCGATGATATGGATGATCCATTTTAAGGTAAGCATGATGTCCACAATAAATACACTTACACAAACTTCTTGAGTGCCTCACAAAATCCTTAAAGTTGCAAGCAGGACATCCATGGTATCCATGAATAGAGAGACCAGACAATGTGCCATATGCAGGAAGATCGTGAATCGTAAACAATAAGGAAGCTCTTAAAGTGAATTTGATTGAATGACCATCCCTTAAAGATTGAATTGCTTCAATTCCTTTCCACAATTCCATTAGCTCATCATATAATGGCGCTAGATAAGCATCTATTGTATCTGAAGTCACACTTTTCTT